>OX465096.1:71366840-71624340 GCA_949987625.1 Chalcis sispes
ATTTATATTTAAATAATTATATAACACATTCTAATATTTCTAATTTAACTATAACATTTAACACTTATTAATTTAGTCATAGGTAAATTTTATGTACATTCTATGTAAACTATTTAAAAGTGCTGTGAAATAAATCCATGTTTATAAATAAATGTACGTATGTAATGATTGATATTATGTTTTAATGAAATATTTCAATGTATAATATTGTGTATAATGCTGTGAAGTGAATTTTGTTTAATAAAAAGAAAAAAAAAAGAAAAATATTTATAGTTTTTAATATTAAAGAATAAACGACGATAAATATTGATGAACAAATAAAAAAGTCAATAATTATATCGGGGGTGGTTTATATAATAATTTCTCTTTGTACAAAGGAATATGAATTTTCTATATACACTGGCATGACATATTTTAAAAAGTTGTGCAATGCATTAAAAATTATTATCAATAATGTGTGGGAGTAATTGGCTATTAAGAATGTGCTCGGCACTATTTTTAATATAAAAAAAAAATCGACATTTGTTATTCGATAAACAATCCAAAATGCTCGCAAATATTGAGACGTAAATTTCAGAAAATTTATAAGAGGAAAAATAAAAACAATTGTCGATTTTAACGAAAAAAAAAGTGCACTTCAATTAAGACGATCACGTAATACATCGAGTAATTATACATATATATATATATATATATATATATATGTGTGTGTGTGTGTACATAGCAACCGATGTATTACAGATGCTTATAAATAAGGTGTGTTCGAACATCCAGGGTGAAGAAAAAAGAGTGAAAGAGAGAGAAAAAGGGCTAAAGGAAGATGTACATACATGTAACGTGTGTATACAGGTAAGGTATCGAGCGACATAACAAAAATTAAGTGAGATGCTCCTCTACTTAGTTTTATATATATATATATACATATGTTTATAACGTAATAACATATCGCAGGCAGATATCCTATGATTTTGTTATTGTTGTTGATTATTTTCATTATCATAATTATTAATATCTATTGTTTTTTATTTTTTATTATTATTTTTTTTTTTTTTTTTTTGTGTGTTCAACGAAGAGCTCACCATTGTTATCCTCGGCAGCCTGATAGCCTTCTATCAAGTACTCTTTTTGATGGATTCTTATGCGATCGGCGTGCTTAGCTAAAAGAATGGGCAAAAAAGAAAAATATAAAGTTAATGGTTGATCATCTTTAAGCATATCGCCGTTTAGTTTATCATCCATCGATTTATCGTTTGTTTTCAACGTTTTTATTTATTTATTCATTTATTTATTTTAACATTCGTGCGATATATCTTTATATGTGATGTTTGAGTTGATAATGGCTGATTATGTGAATGTTTAATGAACTATCAATGTTTTTTAAATTTTATGTATATATATATCAATTTTTTTTTTTTTTTTTTTTTTTTTTTTTTTTTCATAGTTTATAAATATATAATTGAACACATATCAATATGAATTTTTACTAAGATTTCTTATTATATTCTATATTAATAAAAAACAATCGTGTGTTTTTAAACGTTTAATTAAAAAATCATTTTTAAAACAAAAATATCGAAGTAAAAAAATCAATTCGATCGTAATCGATGCAATTAACCATATCTTCTAAAAGATAAAGTCGCCGGATACGGCTTCGCTCCGTAAAAAAGCCACTCGGCAAATTCATCGCATCAAGCTTATTCTGTATCCACCGCGCGAAAATGACAAAAAAACAAAAAAATTAATAAATAAATAAATAAATAAATAAATAAAAAGGACACTTTTCCCGCTTTCACCTCCTTTCGCGATCACCGAGGAGAGAATACGGCAGAGATGGTAAAGTACGCGATATAGATCGCGTGTGCGCCGGCACGCGTCGCGTCCTCGGCAGGTGTTTCTCCACTCCCGAGATGCGTTTTTTATCATTATAAATATGGACACTGACACCGTCGCCGGTTCTCCTTATGCTTCTGCGCTATACTCCGGGTTGTTTTTAATAAACGACGGTTGTGGACCTTTTCCCGCGTGGATAAGTCGGTTGTACGATGTTATTGGTAATCGAGAGACGTTGCGGGAGACGTATATAATTTGTCGAGTGATTTATTTATGATCGAATGTTTGTTTGTTCAAAACGATAAATTATTTAATCAATAATTACGTTAGATTTGGTAATTGAGACAGGTCTCGGTAAAAGTTTTTCGCCTCGACAATTAATTATTGATGTTAATTGGTCGATGTTGACCTTTTGCTTTTATTGTTCTTTTTTATTTTTAAAACAATGAAGCATTTTCTATAAATATATAAATCGGTAAAAGTCAAGCGGTAGATACACGGAGAAATAAAAAGTAAAAAGAGAATCACTTCCGTCCCAAAGTGTGAAGGTAATACACAAGACGGATGCGTTCACGGTTGAAAGAAGGAAACGGGATTTTACTCGTTGTTGGTTTCCTCTTTTCGAGAGCGCGCACCTTGCGCTCTCTCATCCCTCATCTCTCTCTCTCTCTCTCTCTCTCTCTCTCTCTCTCTCTCTCTCTCTCTCTCTCTCTCTCTCTCTCTCTCTCTCTCTCTCTCTCTCTCTCTCTCTCTCTCTTTCATCTCGTTTCTTCGGCTTCCACTGATAATACAAAGATAAACCATCTTCTCCCTTCATCCTTTTTTCTTACCGTTTCTCCCCTTATGATTTATTTGCCCTGGAATATAATCGTATGACCGAACTTTTGCGATGGATTACCGGCGATGGATTAATCAAAAGATTTTTCGAAGCTTTGTTAAAATTGTTAAATCGCTAAAACTTCTTCCCTAACTAATAAACTTTGCTCGAAATACATCAGCTGCTACTGCTACTGCTGTTGCCGCTGCTATGGCGTAAAAAAAAAAAAAAAAAAAAAAAAAAAAAAAAAAAAAAAAAGTTTCATCTCTATTAATCTCACCGCAAGCAACTTTACGAAATTTGAAACTCTAAATTTGCAAAATTTCAGCGCGCTCTGTTCATCTATGCGCGTATATACAGTATACAAGCGTATGGAGAGACAACGCTAACGGACAAGTGGCCGCGACATGTGGCAGTCTCCTTTTTCCTCTCCCCGAGAGCCAATCGAAATTTAAAGTCCACTTAGTCAAGAAAGTAGGCGCTTTGGATTAGCGCAAGCGAGCGAATCAACAGCTTCCCCGTCGTTAATCAGTCGGCGGCGACGGCGGCGGCGGCGACGGCGGCGGCTCCTCGGAAACTTCTCTCGTATAATAATTTATCCTTCCCTTATGCTTCTTTATACCTATTCAACGAAATAAAAAAAAGAAGAGAAAGAGAAAGAGAGAAAAAAACGTCAGGGCAAACGCTGTATCAGCATCCCTCATTAGCGCTGCGGGAATGTATGTATGTATGTATAAAATATGCGAAATTCGTCTGCCGCCCTCTTCCCTAATAATTGGCTCATCTGTTGCAGCAGGTATATGCACAACGAGAAACTTCAACCGGGGAATTATAAAGCGCCGGTGCGCGCTCGAGAGAGAGAGAGAGAGAGAGAGAGAGAGAGAGAGAGAGAGCAAAAAGGAAGTCCAAAGTGAACGGAAGATTATCTCGATTTCTGCTGCTGTTACGGCAGCTGCGAAGTTTGAAGAAGGTGCGCACGCCCGTCTTGTATATGCTTTTTTTTTCCTTTTATTTTCTCCGTTTTCGTTAATTCTGTCGTCGAGTTGTGGAAAAAGGAACGGAGGTATGGGGGAAGAGAGAGAGAGAGAGCGAGAGAGAGAGAGAAAGTTGCAAGACGAAGGATGGAATTCCGGTAATTAAACGACGCGCGCTCGAGAAATTATTATCGAGTCGCAGCGAGAGTTTAATAAAGTATATATACATACATATACGCTTCGTGGACGTTTTGTAACGATATCACACTTTTTTATCCCAAAAAAAAAAAAAAAAAAAAAAAAAAAAAAAAGAACGAGATATGTTCGTACTTCGATATTGTTTCTTTAATCTTTTTCGATTTTCGCAACGATTAGTAACGTAAATTAATTCAGAAGCGCGTCCCCAGCATTTTTTTAACTAACGGTGAAACTTTTAACGAACAAGGAAGAGAAACGCAAATACCGTTTACGAAGTAAACTTTGATCGAAGGCAGATGGTTATACAGTTCGGCGCAACGCAGCGAGTAAGAGATCGCGAAAGACGATGAACCAAACGACGAGCGACGCTTTTCTTCCCGTTTGCGTGCGATGACGTAGCTTCGGACTTATGCTTCAGTTTATTTTTCTTTTCTCTCTGTTCTTTTAGAAGAAGAGGAAAAATTTGTGTTTTTGTTGAATTATGCGACGGGACGTAGTAACTTATACGGCCTGTAAATAATTTACTTCTTTTAATTTTAAAATTTTCTTCGGTTAAAGTGTAAATCATTGTTTTGAAAACATTGCAAGTTTGCAAATTTTATCGCAGACAAACATAAACATAAACCATCTTAAAAAAAAAAAAAAAAAAAAAAGAAAAAGAAAGAAAAAAAAAAATATAAATTATTATTTTGCGCGCATAAAAATTCATCCGACAATCTCCGTTCAAGTCTCGTTATTCACACTCATCGTCGCCAATGAAAAAAAAAAAAAAAAAAAAAAAAAAAAAAAAAAAAAAAGAAGGTGTCATATCGAAATACCTTTCCAATACCATCGACTCGGTGTATATATACTTATGCACGTGCATCGTTCCCATATCTCGAATTCGACGTCGTCGTTCTTTGACGTCGCGCACATGGCGCTACCGTTCCCTCCCCCTCTCTCTCTCTCTCTCTCTCTCTCTTTCTCTTTGCGCACACGTCCCGCATACCGAGACGCAGTCAGAAGAAACGAGAAGCGAGAGGAGGAGGATAAGAGCGCGCGCGATGCACGTAGGCGTTAGTCTATACGTGCGCACCCGGAGAGACAGAGAGTTCATTAACTCGGCGATGATTCACACCTGCTCACTCTCTTCACTCTCTCTCTCTCTCTCTTTTTTTCTCTTCTTATATATCTCATCAACAGCGTACACGAAGCTGTACGAGCTAATAAACGTTATGGATACTTGTGTCGTAAATATCGGCGTCTATTATTCAACTACTACGATAGAATGCAAAAATGATATTGTTGTATTCGCAGTTAATTAATCGAGCGGTTTATTCGGAATACACAGCGACGAAAGTGAAATATATTCTCCGATTGAATGCGAATATATTGATTTAAAAACTGCGGGCTTATCGGAGAGGTAGGAGGAGAAAAAAAAAAGTTATCCGTTATTTCTTTGCTTTTCCGCGCACGTTTCGCTTTTCGCTTTTCTTCCATCCGTCTCCCTTTCCCCTTCTCCATCGGATTACTCGTTGCTTCCGCTTTCGACGCGGTAGGTTCGTTCATACACATATATGACGTTCTTTTATTTTCCCTTTTCTTCTCTCATTCGTTTTCTCTTGTTCTTTTTGTTTGATTCTTTTTTTTTTTCTTTTTTCCTTTTTTTATTCGTATGGAAAGATAAAGGGGGAAAAATCGAGACGAGATTTATAAAATAAAGGCTGCAGGAATGGCTTGTTTGCACGTCGCGCAGTCTCTCGCTTTTGTTTCACGCAACTACCGGTTTCCATCCGAGATATTATTTTTTTTGTTTTTTATTTTAGTTTTAACGGATTGGAAATGTTTTAGAATTTGAATTTCATTATAAAACTTTGAATTTTAATACTTTTTTTTTTTTTTTTTTTTTTCATCTTATAATCGACAGAACTTTGTGTTATATTTAATTCTTGAGAAATTAAATACATTACTATAATTTGATAAAAAATCCGTACATAATATGTAGTTCTTCAGAATAATAATTATTCAAATTTAATTGAAATATAAAATAAAATACACATTGTTTTAAAATTTACTAAAATTTTTATCAATTATAGCGAGAAGAATAGAATCGCATTAAAATTTAACTAAAGCGTATGATGAAACAAACAATTCAATTAAAATAATAGAAAAATAACATTAACAAAGAAAAATCTCATATTTTCAGTTGTAATAAAAGCGAAACAAAAATTCACCATTATCTCACGCACGAAAAAAATTCGCTTACTTCCATACCAACCGGCAAAAGCAAAAAACAAAAAAAAAAAAAAAAAAAAGTATACGCACACATACCCACACGCGGAGAAAGAAAAACGCAATAGACGAAAAAAAAAAAAAAAAGCAATCAAAGCAGGTAAAATTCAGCGACTCTCCCTCTATTCGCAATTTTTTAATTCTTTCCCTTTCCCTACCTCTTTCCATGCGTCGCCGCTAAAAAACAAAATAAACAATTTCCGAGGCAAGAAAAAACAATCGCCGAGATGAGAGAAAAATGAATAAAAAAATAATAAATAAATAAACACGCATGCGCAGACGCGTCCGCGAGTTCGCGTCGCGTTTTTTACGCGAAAAAAAGTACAGAGTGACAGTGAAAGAGAGAGAGAGAGAGAGAGAGAGAGAAGAGGAAGCCTTTGGCAATTCGCACGCGTGGCAGATCAAAGCGGAAAAGCTCGCCGAGAGAGAGAGAGAGAGAGAGAGAGAGAGAGATATGAAGCTTTTCCAAGCGAGTCGCTTTCACAGGCACGTTAGTTCCTTTTTTTTTTCTTTTTTTTTATTTTTTTTCACACGCGCGATTATTGCCTCTTGTTTTTGCGAAAGAGAGAGAAAAAGAGAGAAAAAAAGAGAGAGATAAAATACGCTTACTCCGGTAATTTCTGGGTATACCGAGGAGAGAGTCGAGTCTATATAGATACCAACGTATATACGAACAACTCGTCGCTAATGCGATGCGTTTTCTCCCCGGCGCGGGAGCTTTCTCGAATCGCTCACCGGAATAGAGAATTTCACGGGAAAGGAAAAAAAAAAAAAAAAAAAAAAAAAAAAAAAAAAAAAAAAAAAAAAAAAAAAAAAAGGGAGGGGGAGACAGCAGCGCGCATTGTTCTCTCGTGAAAAGTAACGTTGTCCGCGGTAAGTGCGCGTAATTGTTCGCCCGTCCGTTTTGTTTGCCAGCTGAAGATTCGAGACTTTTAATTACACAAGGAGAAACGCGCACTTAATGCTTATAAAATTTAACATCCAATTTAACATACAAAATTATTAAAAAATACGCGTTAATAATCGTTGAAAAAATTAACCTATACCGAAATGAATTTAACACATAGTTGAAATTTTGAAGCAAAGAAGCCGATAAGCCGCTAAAAGTTTAATTAAAATTTGCCTTGTCAATTTAACCGTCGGAAAAAATTTTTTTTTTTTTTTTTTTTTTTCCTATTTACCGCGCACACACTCTCTACCTTGAACTTGCCGGTTCGAGTCTCGGTGTCTAGAGCATTAGCTAAGATCGGCAGAGCCAAATATCCCCGGGTGTAATCGAATTGTTTCCCTTCCATTAATACGCGCGCCGGGGCGCTATCTCTGCTGCCAGTACCAAGCAACTCTAACGTAAAAGCGCAACGCAAGAGATATCAAAGGATAGGGCTCGTTGGGAAGCGATGTCCCATCATCCCCTACGTTGATCTAATTATCCGACGTCGGAGACTTTGCCCCTCTGTATGCTCAATTTTTTAAAAGCGAATCGATGAGGCGCCGGTGGCGGCGGCGGCGGCGGTGGCGGCGACAGCTCCGGCTTTATTTTAACTTTATTCGCCTTTTATTCGCGATTGAAATAATAAACGTGTCGAACTCGAGAGAATTAAATCTTTTAATGTTAAGTTGATGAATAAAAATGTTAGATTGATTAAAGCGCATCGATGAAAACATTCGGATTCTCATTGCGAGAAAGATTAAAAAGTCGTAAAGTATCGCAATCGCTAAGGTTCTCCAAATACTACGTGTACATGTATAACGACAACCAAATGAATTCCTCAAACTCTCTCTCTCTCTCTCTCTCTCTCTCTCTCTCTCTCTCTTTCTTTCTTAACGTAAACGGTATTTCTAGCGCATACATTAAATCAAGCGGTATTATAGTCACGAAAAATTTAAACGAACGACACACGGGCGAGTATGCTTATACGAGGGCCGAGCAACAGGCATACCATACACACCGTGTAAAAACATCTGGCGTGCAGACTTACATAGTTCTTCAGCCGTACGTCCAGAGTCCTCCAGCCTAAGGATAATGCATACGCGCGTACACCCAGCGAGCAAAAATATTAGAAGGGGACTAGGGAATGGGGTGGGGTGGGGGTGGGGGGAGGGTTAAGCTGCGAGTTTTCGAAATTTTTCGAAGGTAATGTGCATTGCTTTACTTCGGCGACCTTTAAAATCGATCGAATGCGCATCGCAGCTGTGTGTGTGTGTGTTTATACATATAGTCCTTTGCTACACCCTGATTTTTCACTTTGGTATAATGCTTGCGCGTACATTGTTTTGCGTTACTATACGTGATATATGTAGGTTAGATCGTTTTGGTTATAGGAACGATAAAGTTACTGAGTTTATAAATGCGAATCGCTCAGAGAGATTTACCCATGTATATATAGACGAACGATGGTGGGAATAGTTTTTGGGAAACTTGTCCACTACGACAATAGAAGTGCATGTTAGACTATTGACTTTGATTTCATACGGTGGTATTGTAATGTGAAAAGAAGATTTTAATGTCCTGGGAAATAGTTTTCGTGAGAAAATATCGATATATTGTTTGATGAGTTTTATTACGTTACATTTAAAAATATAAAAGACAATTTATCAATAATAATTATACCGATTATTCGAACGACGTTACATAAAGTTAATAATCAGTAATTCACATATATTCGTATGTATTCAAGAGAATTTTCCTAATTAATGCGTCTGTTTATCGTGTCTTCCCATTGGAACAAAAAAAAAAAAAAAAAAAAACTAATAAACATTCTTATCTCCGCGTGTAACGGTACTTCTCGTACCTCATTAAGAGATCCAGCAACGCTTCTCTCTTATCTCGTTGAACCTCACCCCATCTATGATAAACCAGCCTAAAACACAAGAAGAGAGAGTAAAGCAATCGGGACCCTATAGCAAAAGAGGCCTAGCTCTCCCGGGGCCTTGATGCGCACCCTGTCTCGCTCCCCGCGGTCTTTCTCTCTCTCTCTCTCTCTCTCTCTCTCTCTCTCTCTCTCTCTCTCTCTCTCTCTCTCTCTCTCTCTCTCTCTCTCTCTCTCTCTCTCTCTCTCTCTCTATACTCCCTCTTTTACTCTTAAGTCCGTCGACTCTAGCAGCAGGGGCATGTGTTACCCAGGTGTCAATGCACGACTGACGGTCCCAGGTGCGCAGATATATACGTATATTGCTTACATACGCGGGGAGGCCCATTGATTTCCGAAGAGAGAGAGAAAGAGAGAGAGAGGAGAAGGGAGGGGAGAAATGAGAGGAGCCCCGCAGCTGTACACCGGAAACGAGGATTCGCAAAATTCGGATGGACGTCGCGTCGATGACGAGAAGGGAGAAAGGGAGGAATGGAGGGATGGAGGGAGGAAGAGAGCAACAGATAGAGATGGATCGAGAGTGGAGAAAGGATGCTGTTTTAAAAATCGTTTTATGCGTACGATGATTTTGCTAAGTTGAAAAAAAAAAGAAAAAAAAAAAAGAAAAAAAAAAAAAAAAACGCGAATCCCGTCGCGCAGTTTGTTCAACTTTGCGATATATTCGTTTTTCAATGTGGCTTACGGCCAAGTGGCTTGTTTTTTCTTTTATATATATATATATATATATATATATAGTTAAGAGAGTGCACATCCTGATCTTGTTAAGAGTAATTTTGAAAGGGAGGAAGCGGAGGAGGCGGAAGGCAGTTTTCGGTTTTCCGCTATGCACCAGAAGAATGCACGTACTTATGTCATAGGCTAACGAGATTCTTCGAAGTTGAATCAATGACAAAGAGCGCTCTTCAAGTGGCATACGTTCTGTAGTTTTTGGGGATGCTACTTTTTTTTTTTTTTTTTTTTTTTTTTTTTTTTTTTTTTTTTTTTTCAGTCCAACGTTGCGACAGTTGTTTTTTGATTCATTTTTTGGTTTTCTGTTTGTCTTTCAAACGAGGCCAGGTTTCTCTGCTACTTTTTGTTAAGAACAATACATTTTGAAATGCATGTAATTCTCAAAGTAATGTATACAGATGCTTTTTAAGTGGTCAACTAAAGATAATAAGTTTACTATCGGTTCTTTTTTTTTTTTTTTTTTTTTTTTTTTTTTTTTTTTTTTTTTTTTATCGTCACAAAAGCCGTACAAACGCCGAAACAGACACATACATGTTTGCGTTCAAAGAATGCAAACATACATACTGCATAGGCGATATAATCAATCCTAAACTCACGTTACAAAAAAACAAGACAATAGGAAAACACCGAATCATCTTTACGAAAGGAAAGAAGAAAGAAAAAAAAAAAAAAAAACAACGAACGCACGTACGTGCGTATAATATAGTAGAGAAAAGTCGTTAGATATGTATACGTGTAACTAGAGCCGCTCGTTCGAACGCGCGCGCGCACGATAATGGATTTTAATAAGCGGCACGTGGCACGAAAGCGACCGTTTAACGTGTCTTCGACAAACAAAAGTCGAAGATATCCGATACCGCTCTTTACATTCGATTCTTGACCCCCGTGTGTGTATATATGTGTGTGTGTATATATATATATATATATATATATATATATATATATATATATATATATATATATATATATATATATATATATATATATATATATATATATATATATATTATCAATACAAGCAGAAGCAATCGGAAAGTATATATATATAAACAATTGTGTCGTTGGTGCAGATTCTTTTTTTTTTTTTTTTTTTTTTTTTTTAATTTATATATAATTGAAACATTTTATTATCAAGTGTATGGAATGTAAATAAATATCTTTAAAATGTAATTTTAAACCTTTTAAAGATATAATTGAGATTAAGATTTATTATTAAATTTAAAATAATTTTAAAAATCAAGAGAATTTAATTGTACGACGTGTAGGAAAATGACGGCGTCAGTCGCCGTTGAAATTTTCAAAATTTTCACAAACGTTTTGCATAAAAGCGCAGAGAGAGAGAGAGAGAGAGAGAGAGAGAGAGAGAGAGAAACAATTTAATACGTCAAATTCCTCAAAAATTAAATATTCAATTTAAATTTTTTACTACGTTATTATTTGACAATCTATAAAATAAAAATCTTTCGCAATTTAGAATTTCGCGAAATCATTATCGTCACCAACACACAAAAAGCGTCAAATGCAATATAAAACGAAGGAAAAAGGAACAGCAGCCGTCGCAATTCTGCCTTTTCTCTCTCTCCTTCTCTTGTCAAATTCCTATCAAAGCAAAAGAAGGAGAGAGAGAGAGAGAGAGAGAGAGAGAAAGAGAGAGAGAGAGAGTAAGAGAGAAACGGCAGTGGCAGCTCGGACATAAAAAAGAAGCCGGTGCGCGGCGGTGCACATAATATCCAACGCACTTTATAACCATGCAAATATAATCGCGAACATCTGACGGGGGAGGTTTAGCGCGCGAGCAAGAGTTACGCCAGCAGGAGAAAGAAAAAGAAAGAAGCCGAGAGGGAGAAGAGAAAGAGAGAGAGAGAGAGAGAGAGCAGCTCTCCTTAGCCATCAACTGCAATGTAACGTAAAAGCGTTACAAGCCGAGAGGGAGACTCGCCGCTGTTCTATACGTATACATATATACATGCACACGTGTGTGTATGTGTGTATACAAGCGAAAAAAAGGTGCGTAAAGAAAGGAAGCCTTTGCCTCTCCCGATGAAACAAAGCCAATTCCTTTTCTTCTCTCCACCACCATCGTCGCCGCCACCAGCACCACCTCCTCCTTCTCCTCCTTCACGTTCTCCTTGTTAATATAACGACGAAAAGAATGAAGCGGCAGGAGCGCGGTCCTCGTACGTTACGCATCTACGCTACGACGATACGACGGTGAGGAAGTAAATGAGCCGTCGTCGTCGCCGCTGCTGCTGTTGCTGCTGCTGCTGTGCTTCCACCACCGCAGCCGCAATTCTTCATTCACGAATGAAAAAGAAAGAAAAAAAAAAAAAGAAAAAAAAAATTCGCCAAGTAGCCCCAAATGTGTGAGTACGCGTCAGACGCGCGTAGTTTTTTGAGTTTCGTCGATGAATGAATGAACGCGAACCACGACGACTATGCTGCTGTTACTAGCGCGTATTCGCGAGAGTAGCTTTTTTTTTCTTCTTCTTCTTCTTCTTTTTTTGCACATTGTTAATAGGAACAATAAGCGTCTGGGTTAAAAAGAGAGAGAGAGATAGAGAGAGAGAGCGAGAGAAAAAGAGAGCCAGCTGATATGCGCACCACCTCCGCTTGGCAACAAGACTTTTGTTTACTCTTTACCCCCTTGTACCTTCTCTAATCTAGCTTCTTTACTCGATTCTCTTTTATTTTGCTTATATACTTATTCGCTTCTCTTTCTCATTTTTTTCGTTCAGAGCTACTACGTTACCGGCGACACGTGCGCTTTTCTTTTCTTCGAACGAGTGGACTTCTCTTTCTTGCGATTCTTGATTCGACGACAGCAGTTGCGGCGGATAAACGGCTTCGCTTTTTATGTTTCTTTATTTTCTGTTCTCTCTCTCTCTCTCTCTCTTTTTTTTTGGCTAGCGAAAATTTTATTGCTTCGGTTGCTTCTTGCGCGCTGCTCTAGTCGATTTTGTACGCATGCTGTTGGTTCTTCGAATTAGAATCGATGAGTAGATGGGGAGATAAGTTCTTTTTTTTTTTTTTTTTTTTTTTTTTTTCGTCGGTCGGATCGAAGGAAACATTATTTTACAGTATTTTATAGCGAAATTTTAATTAGCTACGGTTAATTTCCGTAAAAAATTTCTTCGTATGTAAATTCGAATACCTCTATTACTTTATTTTTTTTTTAAAGAATACATTTTAAACGTGAAATAAATTAACATTATTTCGTTGCTTTTTTTCATACAAATTTCAAGCGTAAAAAATACATTTAACTTTCAAGTACTTAATTAATATGCAATAATTTAACTATTTTTCCTAAAAAATCAGACGAACGCACACGTGAGAAAGAAAAATCTTTCAACGCTCGTCGTTTCGTTCACATATATACCGTACAGGTATCCGCATCATTCCGTCAACAAAAGCGAAAGAAATAACTATAAAAGTAACGATAAATCGTCTAAAAAGCAAGTTGTTCGTTCGCAGGGATTGGTGTCTCGTCAATCGAGGAGTAGATCCATCGACACGCGGCGCTCGAGTTCTCGCTACCTTGCGTAACTTTCCAAAGCTTTGACAAAAAGTCGCCCGAAAAGATATTGAAAGAACGACGACGACGAGAGGGGGAAAAACTTTATGCGTTTTGTAGTTGTGTGTGAAACGCAGATCTATTCAACGAAAATTTTTCATTGTCCAAATCTGTCGTTTGCACCGAAGGGAAATATCATAAATCTTGGGAGCTTCAGGCGGCGAAACTTTTTTCTTAAATGACGTAAAGTTTAAATAGATACCGTTGTTGTTGCTTTTTATAATATTGAACAATGTGCGTTTGTACATTTTTTAACAAATAAACGTTTGTTTAACCTTTTATTTATATAATTTTATCATAAGTTAAATATATTGCATAAAACTTTGTTGTCTCCTTTTCTAGTTTAAAATTTTTTAAATAAGTAAAACATTAATTGTACGACAATATCTTCTTGAATTTTTTTTCAAAATGGTCGACCGGCATTAAAAAAAAAAAAAAAAAAAAAAAAGGAGGGAATTATTCATTTATTATTACAAACACCGGTCGTATAAGTAAACTACCGACGTTATAATACCCAAGCAAGTGACAATCAATACATGTGCACATACACCAACCGTCAAAATTCAAACCTTCTTTCTCTCTCTCTCTCTCTCTCTCTCTCTCTCTCTCTCTCTCTCTCTCTCTCTCTCTCTCTCTCTCTCTCTCTCTCTCTCTCTCTCTCTCTCTCCTTTCATACATTTCTCCCCCAAGTCTTAAAGACTTCGGCTCTCCATTCACAAAAATCGCTCTCATTGTCCCGCTCGTGTAATCCACACTCTCGCTCGTCTCCTTGTACGCACATACGCACACGGTTGAATTAAATCCGGCAACCTGCGCACATTACGTCTGTTAGACGAATAAAGAAGGAGAAAGAAAGAAAGGAAGAAAAAAAAAAAGGTAAGGAGAGAAAACCTGCCGTCGATTTTTCACGACGCGTTCGTTCAGCTTTCCCGGCACGCGTTTCTTCATCCCCTCCTTCGTCTTCGCGACTTCACCTTCCTTGCGCGTTGCGGCGGCTCCTCTCATTCGAACGATACGCGCCCAAGTCGTCCGAGGTAACCGCAAATGAAAAATCCTCCCTTTTATTTTATTTTCTCACCCGCGCGAGAGCAAAGAAATCGATCGATTGATTCTCGGAAAACTCCCTGCTCTCTAGGATGTGAATGAAAGGTGCGCGCGTGCAGGAGGTGGATTTTCTTTTTTTTCTTCTTCTTCATTTTCTTTTCTTAAGGCAAAGTGTATAAGGACGTGCGTTTTTCTTTTGCGCGATGCGATTTTGACTTATTTCGATTTTTTCAATTTAATCCAGTGCGTATATGGCGGTGGTTGTAGGGAATATTGTTATTCGAGATTATTTTTAATACCGACTGATTTAGTATATTTTCCAGAATATAGAATTGATAAAAATGTATATTATGATCCAGGAAACATCGAGCAATAGGTGCATTTTTATTAAAAATTTTCTATAGAGCATTTTTTTTTTTTTTTTTTAAATTCACAGTCTCGTCGAGTCTGCAGTTATAACAAACATTCGGGATAATTTGAGGTCGGAGGTTATCGTTTTCAATTTACGATGGAAATTACAGTTTCCCACCGAGATTCTGCCCATTTCACAATGAACTTTGCTACTTTAGTTTATTTTCCTCTGCTATCTTTTTTTTTTTTTTTGCAGTTTTATAAAATAAATCGAGTTTTTCTTGCAATATTAATAATTTTTTTTTTTTTTTTTTTTTTTTTTTTTTTTTTTTTATTGGTCACTTAATTCGAAAATATATTTATTATTAATATTCGAATGAAATTTAAATAAAAAATATTATGCAACATATGTCTGTTTTTTATGTATACAGAGTAAATTGACGTAAAAGAAAAATCGAAAAAAAAGTACAATAGATTAGTATTGGACACTTTTTTCAGGCTCATAAAGAAGACTTTTTTCTCAAAACATAAAAAAAAAGAGTAGAGCAGGCGTCGGTCGTCGGTGGAGTACCAAATGTCGCACAGGAACGGAGAAAGAATTTTTTTATCCTTTTTTTTTTCTTCTGCATGTATTCTGCACAATGCATCAAAGAACCATCGGAAAAAAAAAAAAAAAAAAAACGAACGTAATGTCCGAGTGTACTCGCGCGTCGAATCTGTTTTGTTCGAAACTCGTAAACAACGTACCCATGGGCAGTAATTACGATACCCCTGACGATTCTTTCATTATGTCCATCGTTGTAACTGACCACCAAAAGCATATACGATAAGAAAAAAAAAAAAAAAAAAAACGTCGGCGAAACGATACCTCACTACATATGTATACGGATGTATAAAAGACTCGATTCGCAATCGGAAAACTTTTCGCTCGAACTATCTTTATTCTTGCGTAACGTTTTTATATATAGAAAAGAAAAAAAAAAAGGTTATTTTACAAAAGAAAAAAAAAAAAAAATAAGAAGAGATCGAGATTCACCAAAATCTTGATAATTTTCAAAAAACGAAAAAAAAAAAAGTGTCTCCGAAAACAAGGCGCGAGATACTTTTCTCCGAGGCTGTGTTATATCTCTCGCTCCGCATCTTATCGATGCAGAAGACGCAGCCTGCAGTCCCATCTCCGAATACGTATATAATGCGGCCCGCATTTCCGTACGGCCAGCTGACTCGGTGTACGTTACTTGGAAAACCGAAAGTTTAAAGGCGTGATATTCCTTTTTTTTTCTTTTTTTTTTTTTTTTTTTTTTTTTATTTGTATTGACTGCGGGCGAGAGAATCTTTAAAGTTGATCTTTCGCAGCTTTTCTTTTTCTTTTTCACGTTAATCTTGTGGTTTTGGGAGATGGATTTTGAAAGCTTGAGAGGTGAAATTTTGATTGGTTTATAAAGATGAGATAGGTGACGAAAGAAACTGCGTTGTATTCTTGTGGTTTTGAAAATATATATTTTTTTAAAAGTAACCTTGCTGTTAAAAAAAAAAAAAGAATTTTAATCTTTCGATTGAGAAGTGTCGCCGTGCATAAATAAAAATTATGCATGTCAATGGGATATAATTCAATTATTCATCGATATGTAACAACAAAAAATCTTACTTAAAAGATACGAGGACAGTGCGCTTACGCGTCGAACGGAGTATCGGCCTTGATACATACAAGCACGAGCTGAACATTTCACGTAAAAGTGACGGAAGAAAAAAGGATACGTGCGTTTTACGAGCTGCGATCTAAATAGTTCCGTAAAACGAATTGTGGACGACTTGTTTCGCGTCCGTTTTTGTTCTTCCTTAATGCCGACGTTTCAGCTCGTCCGGGATAAACGTACATTCAAACGAACACTTTGAGTTGATCTAAATAATCAAAATTTTATATTATGATTAGTTTCTCTGCTTTGTAAGACTGGCTGTTTTTAATTCGTTTTTTTAGAATCCAAAACCAGCGTACACCAGTCGTCTAATCATCCTCCCTAAAAAAAAAAACAAAGAAAAATTCTCTTTCTCTCTCACTCTGTCGGTCGCTCAAAAAGATTCAGCGCTCATTTTCCGGGCTTCATCGATTAGGGCTCGGTCTGGATCATTTATAGCGCACGCGCCCTCTACTTATCGGGGCGCAGCCTCCGAGAGCGGCTGGCACGCGCCGGCGTGCGTGCGTGCGTGCGTGCGTGCGTGTTACATGGCTCCATTGTCGCATCTTACCTCTCCCTTCCTCTCGCTACGAAAACTCCCGAAACATCTGTCCGCTGGCGCGTGCACGCTGCCCAATGGGTTCCCTTGGTAACAGACGGCTTTTCCATCATTCTTATAGAATAGGAAAGAAAGAAAGAGAGAGAAAGAGAGAGAGAGAGAGAGAGAGAGAGAGAGAGAGAGAAAAAGAAAGCTTGAAGGAAGAAGGAGAGTTTATTTGTCGCGGTTTTTAAAAGAATAAGACGACGACGTAAAGTGCAATGCACCAAACTGTGCCTTTTTACCTTGGATCCGTTCACTTGTGCGCGCCAACCGACGCGTTCGAAAATATTCGAATGAACGCGCCTGCGCGCCAAATGCGTAACGGTTTTTTATTCCGATCAACCGGTACAGCCAAAGACTCGTTACTGCGCTTGAGAATCGCGCAGGACTTGTTTGATTAGTTTAAATAATAAATTTTCTCTCTTTTATTTGATTAAAATTCATTAGCCGTCAATGTAGAATATAAAAAAATTCTACAGATGCTGCAATCGATTCGGTTTCATACCCGTTGAACGTAATTTTACTTCAACTTTTTATATGCGTCGAGTAACTGCTATAATTATGTAGCATAAAACACTCGTTATTAAAATGCAAAGTAAAACAAAATAATAATGATGTTATAAAAAAAAAAAAAAAAAAAAAAAAAAAAAAATGTTTTATTAAATTAATCTATTTTCTTGCGAAGCGTTTAAACAATCGGCGGAATGTTTATAAATCGTTAACGCACAAAACCTTGCATGCGCACGATACGGATCTGGTTGTGAACTTTTGCAATAATCGAGTATCAGAATACTAAAGTTTCGCATAATTATAGTTACATAAGTTTATAATTAACGCCCAACTACGGATGTTCTGCCGTTGTAAACACATAAGCACGAATGTACTGAGAACAACGCGTAAAATGTAACCGTGTAACTTTTGTGGAGAAAAAGTCACCTTGGATTGTATTGCTTATTTAGATGCCTAACGCACCGCGCGCATAACCCCAATGAGTACTCATCCGGTTATGTGAAACTAGCACCATTGCGAGTGCGTTTTTAACCTTTTATTATTTAACGTGGAGAATTTCAAATTATAATGTTTGGTAAATAAATTATTCAAAATGCATCGCACTCTGATATTCATGGTCTACATGTGAATATTGTGTATAATAATTTGTACTTGGAGTTTCAGCTCTGTCTAAGTTTTGATATTTCACTTGATTTTTATAACCTTGATGCCTTCGAATCGGTTTATATTTTAATTTATTATTGGTTGAATCATGTAACAATTTTGCATGAAAATTTTATATTTCAAAAGAAAACAATTCAAGAGCAAGTATGAAAATATGCCTGTAACTTATTCTATCTGTAAAAATAAAAAAAAAAAAAAAAAAGAAAAAAAAAAAGAAAAATATATTTTTTTTTTATATCCATGAAATTAAAAAAGTATCTACAATCGGCGAAATTATTGTCAATCCATCTAGAGAAGTACCGAACAGAAAATGTAAAAGAAAAAACTTGCTGCGCGACCTGTATCGTCTGTTTTTCCGTGAGAGTTTAGCTTACAAAAAAAATTTTTTTTTTTTACAAAAAAAAAAAAAAAAAAAAAAAATAAATAAATAAATAAAAAATAAAAAACAAAAAAAAAAGTAAAATACCTACATACGAAAAGACGAAGTGCCCGTCAGTCTCTGGGCCGAGTTCACGGTAAAAGATAATATTTGTGTGCTCGCAGCGTGCGCATACGTGTATACGCGTGTGTGTACATACATCTGCCGTAGACGCGTGGCAGGTGGCGATTTATCCGCCTCTCTCTCTCTCTCTCTCTTTTCCTTTTCCCTTCGCTTTGTGCGTAAGGCCCAACGCGTGAGCGGTCCCTTTTCCCCTACTCCGAAGTGCGCGCGCGCTCGCCACGCGACTTGGGACGGCTGGCGCGTGTCGTGTCGTGAGTGGGGGGAAGGCTATAATGCGCGAGCGCGAGAGGCTCTCTTTGTATGTATCATAAAACGCTGCTGTGCTAAAAAAGAGAGGAGACGGAGAGAGAGAGAGAGAGAGAGAGAGAGAGAGAGAAAGGGAGAGAGAGGGAAGCCCTGGAGGCTGCTGCCGTTGCCGTATGTAAGCAAAATTTTAATTAATGGATGGCCAATTCCGATGCTTCTCAAACAGGTTACGAGACAACTGCTGTTATTGCTGCTGCTTCTGTCGATTTTCGAACTGCATCCTGAGTTGCCTCAATATAGAGCCGTTCTTTCATTTTTACCTCCTTTCATATTTCGATCTTTTTTTTTTTTTTTTTTTTTTTTTTTTCAAGATCATTACTGCCATCGGTAAGAAAGTAAGGTGTAATATAATTTTTTAGCAATGAAATAATAATGATCTGTCTGGTAAATGAACCGAAATTTCAAAGGAGCACGCGTGACATATTTTTAAAAATTCATATGCACTTGTAAATATTTCAATAAAAATATTTATTTTTGAAAAAATGCATTTTTGTAGATAATCAATACTTGAATCACGTGAGTGTACATTACATATTTTGTTTTTACAAGTACATATAAAATATAAATTTTACATAAACTTGAGGAAATTTATTTAATTAAAATTTAAATTGTTATAAAAATCAACGAAAGCTGGTTATCCAAAACTACGCATTTTAAAGCGTGGTGAATTTTTTTTTTTTTTCTCTTCAGGTAAACCATTGAATATCGCTTAATTTGAGGGACTTGGCATAACGAACAGCTGCATCGGCTCGCGAGCACTCAAGCCATCACATATGAGAACAATGCGAGAGAGAGAGAGAGAGATCGAGTGCAGACGTCGTACGCTCTTGTGCTTTATAAAGAAAAATATAATCGAAGTAAACGTACGAGGATCCGACCAGTGTACGGCTAAGTATATTCGCAAAGTATCCGTTACGTTTAATATACGATGAAAAAAGGAATAAAAATTTAAAAGAGTAGCGGTGTTATGGTAAAGCATAGCCACTGGTAAACTGATGATTGAGAATTGTATATTTCTCGCTCTAAACATTAAACGTTTCGTAGAATCCTAAATGTCTTTGGATAAAATACATAATTCGTACGATTTAATACACAAAATTTCTTCGTACAAACAATTCCAAATTGCCTTTTGTTTCTTTCTTTCTTTTTTTTTTTTTATTCTTTGTATCAAATAATTCAGCTCTTATCAAAACAGCGAAAGTCTGAAGCATCTCCCCTAACGTGCGGCAATACGCGTACATAAAAAAAAAAAAATAAAAAAAAAAAAAAGAAAAAAAAAAAAAAAGAAAGAAAGTAAAAAAAGTCGTGCTCTTTTGAAGATAAAATAAATCTTCGACGCTTTCCCCCCGTCGGTGCCAAAAGGATATAACGATCTCGTAGGGGATCGCTCGAGTGCGCGGCCGACTGCCGGCGCTGCCGCTGCACCCACGCGCCCGCTCGCTCACCTTTTCGCGTATACATCGGCTTCTCTCTCTCTCTCTCTCTTCTCTCTCTCTCTCTCTCTCTCTCTCTTTTCTTTCATCCATTCAACCCTTTTCTACTCGTTCAACTTTTTACCGCTCCCTTACTCGACGTCTTTCTTTTCTCTCCTATATACCCATCAGAGTTATATACGCTCGAGAGTAATGCTTGTATTGTAAACGAAATACTAAATACGGACCGCGCGGCGTACGCGACGCTCTGTACCGATTGTTCAGGAACTTTTACATATATATATATATATACATACGTATATCTTTTTTTTTTTTTTTCTGAAACGCTCTTCTTCTTTCTTTTATTCTGCGTCTTTACACATGAATAGAACTTGGTTTTAAATGATTTTTAAATATATGTCTGAAAAATTTTCCGCGTTTATCGAGGTTCGAATTATTTTCCCTATCAAATAAAATAAAAATAAGGATGCAAGTTTTGTTTAAATGATAAAAATACGAGAAGATTTTAAAAACGAATATGAAGTATACAGGAACAAGTTTAACGCTGTATAAAATTAAAAAAATAACATATGCAATTATTATTTTTAATAATATTTATTATTTATGATATTCGTCAAAATAAAAAAAAAATAAAAAAAAAAAAAAACATTTATAATTTTAAAATCAAAATCTCCCCCTTCGATTCTTTTGGATCGACTCCAAAAAAAAAGCCTCGCAGGAAAAGAGCCGTACACTTCAAAGTAAGCTTTTAACAAACGCTTGATCGAACGGATCCCCATTTGAAAAAAAAAAAAAGAAAAAAAAGAAATCCTGAATAAATCGATACTCGTTTTCCCCCTCTATATCCCTATCCTCTCTCTCTCTCTCTCTCTCTCTCTCTCTCTCTCTCTCTCTCTCTCTCTCTCTCTCTCTCTCTCTCAGTCACGTATACATCACACACAACCCTTTCGTCAATACTCCTCCTCCTACGCTAAGAATAACTCGTTATTGTCGCTCGCTCTGTCGCAGGACGTACGGTGTGGCACAAAAGCCATATCCCAGTGCGAGAACACACAGACCGTATGCACACAATGGACGACTTTTGGGCAAGCCGTACAGCCAGTAAGAGACGCGGGCGCACATGTATACGTTAAACGCGACACCTAAAATCATAACCAATGGCTATACTCCCCCGCACGCTCGCCTTATAACCCTTTCCTTTTATATTTCGTTTTATTTTATTTTATTTATTTATTTATTTTTTTTTTTCGTGAATTTTTCCAAAGCGCGCATATACGCGCACCTTTTTGTAGAGAAACGAGGAAAATTCTATGAGTCGCTGTGGAAGGGTTTCTCTTTTCCGGATATTCAATTTCGTGGATTTTTTGAGGAAACGGAAGTACAGCGCGATGATTTGAATCAATTTTTCTTTTAAAATGGATATATGACCGTTGAGATTTTGACGGTTTTCGATTGATTTTTTTTTTTTCTTCTGCCTTTTTACGTTTCGTGCATGTAAATTTATGTTGATTTGTAAAAAATTTAATATTTTTAGTTACTTTATTATTTTAAAGTTTGTAATAAAAGTATAATTTTATTTTTCATGCACAGCAATTGTCAACATCAATAGTGCAATTTTCGGGAAAGAAATTCGACGATTGTATTTAAGATTTTCATTATCTTGAATGGTTAAGTACCATCTGTTGCATAAAAAGCACTTTTTACCGTAACTCTCCAAGCTATAAGGCATTAGAGCTTTGTTCAGAATAACATCAAGGCAAGATAAACTTAAGGTTCGGTACGTGACCGATATGAATTTTCGAAATCTCTTATAAAAACGTCATAGCACCGAAGAAGAGAAAAAAATACTTTCACGAAAATCTTTCGCTCGATTATTCCTCAAAAATTTAAATGCGAAACGTTTCATATCCGGTTAAAAATGTGTCCAGCACATTTTACAACGCGCAAAGGAAAAGCATAAGCGTTTTCACGCATTCTTACGATATATATATAATAAAGCCTATTATTCGTGCAGGTAAAGCTTCTGCGAGAAAGTAAGAGAGAAAACAACACGTGTTAGTTGTTACTCGAAATCCGCAGTCTTCTATAACCGAGAGAGGAAAAGAGAGAGAGAGAGAGAGAGAGCGAGAACAAGTGACGCATGTGCGTCAAACGTGTTGCTCACCTAACAGCGCGTTTTCTCGAATACCGTGTCTGCGCATCTCGTTGATATATCGACCCACGGAATGTATTTCGGTTGCCGTAAATCACCTGTGATTTTAAACGAGTTGGCGGAGAACGTCCAGAGCTACTGTAAAAATCCACATGCTTTCCAGATTTACCTCCGACACCTCTATACCCACATATATATATATACGATTATACTTTTTTTTTCACACAAATTTATCATGTTTGTTTAGACAATTGATGAACAAGATTTAATAATAATGTGGATAAACGAAAAAAATCTTTGATTATTTTAGCAGCGGGCGCATACAAGTGCCACGTAATAATAACGATAGTACATCGACTAAAACACACAATAAATATACGATTAGACGTAACCGCGCCCCTCTGAAATTTCGACGGACTACGGCGCTCGACGCGCGACATCAATCATAAATGAGCGCGACGTTAGCCATTCGCTCATGCGAGCAAATGCACGTACATATACGCACATGTACACTGGCACAGAGGCAAGGGCGTTAATTAAGCGTCGAGGGTGCAAACAAGAGGCCGGACAAAGGGTTTAATTCTAACCTCGTCGTTCGCGTTAGGAACGTTTGCGAGTTTTGGCCGGCTCTCTCTCTCTCTCTCTTTCTCTCTCTGGACCCCCAGGGAGAAGACGCACGGCGAGAGAAATTGGATTAATAATGCCAAGGCGCTTGGAAAAAAACAACGATGTCGTTTTAGTTGCAACGTTGCGTTTGAAATTTTAGAGCTTAGCGGGGGAGTTTTTTCTTCCGAATTTTTTTAGAATATCTGTTTTTTGTTTATGTGAATAATGACGATTCACGCATGCATTACTTTCGATTTTTAAGTATTAGTTGTCAAAAAATTATCGTACAGTGACTATCGATTCGTGTTTTTACGTTTAGTAGCCATAAAAACTTAAATTTTTTTTTTTCTCTTCTAATGCAGCCAAAACAATAATACATTTAAACTACACACATAAAAGTCTCACACATAATAGGAAGGTAAAAAAATAATTATCGCATGACATCCCTAAAAAATCTAACGCGAGCAGACGCGCTTGCTCGAACGATAAAAAAAAAAAAAGAGAGACTCCCATATAAAACACCAAAATACTTATTAAAAAA
Organism: Chalcis sispes; assembly: GCA_949987625.1. Lineage (NCBI taxonomy): Eukaryota > Metazoa > Arthropoda > Insecta > Hymenoptera > Chalcididae > Chalcis > Chalcis sispes. The sequence continues at coordinate 71,390,486 of OX465096.1, forward strand.
AAAAAAAAAAAAAACGGAAAGAAAAAAAATTAACGCATCTCCTTGTCTCCTCGTCGCCGTGTCATCCACACGCGCGTATTCCCCCATTACGCGTACGATTCGCAGCACACCGCTGATGAGTTATGACGTTTCGAATGGGCTTTCCCATCCCTTCGCGTACTCTCTCGATACAAAGCCTCGTGTCCGTATAAACGAGGAGAAAAAAATGCGGGAGACAAAAAAAACGGTGCAAAAAAAAAAAAAAAAAAAATAGCGGGAATGCGCACATTTTTTTTTTTTTTTTTTTTTTTTTTACTACGATTTTGCTCGATTTTTTTCTTTCGCGACGTCGCGACGACCCTAATCTATAAAAGCGCGTAGGGGAAAAGTACACGTGATCGTTGTTAACGAAGGGTAGAGAGCAAACTCGACGTCCGACCGCTTAGTTAACTCCTTCTTATACTCCCCCTTCGATAAACGCGTACGAGTGTAAAGTCTCGGTCTTTCTGGATCCTGGTTCTTCGCCTCGCGCTCTTTGATCCGTGCGGGCTCTTTTCGCTCGCGCGGTTCGATTCAAATACAATATATACATCGGTGGTTGCAGCTCCGCGCGATTTTGTTTGCTTTGAGGATGTGTATGATCTCGTTGTCGGATAAATTTCTTTACTCTTTTAAAATTTACTTATTTAATTATTTAATTATTTTTACCTTAAGCGAGTAGTTTTATTAAAATTTTATTTATAACAATGTTAAAAAGTAAGAGTCACGTATTCTATTTCTTAAATTAATCTCATTTATGTAAAAAGATTCGTAAATCATTATTAAATTTCGAAAGACGAGCCATCGGGACGTTTAAAAAAGTAGGAAGCTCAAGAGGTACGTTTGTAGAGATAAAATAAATCAGCTCTACATAATCCACGATTACAATCCAAGATGAGAGCAGGGAGAAAGAGAGAGAAAGAGACATATATGCGGATATATATTACGCATATGTGTCGCGATAGAGGCTTAAATATATACCAAAGCAGGGTGTCGTTGCAAAATAGCCGCGTTCAACGGGTCTATGCGTAGAGATAAACGCGTACGCGGGGGGCTTGAAGTGCGGCCAAGCTACTCCCTCTCTCTCTCTCTCTCTCTCTCTCACTCTCTTTTTCGACGACAAGTTTAACGTCAACGAAAGAGAGAAAGAGAGAGGATGTGTCGCGGTTCAAAAGGAGACTCGCTCTCGCACACGCCTCGGTTTATATATATAATCCGTGCCCTTTCCGATTGACGTCATTGCTGCACTCTTTTCCGCTGCGCGCGTCCACGTATTCTTTTTTATTTCTCTTCGAGTCTCTCTCGGGTTAGACGAGAGCGCGCCAGGAATAGATCCGCCGAGCGTCTCGCACCCGAGGAGTTTATAATATCCTCTCGACTGCGTTATACACACACACACACACACGCGCGCGCGCGCGCGCGCGACGCATTCTCAACCGCGCGCCTTTTCTCTTTGGCGATGGTTAACGGGCTCTATCTCTCTCTCTCTCTCTCTCTCTCTCTGAGTGAGAGAGAGATTATCTCGCGCGACTTCTATCCACCCGCGACGCCAACGCAGTGAGAGAGCGCGATATGTCGGAATAAACGCTTAATTACTCGAAACGAATTGTTGTACGAGAATTATTTTTGTATAAAGTTTCTTTTTTATTTATCTTTATTAACGAATAATTTTGGCCGAATCGAATTTGTTTTTTATTTTCTTATTCGGATACTGCATATTTTAATTAAAACGTTAGCTTATCAAAATAAGAAAATAATTAGCGATAAATTTAAAACATTGAATACACGATGATGATATAAAAATATTTTTCATACACGTAAAAATTAAATTATTGATAGATTAGATATTATTTTTAGTATACCGTCGACAAAATAATAAAAATTTCACAGCTGGTACGAACGCTTCGGAATTCTTTCATAAAGAATTAAAGAAAAAAAAATTAATTACCCTTAAGTTCCAATGTCATGATTCAATGTATGTATGTATATATATATATACTAGTATATATGTATGTAGCACAAAAAAGCTCGCAGAGAAAAGAAGAATAATAATAGCAGAAAGATATGTACATCTATAGAGATCGTCAAAGTAATAACTTTTCTCGCAAACATTATTCCTCTCTGTTAAAAAAATTCATTATATTACGAGGCTCGTGTATATATATATATATATATCCCACTTGTACAAAGGAACAATTAGAGAAGGCCGTATTTACTTTGTGAGCTAGAGTATTCACGTTTTGCGCGAAAAGAACTCGCGCTCAGACACGATCCTCTCTCTCCCGTGTGGAAACGTAATCACGCCGAGCCGGTGAATATAATATAATGTGTGTGTGTGTGTGTGTCCATCTTCGAATCTTTTTCTCTCTTTGCTTACTCCCCCGTCCGTCGTCATGGAAATCGAGTCGCTGGTACTGCTACCGCTGCTACTAAATCCGTGTGTATATATATATATATATATATATATATATATATGTATATGTATATATATACGGACCGTTCGCGATTAATTATACACAAAGTTCTACGTTCTTCTTCTCTCTCCCCCCCCCCCTCTTCTGTCTCTCTTACTCTCCTTCATTTGTAATTAATGCAAGCGCGGGCTTTTTCAAGCTTGCCTTTACGCCACCTTTACGCGCGCGCGCTCGCTCGCTCGTAAATCTATATGTATGTGTGTGTGCATGAATATATGTATGCACAGAGCAGGGAGGTTTCCTCGAGCATTTTCACCCTCTCGCGCCGTATTCCCGCTCGCTTTTTTCCAGTCTCGAGTGTATGCGAATGTCAGGGTCGCGATACTCGTGCGCCTACGTACTTGAATACGACCGAACGATTATATATATATACATATACACCCACGCACAAACACACACACACACACACACACATATATATTAAATTTTTTCTCGCTCTCTCCGTCTTTCTTACCGCGGTTTGGCGTTTCGTAATTGCGATTCGGTTTTGCGGGTAAATTGACGGGGTTCGCTGTGTTTTTATTTTTTTTTTTTGTTTTTTATTTAATTTCTTTCCTTTTTTTTTCTGCCTCGATGAAGCGAGGATCAAACTTTAACTCGATCTTTCATGCTTTTTGTGGTAAATAGCTGTACTTTACGGTTAAAGATGAATGTTCAAGTTTTTTTTTTTTTTTTTTTTTTTCGCATGAAAATAAAATGAGGATAAGCTACTTTTGATCTTTGATGTAGCATTTACATATATATATATATATATACACACACACAATTTGTTTACAAGCGTCTCTTTGTTTATTATATTATAAAGTTTTATAAGTATAGAATAAAATAAGCGTATAAATGTGCTCGTATTTTATTCGAGTTAAGCGCTTGAAAGTTTCAAAGCCGAGCAAAATTAAACATCACTTTTATTATTTTTTTTTTTTTTTTTCCCCCCATGAAACATTACAAACGAACGACATTAATATCGTCCCTCGAAAATTCTCCGAATCGATATATGTATTTACCAATCGACGCGATCTGTCAATTCGTCGGCTAGATCAACGTTGATTTAGAAGCGACAGCGAGGCGAGCAAACACATCGCGCCACAAAATTTCTCACCGAAGTCATTCTCGACGATCTTATCTATTCAAAGTGCAAGCGACGCAATACATCGACATGACACAAGTACATAGCTCGTCTTACCTCCCCCCCTCTCTCTCTCTCTCTCTTCATCGCTCTTTCTCTCTTGGTTAATTCTCATGACCCGACATAACAACAACGAGCATTCGATTAGTCAAACGCCCTGTGCTTCCTTTCACTGACCATTGACGCGCGCTCGATTCCTCGATGCCGTACACGATGATTGTATAGAACGAAAAGAAACATTTTTTCATTGCAAGAAGGAGAAGTTCAAGATTATTGATAATCGATTCAAATATTTAAATTTACAATACGTGAAGCTTTTGTCTTTTTACGATAAATGTAATGTTAACGCGGAGATATTTTTCGATCTATTGGTAATGTTTTATTCGGAGACAAAATTTTAATGTAACGTTTATTTAAAATATGAGAAAAACTAATCTTTTATGAGATAATAATATATTGTTTAAAAAGAGAAAAAAAACTATTAATGTTTATTATTTTTACGTGAAAAATTCGTATATATTTAATTATGAAAATTTATTACTTTTACGACACTTTATATTTTCACAAACGATAGAGAAAGGATCTACCGTTTATACAACGTAAATTTAATTTAATAAATTAAACAACAGCTGCAATTATTCTCACTTTATCTATAAAAATTATTTTCACGAACTAAACGAATTCAAAGTTAAAAATCAATCTTTAAAACGGAATGCATAAGTATAATCGATTTTGAATCGTATAACCACACAGTAAGCAGTCATTTGTTTAGCCACATTATTTACATAAGAGATCGATTAACTCGAATTTACTCATCGTTCAGTCAACGAATTCTATATCTTTCGTGCTGCATATAATTACGCGTTCAAAAAGCATACAAGCCGATTGAAATTCAAATGCTCTCGGTATTAAGATATTCGATCGTCGTTAACCTTGTCTTGAATATTATTAATAAACACGCGATTAAATAATGCACGATTTTATATAAAAAAAAAAAGGTTCGATTAAAGTTTAAAAAAAAACAAAAAAAGAATTAAATAAACTAATAAATAGCGATCGAAACCGAGGCGAGGTAACGTAACAATGTCAAAAATGATCGTATAACATTGTTTTAGATCGGTTGAAAGTTTAGATGTTGTCGAGACGGAAATAGCACTCGTAGGATCATTTTTAGAAGACGAAACAACGCGCAGAAAGTGCCACGTCTGACCCGTATTTTCGCAATTGTATTTTCTTTCCTCTCTCGAAATTTATTGGCACCCACGCGATAAATTCTTTACGCGCATCCTTGTAATTCTTAACCGATTACTTATTGTTTACCTTTTTCCTTCCTTACAATGTTTTTCCTTGGTAAATAAATATATCTCCTCTCTCTCTCTCTCTCTCTCTCTCTCTTTCCCTAAGCTATTACATATACTTATTCTTTCATAACATAATTCTAATCTAGTTTACATACCGACTCGAATATTTAATCGCGTCCTTAAATTCAACCGTCGAACCTAACCTCTATCAAACGCAACGTAAAACAACAACATCAAACGATCCTTTCGCATTCGGCAAAATAACAATCATCCGTAAATCATCCCTCAACGTACTATCCTCGCAGAGCCACCCACGATACCGCTTTCCAAATCGACGGAAACGACGCGTGTCGTATTAAAGCGTGTTAAAGGCCCCGGTAATCGTTCCGAGGGCGGTACAGCTTTGAAGGGGGAAAGGGGGAAGGGGGGATAGGGGCGAGAAGAAAAAAAAAAAAAAAAAAGAAAAGAAAAATCAACGACACCCACGACGACTGAGAATGTGAACGCGCGCGTGCGGGGATACGCTTTCCGCATTATGCGGACGACGACGCACGTTGATCGGAAGTCAATGAGCGTTTAACGCCTGGTTAGCTACGCTTCGCGCGACGTTAGACGGCAGCGCGCGTTGCCTGCGCTTTTATCTTACCGTCGTGTGTTTTTGAATTTTTTTCGGTCGGTCGATCGGCTCGCTCGTTGTGGCGGATTTTGTCTCGCATCATCTTTGATTGATTCTTGCGCGGATCGATTTCTTTATTTTTTTTTCTTCGATTATTTGGGTTAGTCCTTGAATCATTTACCTGCGATAAGGTGTGCGGTGATGAGATGGCCTTTAGTTTAATGGTGGTTTTCCTTATTTTATAAATAATTTAATGTTCGAACCTATAAAAGCTGATTTATGTATATATATATATCGTTTGTTAAACGTTTAACATTATAAAATATTTTAAATTATAAAAAATTCAATCGCGTTTTAAAAAGAGGCCGTTTTTTTTTTTTTTTTTATTTCATCGTACTTAAATATCCAAACAAATAAAATGACACGAGATTCTACAGTAAATACTCGATGCAAGCGTAAATAGAAAAGTAGTACGAAGAACAATACATCGGGCAACGTAACCGAGGAAGCGCGAGCCACGCGACACTTTACTCGCTCATAAAATGTCAGCTTAGGTGGTCGCTTCGATTTTCAACGCGGGTTACGTCGACTTGCGCTCGATTGTGTAAGAATAAAAACTTCGCAGGTAGGAGAAAATTTCAAAAAGAAAAAAAAAAAATAAATAAATAATAATAATAATAATAAAGAAGACAAATGTCCCCGCTCGAGAGCCGCTTGAAAAATCAAACAATGCAAGCGTCCCCGATGTGTCTCTCTGTCGTTCCAACGCCCGCGCCAACCAACGAAACGACGATGAATTCTCCGTTTTATTTCGGCTTAGCCGACGTCGTGTACCTGCGTACATATACTCGGAACTTTGTGAATTTACACGGGATTGTATTTCCCATTGGCGAGTGTAACGTCAGCCTGTACTGCAAAGTGCGCAGGATATTATGGTACTTGTCGCGTACACGTGTTATTTACCCGTAATTGCACGCCGCGCGGTGGTGTCTATAAACTGGGTGTCGTTCACATTGGAAAAAAACGTAGCCGCGATGTTGAGGTTTTACGGATAAGATTTTTATTATTATTCCTCGATGCAATTTTTATTATTATTTCCTTAAAGGAAATAGCACGCGTACTCGAATGATATTTAAATTTTATTTATACAACTGTTGGATTTTACTTTTAATTACAAAAGGCGAGACTCTTTATTGTCGACTCTAACACGTTGTTTGAATTTTATAAATAATAGAGTAAATTACATTAGTAAATTGTTAATTGAATTATTTAATTGCATTAGCGCGACAAAATTTTCATTATCGTTACTTCGTTGAATTCGATCTTTTAAGAAGAAATATGACTCATATAAATGTGTGTACGTATACTCGTACGTCGTGCGTAAACACGACGCGTTTGCTCACCTAAATCAACATTACTTTAAAATAAAGATCAAAGGTTACGAAACGAAATGTGTGAATGAAAGAAAATCAAAATAATAAAAAAAAAAAAAAAAAAAAAAAAAGAACACGTTTTTATTTAACGTAAAACTTGCAACTCTTTCATATACTTTTTCATTCATAAATACTTTCGAAATTTTTTAAATTTTACAAGTCTGCGAATAAAATAGCAAAACATTAGAAATTAGAAACATCTCTTTCAAACACGTGTTCATTTTGCATCAAGGAGGGTCGGGTACTTCTTCTTCTTTTTTTTTTTTTTTTTTTTTCCCGAACGCTCGTGAATTTGCGACCCAAGCAAAGGGTAAAACTCCATCTGGGTATAATGTCTCAACGGAAATGAAACACGTGTGGGGTTATAACCGCTTTATTTTTAGGAATATAACGATGAACCATAGCATGTCGATTATTAAAATTAAACGATTCTTTAATGGCATTAGTTTATTGATATTTATCGAGTAAATATATATGCATGTTAATGGCTAAATTATGATCGATTAATAAATCGATATTAATTATTATGATTACATAAGTACCATTTTATTTGAAAACCATTGCTTGCGACAAAATATTATCTTTAGTCGGAATTTTTTTTAACAGTATATCGAGATGAAATTTTTATAAATATTTTCTCTTTTTAAAACACCTTGCATGATTCATATTTTCCTCGCGCATAATGAATACGCTCGCACAACCTTATACCCGTGTAATCTTTAATTACTCTTTAAAAAAAAAACAAAAAATGCATCTCCTTTCCTTTCAACGCACTTTAGGTTAAAAAATTCGCGAGCAAAAGAAACTAACCACAAAAATAGCATTAGCTCGAAAGGGTTAGACGATAGAATAAGAGACCGAGAAAGAAGATACCATAGAAGCGAAAACGCGTAGCGCCGTTGCACAAAGCGGAATTGAATTTCCAGAGTCATTAGAGAGAAGTCGCTTTTTCTCCCCCGTTTTCCTTGTCGTACAGTATACGAGGCGCGTATTACGCGGAAACAACTCTTTCTCTCTTGCTCCTCGTGCGTCACGAGACGCGCACGCCTCGCGGTGTATAAGTACCCCGCATATACATTTCGCATAGTCCAAAAGAGAGAGAGAGAGAGAGATAGAGAGGAAAGAGAGATAGCCAAGTGTATAAATATATCGGTCGCCGTATTAAGAATTGGGTCGCTGCCCTATACGCAACGCGAGTAGTAAGAGTCTCAGCAGCAGCAGCAGCAACGTCGTCGTCGTCGTCGACTCGTCTGCTTCGTTTCACGACGCCTGCTAAACGCCGAAGGCGAGAATTATCAAAATTGATCGTAGCTTTCGCCATGTAGCTTCCGTGTATATTCTCTCGACGCTGGATAACAGTGAGCAAAGTTTTTATGTTCGTTGATAAGCGAACTGAACGAATGTCGCGCTTATTTACGAATTTTACTTTTGCGAATGTCTCAGCACACGTCAATATAAAAAATAATTCACGTATAATTTAATAAGATAAATTATGCTAGGCAAATAAAGTTATTTTTTCATAGGTTCAAAAATATATTCCAATAAATTCTCCTAATCCACCCTCGCGCATATACGACAATCCTATTCGAAAATCCGTATTCGAAAACTGCTTCTTCTCCCCAAAAATTAAATCGTCCCTTCTCTCCTTCTCTCTTCATTTTTACATCGAGTACAAGCTGCTCTCTTATACGGTGCGCCTGAAACGCCCGAAAAAGAGAGAGAGAGAGAGAGAGAGAGAGAGAGAGAAAGAAGTCGTATCCAAGGGCCGCAGATGTTATTGTCATATGGCAGCTAAGGCAGCTAAGAGAGAGGCCTCGGGGCGATATATAACCGCGACCGCGATATGTATGTACGCGTGATACAGTTAGAGCCGACGTCTTCTCTTTACGTTTACGTATGAGGTTCAACTGGCGGTTAAGCGAAAAACTTTGACCCCAACAATACACGTTATTATTTCGCGGATGCGAAACTTTTTTTTATCGTGTTAATGGTATATGCTAACAAAACAAGCCTTACTTTTATGAGTATACTGCGATGAAAGCTCTTCGTCTATTTGAAGAAATTGAGACAAATAAATATTTTACGACAGTCAGTTAAAGTTTTTAATAGGACTATAAAAAATTATTCAACGATACCTCGTAATACCTATACTTCGATAATTGATGGTCGAATAAAGTTTCAAAATCCTTTGTAAAAAACGCCGCATTTTCGAACTTTATACTCTCCAAGATTTCCGTTTCCGTCTTCAAACAAACTAAAAAAAAGAAATCTTGAAAAAGAAACACCAAGGTGAGAAGAAAACCTTAAAAAAAAAAAACAAGCACGAATAACAGATTTCCTTCGAATACCTCGCCATATGCCACCTCCAAAATCGAAACAGATTTCCAGCACACGCGGAAAAACGGCTCACACCACAGGTACGTAAGATCGTATAAAACACGCAGCCGGTCGTCGTGCGGAAAACGCGGCAGGTTACCATCAGGTACGCTATATGTCTATCTTTCGTGCACAAGTGTGCACCGCATATTTTCCTCTTGACATGTGCTGCCAATGTGCCGGACATATTTTTGCACCTTCCACCGATTGCGATCGTTGCGTGTGATACGGTTGTAAATTTAATGTTAATAGGTAGGTGTTAGTTATTAAGGTGACTGCATGTGCTACGCAGATTCTTGACGCTTTTACAGTTTTTGAAGGTTAACGTAATCCTTTTCAAAGGCAAATAGTGAAAACTTTTGTAATTTTATTTTCTTTTTTTTCATCCTTCTAATATATTGTCCGTGCTCAAGTACCGATTTTAATTTACTTAAAATAATTTGTAAAAAAAAATTTAAAAAAAAAAAAAAAAAAAAATTAATCAAAATAACTTACACAAGTTGAAAATTTAGCAAGTGATAAGTACAATAAAACAAACAATTTGATTTTCAAACATAAATTATATTAAAATTTAAATTTAAAACTATTTTAAATTTGAATTTTTATTATTAAGTTTAAATATTATTTAGTTGAATATTAAAACGTATTTTTTCAATGTATATAAAAGTATCAAGAAACTCGTACGAGATTCGGTTAACCGTAAATTTTGAAAGAATTTAAAACTATTTAATTTAAAATGCGGTCTTCACATAGCGGTAAAAATTGGAACTAATATATATCAACCAATGATAAGTGAGCGTCTGCCGATAAAGTAGGCATCAAGAAAATATACCGGCAGAGTAATATATTTGTAAACAATGATCAGCTGCAGTGGCTTGCAAGAAGAGAAGATGTTATTATCAATTGTAAAACACTAGCAAAACACGATAAATTTTAAAATATTCCAATTGAAAAACTTATCGTAAGCAAAGATATAGATTCAACCTATTTTCTTGCAAATGATAGTGCGACTTCTTTGTAAATAATATAATTAAAAAAAATGGAAAAATTTGTAAAAATATTCATCATGAACATCTCATTAATTATATTATTTAGTCGAATGAATTTTTTTAAGACTATAATTTTTATAAGAAGCTGCATGACGACAATTCAACTTCACTTATAGATAAAACGTTAAGAGCAAATTAACCGCGGCATTTGAAAATTATTCTGCTAATGATTAAAATTGTCTAAAAGGGGTACTTCTTAAAAATGAAAAACAAACGTAAACGAAATTATTATTCTAACTTCATACTTACATAAAAAAACTATGCGCAACAATTATCACGTACAACTGAATTAAGTGTTAAGTATCTTTGCGCCCTGCAACCTATCCTTCGACAAAACAAACTCGATTACCCCGTTGACCTACTTTTATTATGGGGCATTTCTTCGAAAAAAAAAATCAATAACCTCGAAACGTTAGCTTAAGAAAACGCGCTCTTCTTCCTGTCCTCATTTTACCTAACTCCTAACTTTCTATTATGTGCTTGCCAAAAATTCCTTTGGAGAAAAATGTCTACCTTTAAATTTTTTATAAATTTTATAAAAGTTTTTTATCCAATATTAACCATTTTCAATTGAATTAAGGATTTTTTTTTTATCAATTAAATGTATGTTAATATTAGAAAAAAATGTATTGTATAATTAAAAAAAAAAATAATTTTTATTTTTTCACGAATAGTTTAAAAGGAAATAGTAATTACTTAGAAATGTTTTTTAAAAATAAAATAGAATATCAAATATTATTACAAAAGAATAAAGAAAAACAAACGTCGACACTGGCAGCAAATAAGCAGAACACCTGATCTTATAGCGAAACTTAACCTCAAATTTGTGGTCCATGAAATCTCAGCTCTAACCCTTTATCCGGTATCGCACGCCACGAAACAAAATTACTGCAAATTCTATTAGTGATAAAAATCGCAAAATTTTTCACCTAACCTCAACAGCATTAAAATTATTTTAAAAACCGATACTTTTTCGCCCCGTATTTATGTGACTGATAATTCAATTTAATGTGTACACTTGTTACCAACCATCTATAAAAATTTTAAGATGAAAAAAAGACTCACCACTGTGGCCAGTGTTGTTACTTGACGACTGGCCCATTCTTCTTGGCTGGTTTTATGCCTGATCAAGAAGCTACGTGTCACGGACTGTTGTGTATCCCCCAGTGCAACTTACAAAGCAACAGTCACACATAATAACATTCCTCGCGATTGAAGTTCACCGCTACTGTTTAATTCACGATACAGCGACTGCAGGCATCTCGATTTTTGCCGCCCGGTTCTTCCTCGACCCGAGGAAGCTGCGCCGCCCGCGCACACATACATAGACTCTTCGCTTGTGCTCGCACGATTCTCGCTCACTATTTATCTCGTGTATTATGAGATCTGCATATACACGCACCTTGAATACACGCGTGCGTGTATAAACACTTATAAATTATCCTTTATTGCGTGACAATTAAGTAACGATCCATCGCTCATTTATTGCACCCAGTAAAAACGCGAGCACGCGCAAGTGTTATCACCGTAATGTATCCGAGAGCGCGACTGGCTCCTCGTCGTCGTCACGCGCGAATTTCTTTAGGTGGCCTCCCGGTCGGTCGATCGGTCGGTTACAGCCAAGTGCACGAGAGAGCACGTATGTGTAGGTAGGTAAATAAGTGATAGTGCGCGCATACTATCTATATACATATACACACGTCCGCACGACATACGATTCTGCGTGTTCTCAGCTCTCGCGGGGGGGCGACGACGACGACGACTACATACGTGTGTATGCGCACGAGGCTAGAGAGAGATGGTAAGAGGTTATGTCGAGAAAGGGAAACAGAGAGAGAGAGAGAGAAAGAAGGGATTTGACTCGCGAGTTGTACAATAAAAAGAGAGAGAAAGAGAGAGAAATATAGAATTATAAAGTGGAAAGGGAAAGAGAGAGAGAGAGAGAGAGAGAGAGAGAGAGAGGGAGAAACAGCATCTCGTGCCCTTTCTTTCTTTCGTCTATCCCACAGAAAACGACGATTTTCTCACGCTCTTGAGGTGGCGAGTTTGAAGAGAAAGGAGACGAACCGGAGCTAATTAGAATTTTGGGATGATGTGGGTACACTGTATACGTAACTGTGAGTATGATAAATTTTGGGGTGGGTCAGTGACCTTTTATTTAAAAAATAAAGTTAAAGTAAAAAACTACCGACTACAAAGTACAACAAAGAGTTGGTACATAAACGTATATATAGATTTACTTATATAGATATAATATTTTATGCGCCATTTTTTTTTTTTTTTTTTTTTTTTTATTCAATAATTAATTGTTATTGGAGAGATTATTTTTGAGAATAATAAATAAATTTTAAGAACAAATAAAATATGGGTCACTAAAAGTTTAATTTAAAAAGAAAATGAATTATTTTAACGATAATTTGACGCATAGTAACAAGTACATTTTTTAAATAATTTACCCTTTCTTGGAATCTTTCAGATCAAAAAATGACCAAATATATCGGTAAATTACAATTTCATAATATTTAAGGATGTCCGTAAGGCGAGTAGTGGGAGAATAAGGTAATTGACCTGAAAGCTACAGTAAACGTGCAAACACCACGCAATAGCTGTAACGGATATTTTTTTTATTTATCATGAGTAAATTTTTCAATATTTTATGATAACGATTAAAAAACTATCTTTATTTCATTTATTAATAATTTATTAACTATTGCCTTTTATCACAATAATTGTCTAATTGTAATGCAATATACAAACGGTATGGTAACACATTTTCCGTAAAGTATTTTGATTCTTAGAATAATATTTAAATAGTTAGTTACTCTTTAGCGGTTACATTTTATGTCGATGAATCACACAATTCCCTGATTCAACAATCTATAAAATTTTAAGGTCATTTTATTGATATAAAAAAAAAAAAAAAAAAATTATTCATATTATTACACATTTTGCAAATTACGACAATGTTTGCATAACATAGTAATGATAAAAATAAAGTCTAATTAAAAAGTATCGCAATAAATGACATTATTAAACCGTTTAATACGAAGGCAAATAAAATGTTAATCCCGCATATAATTTCGAAAATGAACTGACGTAAGGCGTCGTAATGAATAACAATTAACCAGAGTAATTAATAATCTAGCGAACAATCTCAATGCCATAAGTCACGATTGCATGTACACACTACGTACTTACACGTACGTGAAAAAGTTTGCGTGATCGCGTGCACGTGACTCGCGCGCGCGCGAGTTCTTCGGTTACAAAAAGGGACGCAGCGCCTCCTTTATTTTTTCCTGGCATTTCTTATTTTCTTTCGTTGGCTTTGTTTGCAAAGTTTGTAATGGATTACAGTGTCCACTCTCGCGAGATTGACAATCATTTCGAGTGCAGCGTCCTCTTCTATATACACCCAAGATTACGAGTACAGTTTCGCGAAGGCGTAGTCAGGAGAATGAACTACGCTAAAGGTCAATTATGAAATATCGATTTACCAGAAAATATGGCTTTTCAGTTGTGTTTGTCCCGTGTGTATATAGAATTTTTATTAACTCGATTATGACGCTGGAAGTTTGCTCTTCATTTAACCTATTGATTGATTTAACGTCCATTTGATATCGGTGCAATGTATTGAGATAAAAACAATTTTTACGTAAAAAAAATGCTCTGCATGAATTTTGATCAAACGTTTTCAATTTTGTTTTTTCGAAGTATTTTTTGTTCGCATCAGTGACCGAAGGAAATAACACGAAGTCTAAAATTAAAAAGAAATCATTTAATGATGTTAGTACAATTTATTTAAACGTTTCTATAATAAGCTCCACCCACCTATAGAATGTATCTGTATATTTACACTTGCTTTTAACGATCTAATTTTTAAAAGTAATAATCGAAGAAAAATACTTTATTCATGTTGATATATTAAAATTAAACAATCATTCAAAATTGCATACAACTATGGAACGTTACACGTTCGATTTCAGTTTGAATGCTAGTATCATGCAATAATTTAAAAAAAAACTAATAAAAAAAGCTTTATCTTATTTATTTCAATATACCGTTAAATATATTATCTAATTGGTCTGTAAACCATTATAATGACAATTCATCCGGATAAGCAAAGAAAAAAAAAAAAAAAAAAAAAAAAAAAAACAACAATAAAATAAAAAAGGAAAAGAGATAAACAATGCCAAACGTAGGAGCTTTCAAAAAAGCACGCGCGCAGTCGTGAAATCGTTCGTATAGGGCAGAAAGTTCTCGCGTGTAGTGGATGTCCGCGGAGGTGCGCGTAGTACAAGTTCCCTTGGCAACCTCGGAAGCACAACAGGCCGGGCGTCGAAGGTAGGAGGCTCGCGAGCGGCCGCTGCTTCGTTTCTGTCCAATTGCGCCGAGGAAAAAGCGCGACTTTCCTTACGATCCACGAAACACTCGACGTTGTAATCGACGATGCGTAAGGTGAAATATTTATCGCGCGGCTCGCCCCGTTCGCCTTGGATTTTACTCTGAAAAAGATTTTCGTACGAAATGGCGCAACAACGCGAGCTTCGATCGACACGTGACCTGAAACTGTACGGAGATATTAATTAAGGATAAAGTTTTTTTCTTTTTTTTCGTTATAGTGTTTGTGAGAGAAATTCTTCGAGAGTGTGTGAATGTGGAGCTGTGTGTGTCAATGCGTGATTTTCGTGCAAGATGGGAAAAATTGAATTCGTTCTCGGCTCTTGTTGCCTTGTTCTACTTGGGATTTTGACGCTCGGTAAGTGATCGTTAAAAAATATCGTTGGGTTCTTTTAATGTTCTGATTTCGCTTTTCACAAGTGAGAGAGTTTTATCGGTTCTTGCTTTTTTTTTTTTTTTTTTTTTTTATATCGATGTTTAGGAAGGAACATGCAATGTATCGCTTAACTCTTAATAGTTTGCGTGTTGTTATTGAGTTTTCATAAGATAAAGAAATAAGTCAACAGTAAATCTGCGAGCATTTTAAATCGATAATTCAAAAATAGAATTAAATAAATGATAAAATTTTTTTTTTTTGTAATTCTAAATTTTATAAATAATTAATCCAATAATTAACATAAAAGAATGCATAAGATTATACTAAAAAATGCAAGAAAAATGTAAAAACACGTTTTGCAAAAAAAAAAGTTAAAACTCACTTACGCAACATATTTAATTTAAATTCAAGCACAAAGACTTCTAACATCAATCTTTACACATTCAAACCCTCGTTATATACGTAAAACCCAATTCAATCGGTCAGATCCAATAATGAAACCTTTCCTACTCACATCAATTTCTCAATGCGTATCCCACATGCATTATGCACAACGTCTTTCCTAAAAATCCAACGAGACTCAAAGATTTATATATATATATGTGTGTATATATATATATATATATATATATGTTAGTATATATATAAAAGTAGGAGTGATCGAGGGTAACGTATAAAACGCTTTGAATTGATACGCAGGAGACGCGATCGATTGCTTCAGATGCGTTTCGATCGGCGGCAACAATCAAGCCTGCGACGATCCTTTTCACAACAACGGAAGCCTCGAATTCCTTCAATCGCCTTGTCTCGGTGGACGTAAGGGTCGCGATGGTCTTTTTCCCGCAACTGCTTGCATTAAAATCGCCGGTGTTTATGGTAATTAATGTATAAATTATTTAATAGATGCGTCTTTAACTTTGATTATATTTTACCGATGTTTTATTTCTCATTAATAATACTTTACTTAAATTTTTATTATTAACTTACAAATAAAAAATGTTTAATCTTTCATTATCCCATTTTTTATTAATACATAATATTTGAATTGCAGCCGACACTGGAGTCTCTTTAACGGTGCGCACATGTGCCTTAGACAGTGGTACGTTGACTACCGATTCCGAATTGATTCGCATGTCCCACTGTGGTGGATTTTACTTCGAGAATAGGTAACATCGAGTGAATAATATAATATAACCCAAGATTAAGATTAATTTTTCAAATTACTTTACTTTATGACTTTGTTTCAATACGTTTGAAATTTAATTATAAGTTAAAATCTTGCAACGTTGAAATAATAAAAAATTGACGTAATGAAGTATTGTTAAACTTTAATAATTAAAATGACTCTAGTTATATTCTTACATCGATCAAACTTCTCCTTAACTTGATTAATTTCAACTTAACCTCGAACTTAGCTACATGATATATATATATATGTATATATATACAATCAACGCAAGAATTTTAAAGCATAATTGTCAATTAAAACTTCATTCCCCGTTTCTTCCAACTGATAATTTTTCTCTCTTTCAGATATTTGCGAGGTTGCGTGCAGTCCTGCAGCGACGCGGACGCCTGCAACGCATCAACTTCGCGAAGCGCATCAGCTTTTTTAATACTGGGTTTCGTTCTCGCGGGACACTTGTCGCACACGTGCCTTCGTGTCTGATGACGCGTGAGAAATCGATCGAAACGGCTAGCGTATAGGTATGCGAGCAATGCCTCGCGATCGCCGACTCCATAGATCGCGGGGATTGCTTATTGTGTTTTATCACGTGGAACGTGTGTGATGTTATTCTTTGGGGTAATCGATTAAAGACGATGGTGTTTGAAATGCGGGAAATTTCAAAATTTTAGTGAATATTTTGTTATAGATGATAACGTACGTTTAATGAAAAATTTTATTGATATCGAAATTACACTTTATTAATTCACGAAGGATTTTAATATTCTATTTATAATTTTATTGATTTTATGATCCGTTACCGTTTGATAATTTAACGTATTTTAATTGAAAAAAAAAAAATTATTAATGAATCGTTTGATTTACAAAGCATTTATATTCGTACCAAGATAAATGATAAATTAACAATTATAAACATAAAAATATATTTTTAGGCTTATAAAACAAATACATATCAACTACTCTGTTTCACACTCAAAGAAAATGCACACTAATGAAAACTACTGCCTTACTAGATAAGTCATAAATAATTTATTATATATATTAGGAATGAAATATTTATTCACATGCTGACGATTAGGAAAATTTGATAAATAACAAACATTTTATAAATTTAATAAATGTAGCTTGTAAAATTATTAACAAGTGACACATTTTTAAACACCAAACCATCCACTTAACTTGTTATACAATTGAAAATTTTAAAAATATACCGTTACTTCAAATCAATATCGTAGTTATTCTTTTTATATCAAAAATTTAAGAACACGATTAATTTTATACATTTGAAATTAAAAAAAAAAAAATTTTACAAAAAAAAAGAAAAAAAAAAAAAAAAAAAATCCGACGATCGCAATTACGCAATTTCACTTTGCTTTTGTCTAACCCTCGGCAAAAATTGCGTGTTATGTTATTCCAACCTTAAAAAAGGCGATGTCAATGTAATGTAAAAACAGACAAAATTATCCAGTAACCAAAATTTTCATTGCGAGGATCATTAGTTACAGGAGAAATTTTTTTAAATTTCTACCCGATGCCTCGTCGACGTCGAGCTCATAATAAAAGGGATGAAAAGCAAAATAATAAGGTGGACGAGTGTTTCGCAATAATGGAAACTACAATTACAGACAATAGCAATAAAAAGCACCTGGTAAAATAACGCTTCTTAACATTAATAACTTACAATTTTTTTGTTAAAAAACATTGTTAACGTTTTATTTATTTATTTATTTATTTTTTTTCGTCTCAACTAAAATTGTGAAAGAATTATTCAAAACGTGCCTACTATACCGATATACGTATTAAAACAATATTAACTTAAGTTCAAATATCTGTATACAAACATAACATCAATTTAGGGTTCAACGTTATCGAGGTTACTGACCTGTCCGGTACGTTTACTGTCGTCAGCCTGTTGGTGGCTGGCAGTGGAATTCGGCGGATTGTTAGACGAGAAAAATTTTATGGACGGTAATCGATCGAGTTATCAGGAGGAACCGCTGAAATTTCTGCCGAGTATCGCGTCTTTTGTGATCGGTCTAGTCCTCGTTAGAGCTTATGGGGAGACCTTCGAAAGCGTGAGTTGTTGGGCTATATATGTATAACTTGTGTTTTTTTTTTTTTTTTTTTTTTTTTTTTTTTTTTTTTTTTTTTTTTTTTTTTTTTTTTTTTTTTTATTAAAGTTTTCTCCGTTGCGATAAAGTTTTTCAAAAAATATTTTAAATCAACCATAAAGATCAAATCAAAGGTAATTGTTAACAATTTTTTAAAAGTTTTTATATTATTTTCCAAGTGTGAAACTTTTAAATTTGTTTTTTATTTTTTCCTATATTGTTCATCGCTTAATTTCTTAAGAATATGGTAGCATAAACAGTTCTTTATAATTTTTTTTTCTTTTTCTTTCTTTTTTTTTTTTTTTTTCGCTTCATGTACGCATGGATAGCTAAACACAGTAGTTTGTTGTTCTCACGCAATGTTATTTGACGTTCCAGCTTGCGAAATAAGATAATTTTAACGAATACTATAATCAGCTTTAAATTACATGACTGTATGAAAGACATAAAATTTTAAATTATTTATCGCTTGTAAAATGACAAACTATTCACCACAGATGATGACAAAGTTCTTCGCGATGTCGAGCCAAGCAATGCGCGTCTTTCTCGATACGGCCATCCATCTAAATTTTGAAAACTTCGAGAATCTGGCAAAAATCAGTATAATTACGTTATTCTTTATCGGCGCATTCAAAATTATTTCCAACATTGCTACTAAAATATTCGAGACCCCTAAATTGTGTCAGTGAAAAAGAAAAAAAAAAACGATCTGACAATTTTTATGTGGTCGTGTGATTTTAATGTAAAACTGTGTATATCGTAAAATATTGTCTACTCTTGTTTTCGTCAATATTATTATATAAATGTACATATCTTTATAAGTAAAAAATGATTACCTGTATTAAAAATCAAATTATCAACCGCATCCATATTTTTCATTATCGCCTTTGAAATAAAATGTTTTTTCTTTTTAAAATATTTTTTAAGATAAATAATTTAAATCAATCGAACTTTTAAATATAAAAAAAAAAAAAAAAAAAATTAATAACTTTTAAACAATATATAATCCGTATAAGATATTTTTATAAAATCACATTACACAAAGCCACAATAATTGAAACAGAATTACAAACGATAATAAATACAATGTTAACCCTTCATGACACGATAAGTGAGTAATCATTTTCAATATATTTCCATTCTGTTATTAGTGATTTATGTTTTGAACGTATTAGGTATGACCAATAAGAATCATTAGTTTCTACTTTTAAATACTTTGGAAATATATGGAAGTATTCTTCAACAAAATCAATCATTTATTTTTATATTGAGAATTGAGAAAATTATAAAATAATTAAAACGTGTTTAGTTTTTTTCGCTTATATATACATTTTATTATTTAACGGTACTCCAAAAATTCGCCCAATACAATACATATAATATCTTATATACAATATTAAATACTTTACTTCTTAATAAAATTTGTATTAACAATTACAAATGTTTTTTTTTTTTTTTTTATTATTATTATTTTGATACAAAATTGTATTCCTAGTTATAAGGCATGCGTGTGATTAGTTGTAAAAAAGTCGATAATTTTTATATAAATTAGTCTTTTCTAAGAAGAGTAGAATACGATATACTTATATTCGTAGAATATAATAATAATAATAAATTAAATTACAAAAAGGCCGCATTCATTCGCAATAAGGCCACTGAGTAATACTTTGATTTCGCACCAATAAACGTTTATCTTTATTTGAGAATAAATCTGCAAATCTATTAAATTCTTTTTTAAAAATATATATAACACATTTAAGTTTAAATTTATTTCTTTCAATACGTTTAAAATTGTAATTTAATTTTCGAAATTCGAATTTTAGTTTTTGGTCTGTCAGGAGAAGAGTATGTTATATCAGCGTTTTTGCCTTTACTCGCGTATTGAATTTGTTGCATTTAATTTTCAACTTCTAAGTTTAAAAAATAAAATTGCATTTAAAAAAATGCTAGTAATTTACTTAATTTTTAGCATTTTAAAATATTATTAATTGTATTTACAAAAAGTGTGAAAATTATTTAAAAAAAAAAGGTTACTAATTGCCATAAAAGTTAAGCAGCTTTAACAAATTTTTTTCTGTTGTATTATGCCAAGTTATATCTACTTTAATCATAAGAATTCATTCATAGCAGATACAATGCTTTTTGTAAATATAGTCAAAACAAAGAATAAGCCAGAGGTTCAACGACTGAATCAATTTATAATTATAATTAACCTGAATGAAACTTATAACGAATTTATTTTTACCGAAGCGAAAAGTTTTTTTCTCCAAACATATCGTGTATTAATAGTTCTTTTTGTTTAAAAATGCTACATAAACAAGGTCTATAATCAATAGCGATGGAATAAAGATCCGAAAAGATTAATTTTTTAATATTTATACAAGCAGACCACATTTGTCGAATTTGTAAAAAAATTTTAAAAGACCTTAACTTATAAGAAGAAATAAAATTTCACTATGTTTATAGTAATTTTAATAGATTTGCAACTTGTTTACTAACTAAAATAAAGATCATTATTTTATCAGTGTTACCGATTAGTGTCGGTTTTAAATTATACTGTCTGTATTCAAATGATTAAATATGATGGTCAAGTGTAAACAAATTTCTTATTTAATCATTAATGATCGTTATGGCTAGTTTGTGTTCAGGCCAGGAAAAAGTTTTTGGTAGTTGTAGCTGGAAGAAAGATAATAATTTATTAAATAATTTTGCGCTTTTTATATAAAACTATTAATCTATAAAATATTAATATCAGCGATAAAGTACCTGCTCGGGATTGCTCAAAACTTGAAATTCTTGAGCCATTCTTTCGGCAAGATCCTCGGGAAAGAGAACCTGCAGCCAAGGTCCTTGAACTACGTAAGGTTTTTCCTTTGTTACGAGTGTGCCAGTAACGGAGGGCGCTACTATTGTGACCGCTGTGTGTGATAAAATTGATTTAAATGTAAAATGTCTTCCGTGCATGACTCTGCCTCTGTAAAAAAAAAAAAAAAAAAAAAAAAAAAAAAAAAAAACAAGCAAACAAAATTAATAACGAATGGTAAAAATTCTTCGAATAAATTTTTATTATTAATAAAGATTTAACTAACTTTATCGCCAAAGGTAGCAGACTTCCCGCTTCCAAGTTGAAAGTCAAGTGAAGACCGAGAAGTGTTTTGACGCCATTATCATCGGACATATTTACATCTTGTTCGCAAGGCGACAACCTCTCCGACTTAATGGTTGGCTTTATGTCCAATTCTTCTTCTTCTTCTTCCTCCTCTTCGTCGTCCGAGTCTTCTCTTCTCTCTCGATATTTTTCCGTACTCTTATCGCCGCACATTTGTACCCACCTAAAAATTTTTTTTATCAAAATTTAAAGCATTTTTCGTTGAAATATACATAAAACTAAACGCGTTAAAAAAAAAAAAAAAAAAAAAAATTAAAATTAAAATCGACATAAAGCTTACCAACACTTGGCAGATACACCGCTTAGATTAGATCCTTCTCGCTCGATTCCGCTCTGTATTTTTTCAGCTATCGAAGAATCCTCTTCCATAACGGAACGAGCCCTTCTCATGTCCGTTACTAGCCAGGGTCCGCAGCTCCTCGTGGTTTTCAATAAATTAACGACGCCGAGTCCGTTCCAATGCTGAGCGGCTAGCAGTTCCTCCGACGTCACGCCCACGATTTGTACAAACGATACCTGCGCGACAACGAGAAAACGACAAACGTACGTTCAAAAAATTTTCACGCAAAATTTATACGTAAAAACGAAAAAAAAAAAAAAAAAAAAAAAAAATCGATAAACTCACATCTCCGTGAGGGGTTGCGGCACTTATCGGCAATTGGGGATCTCTGCTCATCAATATCTGATTAATCCTTCCGGGTGCGTTGCCCGCGTTACCGTTGCAAGCGTCGAGGGGCGCGTGCCAGGATACGTGATCCCCCGGTAAAAGCATGTTTCCCGAATTGAAAACGTATTTGGCGAGCTGCTGCATTACGTTAGCCGGCCAGGTCGGCGGACTCGTTTCGCCCCGCTCGCGAACCAATCTGAACGTAAGCTCGAAGCCGAAACCACTCGGGCGACCGGACCCGGTGCGCGGATGAAGTCGACCGTCACCGTGAAGATCGGATAAGCCCAAACTGTACGAATTAAGAGAAAATTAAATAAATAAATAAATAAATAAAAAACAATGTTAAGTCGGCTGTTTTTTTTTTTTTTTTTCATTTTCCAGAAGAGAGAGTGAGAGTGAAAGAGAGAATAAGTTCCGGTCTAAACCGAGCCGCGCGTGTCACATAAATATCTCACCTCTTCGAATCATTGGCTTCTCCAAAAATACAAATAGCGCGTACTTATAACGCCGAAAATGCTTTTCCAAAGGTAAAAAGTCATTTACTGCGTAAGGAAAAAAGAAAAAGAAAAGAAAAAAAAAAAAAAAAGCAACAGAGAGGCGCTTGAATGACGAGGCACGCGCGCTCGTACGTATATATTTTCGTCCCACACAGAAGAAAAAGAAAGGGCGCAGACAACGACAAGAAGGAGAAAGAGAGAGAGAGAGAGAGAGAGAGAAAAAAAAAAAGAGGGAGGGAGGAAGAAATCTTCTCTATTTCCGGTGCTTCTCTCGCCCTTTAAACTTGCGCTCTCGATTTTTATCTCCCTCGCTCGCGTTTATTATTAGCCGCGAGTCTGCAGCTGCGAAACTCGTCTTTCGGAGAACGGAGACTAGAGCGATTTGGTATAAAAATAATGAGAGGAAAGGGAAAAAGGAAAAAGTCGAGAAGAGGTGATCGTCTTTAATACGTAGAGGCGCTAATGAGCTTTTGAACTTTTCGCGGATATCCATCCGTTTCTTTCTTTTTTTCTTTTCTTTTTTTTTTTTTTTTTTTTTTCTTTTTTTTTTTTGTTCAATTCATTGCTCGCGATGAGTGAATTTCATTATCATCGCGTTTAAAAGTGCGTAAATTTTTGCGATTTATTATTACACTATGAATTTTATCGTTATTTTTATATAAGACCATAGATGTTAAAATCGTTAATTGCTTCGTTAAATGAAAAGCAACATTTTAAAATACAGGAAATAATTATGAAAAGCGAACAAACAAACAAAACTATTTAAGACATAAGTCTTCGCAGGGGGGAAAACGGAAACGTCATTAATGGATGGTTGAAAAATTTAATTTTTCCAGCCTCCTAATTTCTTACTCGAAGGAAGTTCCTTTATGTTTACGAAAGATTTTTCTCAGCTCTCGTCCCCCTTTCTTTTTCTTACGCACTCAAAATCCCCTTCTCTCTCTCTCTCTCTCTTTATCTCTGTTTTTTCTTCTTTCATCTTTTACAGTGTAAATCTCTGGGACTACCTTCCCCTTTTTTTTAAGCTTTTACTATATGTACAAAAAAAAAAAAAAAAAAAAAAAAGTTTACCAGGCAAAGAGAAAAAAAACCAAATCTGTCGCGTGCACGCGCTCGTACAAACGAGATATAAAGGGGAAGCCGTTTTGTCTTATTTTTTGTTTTATTTTTCTTCCATTTTTTCCATGGTAAGGAAAAAAATGTCTTATTACAGGTTATGTATAGCCTTATTATGTTTGAGATAAATATAACATTTGCTTATGGTTAAAATACGTTTTTTTTTTTTTAAAGTATAGTAAATTGTAAACAAATCTGTTGGAAAGAACGGAATAAAATTTTTATTTTGAAACTTTCCTTCTCGTTAACAACGATAACAATTTTAATTTCCGAAATTTAAGATAATTATTATTATTATTATTATTATTATTATTATTATTTTTTTTTTTTTTTTTTTTTTTACATCATTTGAAACCCTAATTTTTCTTTAAAAAAAGAAAAAGAAAAAGAAAAAAAAAGACAAGAAGTTAGTACTATCGTTAATAAAAAAAAATAATAAAGCGATACAGTCGAGCGAAAATTTCCGAGCCGTCGCACGCAATAAGCGTCGGGACATTCACGTACCTGATGTAGTGCCAGTGCGGTGGAACTCCGAGCTCCGGGCAGCCGGGGTTCTCGTACATGCTGATATAGTCCAGAGGATCGGGACCACCCAACCTGCGGGCAATACACACAAAAGTAACGCTGCGTTAATACGGAGAATGCGGTTTTTCCAGTCGTCTCTTCACTGAATAAATCAAGGAAATGCATACATTTTTTATCTTTCTTTTCTTTCCTTTTTTTCTTTTTTTTTTTTTTTTAAATATTATATTTAAAAAATTGTTACGATTTTTGCTATACTTTTTAAAATTTTAACACTTTACAGCGCAATCTTCGTTTTAACGATGGATCTTTCATTTAAACGATGGAAAATTCTATTTTTCTAGAGGTAAAACGATTATTTAATTCAAAGCAAAATAATAAAAACATATTTCCTAAATACACGTGTGCAGGTATTCGCATTAAAACCTTAATGTTTTATATAAACATCTGAAATTTAATAAAAAAAAAAAAAAAAAATTTACTTTTATATTTTTTTTATTAAAATGCAAAAAATAAAAAACAAAAATTAATGTTAATTTTCTTTTTAAATTTAACAATAGTAAAATATAAATTATGAAATAAATATCAGAAAATATTTAATAAAACAAAATCATTTTTTTTTAATGAAAATTTATAGTGGTCGTGTTGTTTATAGTAAAATTGTGCATCTAATATAGGTTTATTACATTCTTATAGAATAAAATATTACTAATTGTTTTGAAATAAGACTTCGTTCTTAAATCATATAACGACCTTTCACCAGATATCTTATATATTAAAATGTACATAAATTTTCATTACAAATTCGCATTCTGGCCTCTCGCTTTTATAGGATAACCAACGACAAGGTTTTCGATCCTATGCCATAAATTTTATCTTAGTAAAAAAAAATATATAAAATAGCTTTCAATAAATTAAAAAATGAATCGTTAAATTAATATTTACGTTGAAGAGTATTACACAAAGTGTGTTCAATGTTTAACAATGAATTAAAAAATTGCATTTATTATTAAAACTGCTTGTTGGATATATTTTATTGTAGAAAAATTACGTTTGCTATCGGTCACTTTAATAATAATCAATCATATCTTTTATAGTTTCTAATTGGCTAAAAATAGTAATAATCATTCTATTTTACATTTAACTACGTAAATAATTGACATATTGATAGATCACTACCGATCATCAATAATTGATCAACAATAAATACAAATTCAAACCAAACAAAGGACTCGCATAATGAAATGCTTTTCATTATCCGTCTTAGTTATTATAGAATTAATATTCCTTTTCGGTAACAATTATACAGGTAAACAGAAAACGTGCACAATAAAGATGAATAATATAAATGAAAAAATTATGTACGCACCAGTACTTGACGATAGCAGTGACGGTGAGAGGATTACTCTGGTCAGGATAAATTTCCCGGCAGAGGTTGTGCAGAGCATCAAGTCCGAGGGCTCGAATTGCTCCGGGCATTATCGTTGGCGGAGACGCTGCTGGTGGCAATTGCTGTTGCAACGGTTCACCAGAAAATTCCTCTTTTTCCCTCATTTTGCCGTACATTAAAAACCTAAGGAAGCGTCGTACACTTAACCTAAAACAACGAATGGCGCGCTAAATACTTCGCAACGAAGTTTTGAGCCTCAACTGAACTGTGAGCTCGCACTCTTAATACTGACATGACACATACACGCACGCGACAACGAGAGAATGACTTTTCTCAGTTTTCTTGAGTGGAGGGAGGAAAGAGAGTGAGAGACTGAGAGTGAGACCGCGAGAGAGTGAGTGACTGAAAGATAGGCACAAATTCATTGGTTGGATTCTTATAGATCTTGCTGTTAGATCTGATAACAATGAATAAATAAATAATGCAAAGTAATTTATCATATGAAAGCTAATGTTTTTGTTAAAGAGGCAATAAAGAATACTACAATAAAAATGTAAGGTTTTATTAGCATCATATAAAAACATTTAAAATCTTTAAAATATCAAATAAAAATACCGTTTATTTTTTAATCACAAATATTATAAAATTTATGAAATTTATTATTTGTTACTATTATACATATTATACGTTTGATTTTTGATAGAAACAATTTATTATTGTTTAAAAAATAAAGTTACTATTTTAGTTAATGAAAATTGAAATTTTTATTTGTTTAAATTAAAATTCGATTTTGTAAAAGTAAAAAATTTATCACATATAAAAATCTAC
This sequence comes from Chalcis sispes, assembly GCA_949987625.1. Taxonomy (NCBI): domain Eukaryota; kingdom Metazoa; phylum Arthropoda; class Insecta; order Hymenoptera; family Chalcididae; genus Chalcis; species Chalcis sispes. Next base: position 71,417,139 of record OX465096.1, read on the forward strand.
AATTCTACACAGCCGAATGTTATTCTTGTTAGGTTAGGTTAGAAGCGACAAATATAATCCAACACGCGCAAACTTAATAGACAAATAAAATACGATTTATGAAAAAAATACTGCATGAATCAAGATGAAATTCTCACTGGTACTCAGTAGTGTAATTTTGTTTCTATCATTAAGATCACATAATTGTCTAGTTCTTACGGCTATTAATAAGAGTACAGATCCACAGCCAAAGTACAGACCTGAGGGTCCACTTGTCCTCTGCAAATTTTTGTGCGTTTTCTTTTTAATTTTTATTTTTTTTCCGATATTTTATACATTTGTTTAAAGACTTATCATTGCATTTATTTATTTTAGGCCTAAAGAATTTATTGATTGCGATGATCCAATTGATCACAAAGGCAATAAAACTGCTAAGGAAGAAGTGGGTATGGGTTGTGTAAAGGTAAACATTTTTAATTTTATATACAGAAATTATTTAATAAATATATTGATCCAATTGTTCAATTTATTTAGTTTGGGGGATCAAAATATGAAGACGTAGAAAAGACTAAAGTTTTTTGCACAGTACTGCCAGATATTGAGTGTCATGATAACAGAACATTTCTTAGAGAAGGTGTGCCCTGCATAAAATACAGTGGTCATTATTTTACTACAACATTGCTATATAGCATTTTGTTGGGTTTCTTGGGCATGGATCGCTTTTGCCTAGGACAAACAGGAACAGCTGTTGGTAAATTACTTACTCTTGGTGGTATAGGAGTTTGGTGGGTTGTAGATGTTATTTTACTTGTCACTAACTCTCTTCAGCCTGAGGATGGTAGCAATTGGAATCCTTATGTTTGAAAAGTAAAGATAATTAACAAAAACTTTATTATAGATTTTAAAATATTCATTTTTTATTTATGGAGTTTTCCTTTTTAATTTTAATATTTAATTTATTTATAATTAAATCCCCAACAATCTTGGCTATCAAAAAAAAATCAATTTATTTTAACAACTTATACTTTAAATGTTTTTGTAAAGATGATATAAAAAAAGATTTTTCTACTATAAAAAAGAAAATGTTAATTTTATTTTGCTAAAATTTATTTAAAAATACAATGTATTTTATTAAAATTAAGTAAAAAAGTATTGTTTTTTATAAAGTTATTGTATTTAATAATTGCATTTAAATGAAATTTTATAAAAAGTTCACAAAATTTCATAAAATTTCAATTTTTGTATGATAAATACTGTTATATTTTTGTACATATATATATATATATATATACTTGAGTAGTTATGTAAATAAAACAATTTTTAACAAAACTTTGTAATACTTTTATTTAAAATCAAATCAATTTTTATCTTAAAATAATTTTTTTATTGTGCTTAAAAATCAGTGTTTGGAATAAGGTTCTGTAACTTAAATATTTACAATTCATAATCATCTGCGTGATAAAGTTCACTCAGTAATCTATAAATATATGACGGAGCGTTTCCACCTCTAAAAAAAATTAATTGTAAAAATGATTAGTAAAAATAAATTGATAAGTAATAAAATTGGATAAAATTAAATATTGCTTATTTATTAAAACTTATCAAAAATAATAAAAATAAAATTAAAACTTACGTGTTGGATATGAATAAAGTAACAAGATCAGGAGGCACATAATCAAATACAGGATTATACGATTGAGATTTTTCCATTAATGCTATATTGTTTCCACTGATAACACCTTCTAATGGTGAAACGTGCTTATTAAAGGCATGTTGCTCATAAGAACATAGATATACCGGAGATAACTTATATAAAGGTAGTAGAACCAATACTGGTACTGAATAATGTTTCGCAGCTTGAGCAACTGTATGTGAACCTGTGATTGCTCTAAGGCCACCATTAGCCATAACTGTATGTGTGCCAATGATCACTTTATTGATTCTCGACATCATCGCGAAAATCGCTGCATCAGATATTAGCGTTGTTTTAATGTGAGCTTTTGCTAAATTTGCAGCCATTTCATGGCCCTATTAAAAAAATAAATATAAGAAATGGAAAAAGTAGACAAATTCAAATGCATTTAGTGATTATGCACTATAAAGAATTAAATTATGAAAAAAATTAAAATCTTACACCTAGAAATGGGCCTCCTTCAGCTACTATAACTTCAAAAGTTCGAGTTTGAGCTGCTTTTTTGAAAAATTGTTCAACTAGTTTAGATTTACCTAATGTCATAACTATTTCATTAGAATGTATGTGTTCTGAAGCTTGTTGAGTAATATTTTCAGTACTAAAAAAACAATTTGTTAGTAAATATATAAAAATTTATCACTATCAGATATATAAAATACTATATTAATATTTTACGACAAAAATTTTCATTATTACCAAGTTTCCAGTTCTGCTTCGAATTCATTAATATGCTCTATTAGTGCTGATTTAAGAGAAGGTACAGTTATATTAAAATCAATATCTTTGTCACCTTCTGAGGTAAGAATTTTATGCAAAGATTCTTGAGCATCTGTTTCTTCTGTTTTATTTTTTAATTCTAAAGAATATTCTTCCCTTATAATTTGAAGAATCCTTCGAATCATATTTCCAATTGATGCTTCTAAAGGTGCTGCTTTGATTAAATATTTTCCATTTAAAATTATAACATCCATTAATTTTCTAAAAATAAATTATCGTAAAAACTTTTTTAAGAAATTATTTTTAATTTTAAATAAAATGCATACTTGGCTGTATTCCATTCTGTATTTGTTATAATTTCTTTGAGTGTTGACACTGTGGCAACTACTATTTCATAAGTACCTTTAATATCGCTAAATAAATAAAATATAATATTATAATAAAATCTGTTAAAAAAACAATTTACATAAGATTTAATTTACATTAATTTAAACTCACCCATAATTTAAATCTCTAGCAAGTTTTAAAACGCTTTCATGAATTTTATCTTCGGGTGAAGAAACCATTTTTACCACATTACCCAATTTTTATCACGTCCAAATTATAAAAAATATTTTTCAATCTGTTTAACGAGAAATAAAGTACGCTCGCTTCAGATTTGGTTAGGACACTTTAGTACACATATTTTTGAAATGTATGTTGTATGGGATATTCACGTGCTATAATTGTATATCTAAATCAAGAGTATAAAAATTAAAAAGAAACTCTAATAAAAAAATAATATTAATAATGGCTAATATAGGAAATGTCGTAGGTTTTCGAAAAATATGAATATATTTTTATTATTTTTATTAATTGAATAATAAAATATTTAAAATATACATTATTCAAAATTTTTAACCTCTAATACTAATTCCAAAAAATTTTTTTTAACAATTCAAACTTTTATAAAAATTTCGATTTTTAATATCATAAATTTCAAAAAAATATATGACTACTATACATATTTACTACTATATATAATTTAATTTCTTTTTTTTTAAATAAGTAAATTTTTTTTAAGACAGCAGATCAACTTATTGCTGGATCCAGTATATTGTCAAGACCAGCTGAAGAGTTTGAAAATGATGTGAGCAATATTTTTATTTTACTGAACAGTGAATATTAATTTTATAATTTAATGTTGCAAAAAAAATATTATACAATCATTCGAAAAATTTCAAATTCTTTCAGCAAACTGTTGAAGCTTTATGGGTCATGAAAGCAGTTGAACATTCTGAAATATATTTCAATGTTAGTTCTAAATTTTAATTGATTTGATTGTGTGTAATAAATTAAAAATTAATATATTTTTAGATTTTATGCTCCGTTGATCCAAAAATTTTAAAATTAACTCCTCATGATGACCGAATATACAAAGCATTTAAAGAAACTTTTCCAGATTATAAAGTGGATATAATAAATGAAGATGAAATGAAATCTGAAGAAGGCAAACAAAAGTGGAGACCATTTTGTATGCAATTTAAAGATGTGGAAGATTATAGTTTTGGTACTTTACTTAGATTAGACTGCAATGGTGATTATTCGGAGAAAAACACTATATTAACAACTAGAATACAGTTTCTTGCCATTGAATTAACAAGAAATCGAGAAGGTTACAATGATCAAATAAGACAAAAATTTAAATCAAAAAAAGTGCAAAAAGAAGAATCAGATTAGATTAAGTTTATATATTTTATTTATGATAATAATGAGTTGTAATGCTGTTATACATTAATCATTTCAAAAAATTTAAATTAAATATTTTTTATACTGGCATTTAAATAAATAACGAATCGTAAGTAATTTGTTGTTTTATAATAAAATTTCATAATAAAATATTTTATAATTTTTTTTAAATTAAAAATAGGATAAATAAGGTATTAAATTAAAATGTAATACATTCAGTTTTTAAATAAAAGTTTTGTTAAAAATTAAATTTATTCAACCTTAAATGTTTAATAATTTGCAAATAATATAAAATAAAAATTTTAAGAAAATGACATGATTATTTTTTAAAAAATAACGTTTATTAATATATAAAACACGTAAAACTTTACATTATTTACTTTTTCTTTTTTGACAAACTTAATGCAATTAAAGGATTTGCAGCTCGTGCTTCATACTTTGATTTTGCAGCACTTGCTCCAGAAGAAGCTGCATCTCTATTGAATTTTCGTTTTCTTCGTCCGATTCCAACAATAGCCTTTAGAGACGGTGGCACTATATAATCAGGTACATCTTTAAGGTGAGGTTGTAATCTGACTGTGTGCAATGCTTTATCTTGCCTAAGTGATTGTAAATCTTTTGGATTGTCCTCAAAATAACTTTTAAGTTTGTCACATGTCAATACTTCTTGTTTTATTTCTTTGAGTCGTGCTTCTCTTACAGCTATTCTAGTTACTGCTTTCCATGCATCTCTTGCTCGATATCTAAAAAAAAATTTAATTTACTAACAGAAAAATAGTTAAAATCATTAAATATTTTTAATTATATTAACCTAAATCCTTCTACTTCATTAAGTTTAAATTGATAAGTTCTAAATAAGTTTTCTAGTCCATACTCTTTCTTTAATACATCTTCAACTTCTTCTAAAATCTGTCTCTCTTTAATTGATACAAAACTTAAAGCTGTTCCTTCATTTCTACCACGAGCTGTTCGTCCTGCTCTATGTATATAAGCATTTATGTCTAAGGGAAAATCAAAATTTATCACATTAGAAACAAATTGAAAGTCTATTCCACGGGCAACACCTGACTCCTTATCTTTTCTACGTTTTCCTCTTTTGGGCTTCATTACATGAGGCTTTAAAAAATTATTTGACATTATTTATTATTGTTTTTTATACATATTGACAAAAAAATATAACGATAAAAAATTTACCTCTTCCAGAGCTTTTTCATCGGAAGCTATTATTATATCGTAAATTCCTGTATTGAATTGTGTAACAGCTCTACATCTTGAACTTGCTGGTAATTCCGAGTTTAAAACACAAGTTGATATACCAAATTGCTCAAGGAATAATTTGAGCTTATAGCAACGATCAACAGTATTGACAAAAATAATACATTTACCTCTAAAAGATTTGATAAAAATTTATTGTTATGTAAAAAAATTAATTTTCAATTATGTATGAGTTTTATTAATTACCTTATTAAATGCAGTTTTAATAATGCATATAAAATAGCTGCTTTGTCATTTTCTTCTGCCGCTAGAGTATAATGTGTTAGTTGTGTTGGTGGAGCAAGTGGAGGTTCTTGTAATTTTAATATTGCTGGATTATGTAACACTAATTTTTTTAAAGATAATACATCATTGGACAATGTTGCAGAAGCTAAAATTGCTTGATAAACTGTTGGTAAATAACTTAAAATATTTTTAATTTCATCTTCATAACCAAAAGAAAATATCTGAAATAAGAAATTAGTTAGAATAATTCACATATGAATGTAATACTCTACTTGTAATTATAACGGATGACATACCAAATCAGCTTCATCAATTATTAAAGTTTCTAAACTGTTTTTAAGTTTCAAGTTTTTAGCTTTTAAATGCTGCAATGCTCTACCAGGTGTTGCAATAACAACATCCGGATTTTCAGCTAAATGTGGTTTATAAACTGAAATTTCAACTTGTGGACTGATATCTACACATTTAACTTCTCTACAACACTTTATTGTAAGGTTGACAAAAGCTTCATAAATTTGTTTACACAATTCTTTGCTGGGAGCCAAAATTAAATTAGAAGTTTGTTGATGTTGTTGTTTTTCCTTACTTGTGAGAATTTTTTGAATTAAAGGAATAGCAAAAGCTCCAGTTTTTCCAGAACCAGTGCGGGCTCTTATTAGAACATCTTTGCCATCTAAAATTAAAGGTATTGTCTTTTCTTGTATAAGAGTAGGTTCTTGCCAACCTAATTTTGCAATTGCCTATTGAAAAATAATTATACATTTTAATATTTTAAATAGTATTTAAACAATTTATAAATATATATAACAAAATAAAAAAGCTAAAAATATTTTAAACGTAATTATTAATTTATTAAATAAGATTGTTTTAGTATAATTAACCTTAAAAAAAAATTTAACAAAATTATACTCATACTTTTAATATTCTATCATCTAATCCAAGTTCATGAAATTGTTTTGTTTTTTCTTCAGTTTCTTCATCCGAATGTTCATCTGAATTTTTAGAAGTCATTTTTATAATAAAGAGTAGAATTACAAGACATAATCTACCGCAACATACCACGTGTTTACACTACACAGCGTGAATTTGAAATTTTTTGTTGGTAATGTAGGTATCTATTTATCAATAGGTAAGTATAGAAAATTAAATAATTGGTTCAAACTATATATACCTATATAAACTTTTTGATATACAATTTAAATAAAATTTTATGAATAAACATCAACTGCTTCTTATTAAAATGTAATTTTCAAAAATTTTAATAATACGGATTATTATTAAAATTTTAAAAAATTGAAAAGTGATGACCTTTTATTCATTATGTTCATCTAATAGATGTAACATCTTTCGTATATTCTGTTATCAAGACTCAATAACAATAGGATTATTGATTATAAGCATGATTATTGTTTTAAAGTATAAGAATTTAAATGTTTAATAATGATAATTTAATAGAAATTTCCATCTACCGTGACAATGTGAAATACACATGTAACTATTGCTGCCGCTTGCTTTAAAAGTTGCTTGTCGTTCGGCGGTTCGACTTGATTGCTGATTAATTCGCAACTGAGCGCAGTACATCGCTAGATAGTGGAAAACTTTACATTATGTTTAATAAAGGTAATTAAAGTAAATACAATAAAAATATTAAAAAAATAATTTCCATAAATGTATTAAATTTACAAATTTGTTAATGAATTTCTTTCCACTGAAATTTATTTAAAAAAATAAAGACTTCACTTTAAATAGATTCAAAACATTCGTAATTAGGTTATTAAAAAACTACTGATTCAATGCTTAGTCAAGTAAATCAATTTATTATAAAAAATTTTTTTTTACAAATTCATAGAGCTACTTTTATTATTTTTGAGTTTAAAAAAAAAAAAAAAAAAAAAAAAAAAAAAAAAAAAAAAAAAAAAAAAAAAAAAAAATATTTTACATTAATTCACAGAAACAGATTTTAATAAATCAAATGAATTTATGATAATATAAATAGCTAATTAAGAATATTAAAAAATAACTGCATATTCTACATGTATCATCTCACAGAGAGAATATAATAATTGAATATTGGTATCATCACATGATGAATTTTTTACTAAAAATATTTATAAAACCTTAATGTATAAATATTATACATAGTTAATCGACAGATCTTGGTAAATCGCATTTTCTTTAATTTTTATACGTCCTTTCGTATATAAAATATATAATTATTATCGTTATATTCACTACTTTAAATAATTGTACTAAAGTATTTAACAAAATAGAAAAATTTATCGCGCTTAGATTATTATTAAATTTTAAAATAAAAGAGTCTTTTAGTTTAAATAAGAAACTAGAAATAATTATAGAAATAAAAAATTATTATAAAGTTATATCAGAAAAAATAAAATCTAATGTAACTTCAAGAATATAGAAAATATATCTCTCAACCTTAAATTAATGTCAAAATGGAATAATATCACATTTTTTATATTACATTAATATCTTGAGATCGCAATTCTTACATGCACGCACATTCACGTCATCGTAATCAAAGTAAGAATTGTGAAATAAAAAAATTAGAAAATTATCGTTATAAAGAAAATTGTGCATGTTGATGGTGAGGATGTTGATGCTGAATCCAAGGTACATCAGCGACGGCAGGTTGGGGCATCAGAGCGGCCGGAGTTGGAGTTGTAATCTGTAACGCTGCTCGTTTTCTTAAATTGAGCTCGAGATTATAATTGAAAGTAAGACCCGTAGCGTAAATGATGCCATCGTTACGTACTAGCGAAACGGGCACTTCACGTCCTCGATTAACCCAAGACCAGTTACCTTGAAATTCACCGATATCTGGCACCACGCACACCATACTCTGTTCTGTTCTGTACCACGTTTCTGCTTCAACATCTCCAAACCATACCTACAAAAAAAAAAAATTCAATGTTTGTTAAAATAATCATTTTCTTATTTCAGAGTTAGCTTATCAACTTATTTACATAAAATTAATTTTACAATAAATTTTTTCAATTTTTAATTTTTATAAAAAATAAATGAACAAATAACCTGTAGGTTTGGTGCGAAATTATCGCCCTTTAATTCTAGCATAGCAACATCCAAGCTACTCATAGGATTAAGGTATTGAACAGTTGGTACAGGAGTTACCGGTGCATGCACCGGACCCATACCCTCATAGAAAGTGTACTCAGCTCTTTCTGTACTGATTATCGTCCAACAAGCTCCATCATTAATCATATCTTTATTTAGATCTTTAGGTGATGGAGTTGCATTGAAAGGCACAATTTTTTCTTGCGATAAACACAGATACATATGATCTGTATCCTTAAGGAATAAAGCACATTTATGTAATTGTGAAACTGGATCGTCTGCTTCTAAACTTGCCATTGACTTGTCCACCTTTAAAAATTAATTGAAAGTTTGAAACGTATACAATGTTTATGCATAATAAATTATATATCCAACCTTGCGTATAATCAGCCTAGGTAAAGCCATTCCTGTATCCTTGCAAACCAGTTTAATTGTATTATTGTAGTGAATATAACCATCCCGTGGTTCAAAATCTTCTGTTTCACTTTCATCATCGTCTAATAAATAAATTGTAAAAGTACTCCATTGTGTAGAACTTGCATGAAAATGATCATTATCTACATGTAAGTAACGCGTACTAACAGTTTGTGAGCGTAAACGATTGAATAAGGCTATAGTTGTACCACTAGCAATACATAATTCTGTGTTTTTTAGAGACTGTTTTTTTTTTGAAGGCTTTGATATGACTTTGATGCGATTACTAAGAAAAACACCAATATCATGACCATTACCATGAAACATTTTTATAGAAAGCATAAAATGTTTTCTTTTGTCAGAATCTGATATAAATAAAGTTTTAGCAGCACAATATTGTTCTTCATTATTAAGATCCAATTGCTGTACATCTTCAGATGAGTTACCAATAATACCAATAAAGGCACAAAGCTGAGACGATTGTTCAGATTCACCATCACGGCGCATTTGTTCTTGTCTCATAGACCAAGAATTACCTCTATTATTAGATAGAATAATTAAGTATTAATTTTAAAGTAATAATAAGTTAAAAGTTTAAGCTATACTTAAACTTTTTATAAAATTTTAAATTTATATTTCGAGTAAAATTATAAAATTCGAGTGTTTTTTATGGATACTACATATTTTTACCTCAAATAAACACACGGTGGTGGACAAAAGAATCTTTTTTCTGTTCCATAAGATTTTTGAGCAACTTTAGCATGAAAAATAACAACAACCATATCAGCTTTTCCTCGTGTTCGTTTACATTCAGACAGATAATGTCTCATGGCTTCTTTTGTCAAATGCTGACTCTGTCGTATATCCAGAGCCATTTTAAAAGATAATCATACAACATACTATTTTTTATTTTAACATATTTTTGCTGCTTTTAGTAAAAAAGGAAAAACATTTTAATTATATACATAATTAATTAAATACCTATTTATTTGTTATTATTAACTATCTTCATGCTTATTTTAATTTCAAAATTTGACAAATAATATGCATGAAAAATTTTTTAAAATATTATTAAATTGTTAATATTTTTTTCACTTTTAAAAATAATAATATTTTGTAAAAAATAAACGCGATTTCTTTCATTTATTAAAAAATAGAGTTGACCCGAAATGTAAACACATAACCTTGCGATTCACAATGAAATACACGCAGTTACGTGCATCCTCGAGTTTGCGCAGTATGTACATTCTCTTAGTAAACAGTAGCTCGCGCCGCGCTTTGCGCCAATCAGCGCAGGCTCTCTATTGCGCAGATTTGAGTTAGGTGCATATATAGGTTTAGAAAAACCCTGCACGCACGTCATAAGTTTACAACAAGTCTTTATAGAGGGCGTTATTCATATTGTTATATACGTCCATAGACACAGTATATACTAGACTGCGCGCTTTACTGGGAATGTTGAAGACCACATTGAAGGACGGAGATAGCTTGGGAGGCGTTTTGTCTCTCTCGCTTGGCAGGAAGAGTGGAGAGAGGCTGTTAAGGGGAAAGTGTTCCTTCCCTTCGCTCTTCAAATTGTCAATCGCAGATTCCATAATATTTAATTTTCTTTTATTTTAATTTTTTTAATTAAGCATCAAAAATGGTTCAAGATTTAAGAAAAATAAAGGAAAGTGTAACAAAGTTTTTCTTAACGTTTTAATACTTTTCAAATGCCTTTTTTCCAATATTTTATGTTATAAAAAAATTTTTTTTATTCTTTTAAAAATATTAAATAAACTATCCTTTTTTATAACTCATTTTACATTATTTTATTTTCCAACAACAATAAAGAATATAACATTAAAAAGACATATATATACACTATTTTATAAATTGAAATAAATTATTGTAAATATCATTTATTGGTTTTTAAATAATACTAGCCGATCATGATATGTTCTAATTCGCTGTACTATATCATTCGATGATTTTGCTTCGTGATGAAATTTTACATTAAAATATTTATTTAATATTATATTTATCAAATCCAATTTAACGTCTATTTAACGTCCAATTTAACGTCTATTTGTTATGGTTACTTATATTATGATGCCCTTTTCACGTAGTCAGTCGCTCCCCCCGCCAACCTCCACGTTAGACAGAGACACAACGCCTCTCCATCTAATTTAAATTATAAATTCTTTTAATAAATTAAATAATTTAAAATAAAGTAGTATTATTTTATTTCATGCGCGAGTGTAACAATTTTTGGGTGCTCGTCCGAGATAATTTCACGATGAAAAAATGCATAAGTTTAAATTATATTTTTTTACTATTAACGATGTAATATATTTAATCTTGCATTAAATATAACATAATTATTCATAATTATTGATCCGTATCATTTGTGGAGGAGCCACCGAGTAGCACGGACCGTTGCACAGATTAGCGCGCGCAAACGCTCACACAAAAAATTGCCGTAAATTTTTTATTTATCAACCGATTAAAACGAGACAAATATTAAATATTAGTCAAACCTTGCTTACCTTAATGCATAATTGAAAACCATATCCAAATTTATTATGCCGTTGCTAAGATTAACGTAACACAAATGTACAAAAAAAATTATGATAATTTAAAAAACTTATTTTAGGTTTAGAAACGGCGCACAGCATTGACTTACAGAAAAATAGTAAATTTAACAGCCTTAATTTTTCTATGTTTTATTAAATGTATACAGTTATTCATCAAATTTATATTACGACTAATTTATAAAAGAAAGTAAAAGCATTAATAATTTTAAAAAAATTATAAAAATTTAATATTTAATTTAATAAAAAACCTTTTATAATACTAAACATTAATAATTTATGAAAAAAAACTATTCTTTATTCTATTAGTCAAGGAAGGACTATTTTACTTTTTGGACTGCCGCAGAGAAAATGTAACACTACGATGTTCTGGACATACTGGACTATACAGAAAACACGAGTACACACTTATACATATTTAGTTATTTTTGTCACACTTTATGTCAGCAGGTTTTTTTTTTCTTTCTTTCGAATGTTAATATATTTTTTGCTTCATAACGTAGGCTTTTAGAAATCACTTATTCCAATTAAAAATCTATAAAAATTATTCAAATTATATTAATTCAAAAATAACATTTTATAATAATACAAAGGGATATGGAAATTATTTTAAAAACATTTACGAATATTTTTATCAAATAAATAGTACCATGCTGTTATGAAAAATATTTTATTGTAAAATTTTATATTTGAACATTATAGTCATTTACAGTGAAAATTTTGAATGAATACAATTGTTATTATATAACAGTTTGTTGTACATAAATTATAATGATTTCTTACAAATCTTTTAATTATACATACGCTACCGTTCAAAAGTTTAGAAACATTATGATAATTTGAATAAAAACGACAATAATACTTTATGAAATTTTACACCTATTTTAGAGGATTGAACTCTATTCAAAACGAAAACAAAGTTTTTAGCCACCAATTCTAAGAAATCAACAATTGGCAGCGTAGCAACCTTTGTGCCGGTCTATTTTTAAGATAAGGAATAACTGGTAAGAAATAAGTAATTTTGTTCATTATTGTTATAAGCACGCTCATAATAATGAATGAACTTCAATAATAACGTGTTTATTTAAAGATTTATTTACGGTATTTTTTTTAATCTAATAAAAATCGGATGTTTCCAAACTTTTGAACGGTAGTGTATATTCAAGACGAACTTGTTTTAATTACATAGTCTTTTCGAAAATATTATATATTATATATAACAGTCATAAATGTTCTATAATTTATAATGATAAAAGTAAATTTTTATAACAAAAGGCGTACATACACTTTATTACATTTGACAAAGGTCAAAAAAGCATTAAAAGTTAAATACAAATTTATTTAATTCTTGTTACAGGATTCAAGGGGGCCTTCGTTCCTTTTACAATTTGTATTTTCAAAATCCTTAATAATTAAATACTTATCTATTAACAATTTTTCTTTACAAAGAATTAGATTACGTTACAAAATATTTAATAATTTTCTTAACTAAGACTATTCTACGACTCGCATGCTTACACAACAAGAAATTAAATAATATGTAAAATCTTTTTTATTATAAAGCAAAACAAAGTTTTTTTAGTTTTGGCTAACCTGAGACTTGTATACTTAAACAACTATTTTTTTAAAAGAAATGTTCATAGGGATAGCTATTTATAGTTGCTAAGAGATCGGTTGCTAGAAATGATAAATATTAATTTCATAACAAGTTTAAGGATATAGCTTCAGTAAAATTAAATTACGTTAATTAAATATTTTTTAATTTGGGCTAACCTGAGACCTGTATACTACATTGTTTTTTACATACTCAACTCGAAATTATTTAATAGAGAAAAAGTTTTTTGTAATAAAACATTGTGTAAAGACACATCATAAAAATATTTTAAGCTCCCGCAGATAATTATAAATCTGTCGATTTTCTTAGATTTATTATGAAACAAATATATAATAGAGTATGACATTAACTATATCCTTATGATTTAACAATTACCAAAGGAGATATAATAAAAGTCTTTATGAGACACCAAATATATTTTACGTAATAGAACATCTTATGATGACAAATCTTAACAGCATTTTAAGCCCCCGCAAAGCATTATACATAGGTCGGTTTTATTAAAATTCATTTTAAGGAACAAATATACATGGTGAGTCATCTGAATCTATCACCTCCAATAACTCGTTTGGGTGATCAGATGTCGAAAAAAGTTTCATATAAAAGTTGTGGGGTTTCGAAAGGGAAACAAAATAGCATGACTTTCAACTTCCGGTTTTTACCGGAAGTAGTTTTTCTTTTTAATAAAAACCCCTCTTTTTGACAACAGAAAATGAAAAAGCGGAAAATTTTACGTTCAGATATGACCATGGCTATTATAAAAATTTGAAGATGGCGGATAGAAGTTTTAGTCCCGATTTTCACTAAATTAAGTTTACGGGTATCTTACGGGTCACTGATGACAAATCCGAGGTCAGATTTAAAAAATACAAGATGGCGATTCTAAGATTGTGCACCAAGTCGATTCCTATCTACTCAATTTTGTCTACATCAGTTATCTTTCATAAATTTCGTCTACCGTCTTAATTCTGCTATCTTAAACTTTTTAAATTTAACCTCAAATTAGCTATCAGCGACTCAAAAAACCTCTATGTACGAAATTTGAAAAAGTCGATTGATTTTCAGGAATTCAAAAATGTTTTTTCATTTTGGCTAACTTAAGACTCTTATGCTTAAATAATTAGATATTATTTAATAATAGAAGTGTCTTTTATAATATTAAGTTAATTAAAATTTTTTTAATTTGGGCTAACCTGAGACTCTTATGCTTAAATAATTAGATATTATTTAATAATAGAAGTGTCTTTTATAATATTAAGTTAATTAAAATTTTTTTAATTTGGGCTAACCTGAGACTCTTATGCTTAAACAATTGGATATTGTTTAATAATAGAAGTGCCTTTTATAATATTAAGTTAATTAAAATATTTTTTTAATTTGGGCTAACCTGAGACTTTTATGCTTAAACAATTAGATATTGTTTAATAATAGATGTTTTTTTTATGATATTAAGTTAATTCAATGTTTTCTAATTTAGGCTAAACTAAGCCTAGTATACCTAAACAATAGAAGATGGTTTGATAATGGAAGTATTTTTTATAAAATTGAGTTGATTAAATCTTTTTTTATTTGTGCTAACCTGAGACTCTTATGTGTGACGTCCGTCGCGAAATCGCATACAAATTAGTCTAAAAGCGTGCGTGCTTATAGCTAAAGTTAGTTTTTTTTTTTTTTTTTTTTGGAAAAATAGATAACCAACGCGTGAGCCGACAGAATCGACGTAATTCATTGGAGACTAAGGAAGCTCGGAAAGCTCGAAAAGCACTCCTGCAAGCGCAAAACCAACCCTATGAGGAAGAAGCAGTGAGTTGGTGTAAATGTTGTTAAAAAAATTTTTAGTAGCTTTTGGATGTTTTTTTATTTGTATAACGAATTCTTTCGTGTTAGAGATCATGTTTGAGTGGCGGGCTAACGGTTAGATACGTGCTAATAGAATTTGATTTTTTCAAAACAAAATTTGTTCATAAAATACGTATTGTAACGTATTAGATAATGCTGAGACGGAAAGTAGCAGATCTATCTGCTTTTGTTGATGATACCGATGTCTACGGAGATCAACATATTGATATATCATTTATTCCTAATGAAAAAGAGAGTTCAGATGAAAATTCTGATTGTGATGAAATTGAAGATATGGTATATCATCTCGTGCACTTCCAATAGGTTCATATGAACACGTAAGAAGTACTTACACTAGCAGTCAGAAATTATTAGAACCTAATCATGTTTATGATTGGAAAGATAATGCTTATAATAGTCCTGATTCTTCTACTGAAGAGAATAGCTGTAACTTCAATAGTGCACCTACTATTTCGTTGTTTTCTAAGAACGCTTTAGAGTTATTTGAGCTATTTTTCTCGAATTCGGTGAAAGATTACATAATCGAAGCTACTTTTGAGAATGATTTCGATTTAAGTATAGAAAATCTTGAAAAATTTATTGTAATCATTATGATTTCGATATTCAACTGTAGAAAAAATTTTCGTGATTATTGGTCAAAAAAGCGAATTTTAGAGTGTCCAGTAATAGCGG
This sequence comes from Chalcis sispes, assembly GCA_949987625.1. Classification (NCBI taxonomy): domain Eukaryota; kingdom Metazoa; phylum Arthropoda; class Insecta; order Hymenoptera; family Chalcididae; genus Chalcis; species Chalcis sispes. Next base: position 71,432,983 of record OX465096.1, read on the forward strand.
AACTAATGACAAGAAATGAATTTGTTACAATCAAGAAGAATATAAGATATTATAAACTTCAAGATAAAGATACAACTGATAAAGTCTGGAAAGTTAGATACTTATGTGACTTATTCCGCAAAAACTGCAAGCAATTTGGTTTTTTTGATTATAATTGTAACGTCGGTAAACGACCTCCGTTTTTTTTATATGCGTTAAGCCGATAAGTCTTCTCTATGTTTTTTTTTTTTGTTCCTGCCCTTGCCGATTAGCGGGAAAGCGCTTCGATCTCATCGACCACTTGCGTCGAACTATAGTAAATTTTTTCCTCCAATGAGAATTTTTCCCTCCAAAACTTACTTAACGCGCGGGCTATTGACACAGACCGTTGTGAAAGAGACCCTAAGCGTGGGCCGAGAGTTTACGAGTTTTCCCGGAAAGGTAGAAAAAATGGTACATGCACTTGAGTCTAACGAAAGGACACTAGGCCAAGCACGTGCACGTCAACTCGGCGCCGAAAAACATAAAACTGTCCCATAAACACCGTTTTTTCTACCCGTAGTTTTCCTATCTAAAATACGGATTTTCTTTTTTTAGAACTTTCCCTGCGTAATACAATTATAATGTTATGCAATATTTTTAAATTGTTTTATTACCGCAAATTATAACCGTAAATTTCGCTTACCGATACACTGTACAGGTAGCGTAATAAAACAATAAATAGGTCACTAGGAAGACCTCAGTAAATAAATTGAGTAACTGTTTTAAACTAGGAATATATTGAATAATATTTAAATAAAATAAAAGATACAATGTTTAACAAAAAGTATAAAAACTGCGATTTCTAAAAATACCTCACAAGGTATATATTTTTTTTTTATACAAAATAAATTCCAAAATAATTATTTAAAATCCGAAAGGAAAAAACATAGAAAGTGCATACGAGATATTAGATAAAATTTCTTATTGTTTAACATATACCAAGTAAAAATTTAAATTTTATAAATAATTTAAAAATTCAAAAATAAGTTTCTAACAGTTATATAATTTATTTCACCAAAATACAACAAACTCCTGCTTCTTGTATAATTTACGACAATGTTACATTTTTAATATTATAAAAGGGTAATTATTTTTAAATAAAATAGAACATGTATATTAAAAAAAAAAACAAAAAAACACAATTGCTACCTTCAAATTTAATCGAATTTTACTTTAAAATAATACAGCCGATTTTTCTTTCTAAGGTATGCATATGAAAATGTATACGTATACTAAAAAAAAAAAGAATTATACTAAAAATATCTACAACAATCTTTCACGATAGCAAAAACGGCCTGACTATGTTCATTTTCATTGAACAAAATAACCAGTACCGTCTTTACCATAAGGGCACACGGGGCCCGTGCCCAGGGTTCCCAATCTCAGGGGGGCCTCGAAGGACCGACAATTTCTCTCACACATTTATTCTCAGAACATTTTTGTCGGGCACATTACACTTTTTTCACAAATCAGTAATCTTATCAGAAGGTATTTACAAGGCATATACTACGCCATTATATCGATGACTGCGCCTATTCCTACTGTACTAATTAATAATATTTCCGAACGTGTCCTACCTAATTTACTAAGTACACCATCTGGCGATCACTCACGCAATCCCTCCGATTCCTAAGTCAAGCTGCACCGTCTAAACAAGGCCTAACATAAATGTCGACATTGTCTATGGTTGGGGGAATCCCCGAATGATGTATTAAACTATCAGTCCGATAAGAGTGAGTGGCGTTATTTTGTTTCGTTTGATATCTAAAATTGAGTAAGATAAACAGAAGTTTTGATTTGTTCGTTTAAACATTATTTCATTATGTCGATAAGAACATATTTAAGTGGTTCACAAAAAAGAAAAAAAGTTATAGCTCAAAAAGAAATAACGGAAAAACTTCCAAAGCTTACTTCGTTTTTTACGGTTGAAGAAACAAATAAGCCGAAGGATTATTCATTCTCATGACCGCAAGACAGAAGTACCTCTGAATGTCACCAAGAAAAAGAGGTTACCTATGACGAAAATGACAAACACACTTTAGATGCTGAACCATCGACTTCAAGCTACTGTGAATTAATAACTGCAAGCTTAGAGAATGTATCAGTGTCTCCCGACCCTGGTACTTACTGTGACGACATTTTACCGGAAGAAGTCCGTGATATTTGGATTCGAAAAGGGCCAGAGTTTTTCCAAAATAAAAAAAGTGACTTCTCTGAAACTTCTACAAGTTTTCCAGATGCAAATGGTAAAACGTAAACTAGATACTTGACTAAAAATATTTTGATTCGTAAATTGACGAACGGCGAGTCTTTAGAAAGAAAATGGCTCCTTTATTCACCAGCAAAGAAATCTGTATACTGTTATTGCTGCCGTCTATTTAATACCACTACTGGTACTGGACATAACTTAAGTTCTCCTGATGGATATAAAGATTGGAAGCATATAAGTAACTTATTGATAGAGCATGATAACAGTTTACAGCACAGGGAATTTATGATGAATTATGTTGCAAGAATGAAAACTACTGGACGAATTGATACTGAGTTGCTGTCCCAATATAATACAGAAATTAACTATTGGAAGAATGTGCTCAGGAGAATTGTTGCAGTCGTGAAATTTTTGGCTTCAAGAGGTCTTGCTTTTCGTGGTGATAATGAGACATTAGGATCGCAAAATAATGGGAATTATTTGGGATGCTTAGAACTGATTAATGAATTTGATCCTTTTCTTGCTGGTCACATACAAAACTACGGAAATCGTGGAAAAGGAAGTACATCATATTTATCGGCAAATATTTGTAATGAATTTATTAATTTAATGGGACAGCAAGTTTTGAAAACCATTGTCAAAGAACTTAAATCAGCAAATTACTACTTTATTAGCGTCGATTCTACGCCCGATCTGTCCCACGTTGACCAACTGATTTTCATAGTTAGATACGTAAAAGACGGACAGCCTATTGAGAGATTTTTGCAATTTTTGCCTATGGATGAACATAATGCGCAACATATAGCAGAAACCATTTTAAACTTTTTTGAAAGCCTTGATATTCCTATAAAAGATTGTCGCGGACAGAGCTACGACAATGCATCAAATATGTCTGGAAAGTACTCTGGTGTTCAGTCAAGAATAAAAGAAGTTTGCGAATTTGCGATTTACGTTCCATGTGCAGCACATTCGCTAAATTTAGTGGGTGTTCAGGCTGTTGAGTGTGTTACTGAAGCAGTAACATTTTTTCAACTTGTACAAAAATTGTTCAATTTTTTCTCGGCTTCGACAAAACGATGGAAAATTTTGACAGATCATTTAGGTGCAGATAGAGTCCTGAAATCTCTTTCGGAAACTAGGTGGTCTGCACGCGCTAATGCTATTAATGCTTTGCAAAATGGTAATTTAAATATTTCTGAAGCATTGTCTTCTATCGCGAGTGACATCAATCAACCAGGAGACACTAGAAAGGAAGCCCAAAGCCTAGCAAAAAAAATGGGAAAATTCGAGACTGCTCTTCTAACGGAAATATGGAATGATCTTTTGGGAGTTATGAATAAAACAAGTCTAAGTTTACAGAATAGCACTATGACCATGGACGTTGTAACGAAACTCTACGAATCTCTAATCAGTTATGTCAATACCACACGCAATAATTTTGATCAGTACGAAACGGCTGCTAAAGAAAAAAATCCATATGCTGACTACAAAGATACATTTGAAAGAAAAAAATTTCGCAGCACACGCATCACTTTTTTTGAAGGATCATCAGAGACTGCACAGTTGAGAGGCAAGGAAAAGTTTCGTGTAGATACTTTCATTCCCATAATTGACACATTAAATACGCATTTAAAAAAACGTTCGGCAGCATACCAAGAAATTGATAGTCGATTTAGTTTTCTTTGTCAGTTAACAACAATCGAATCTGATGAGTTGACCAAAAAATGCAAAGAATTTGCAGAATTTTATCATGAAGACATTAATGCAGATGAGCTCAAAACAGAATGTTTTCATTTAAGCCAATATTTAAAAAACATAGTGTAACGTCGGTAAACGACCTCCGTTTTTTTTCCTGTGTTAAGTCGATAAGTATTCTCTCTGCTTTATTTTTTCCTGCCCTTGCCGATTAGTGGGAAAGCGCTTCGATCTTATCGACCACTTGTGTCGAACTATAGTAAATTTTTTCCTCCAATAAAAATTTTTCCCTCCAAAACTGACTTAACACGCGGGCTAAAGACACGTTTCGTTGTGGAAGACACCCTAAGCGTGGGCCAAGATTTTACGAGTTTTCCCGGAACGGTAAAGAAAAGGGACATGCGCTCGAGTCTAGCGTAAGAATGGCAAGCTGAACACGTGCGCGTCAATTCGGCGCCGAAAACTATAAAACTGTCCCATAAACACCGTTTTTTCTACCCGTATTTTTCCTATCTAAAATACGTATTTTCTTTTTTTTTTGAACTTGCCCTGCGTAATACAATTATAATATTATGCAATATTTTTAAATTGTTTTATTATCGCAAATTATATCCGTAAAATTCGCCTACCAATACACTGTACAGGTAGCGTAATAAAACAATAAATAAGTCGCTAAGAAGACCTCAATAAATAAATTGTATATTCTGTTTTAAACCAAAAATATATTGAATAATATTTAAATAAAATAAAAAGTAAAATGTTTAATGAAAAGTATAAGAATTGCGATTTCCAAAAATACCTCACAAGGTATACTTTTTTTATAAATTCCAGAATAATTATTTAAAATCCGAAAAGAGAAAAACATAGAAAATAATAAATAAAATTACTTATTAAAATTGTCAACATATATCAAGTACAATTCAAATTTTATAAATAATTTAAAATTCAAAAAATAAGTTTCTAACAGTTATATAATTTATTTTGCCTGTCTTTTTTTTTATAACTTACGACAAGTTTACATTTTTAATATTTTAAAAAGGCTGATTGCTTTCGAATAAAATTGAACACGTATATCCAATAAAAAAAAACGCAACTGCTATCTTCAAATTTAATTGAATTATACTTTAAAATAATGCGGCCGATTTTTCTTTCAAATTATATACATATAAAAATACATACTATATATATTATAAAAAGTGAATTATACAAAAAACCTACAATAACCTTTCACGATAAAAATTATTACAAACGGCTTGACCATGTTCGTTTTCAATTTAAATATTGTACAAATAACAAATAATCTTTCTATTCCTTTTTTTGAAATGAAAAGATATAAAGAAACACACGTTTTCTTTATTCGTGAATAATAAATTTTTAATTATAAATGTTTAAGATAATGTAAAATTATAAATATATCGTTTTATCTTTTAAGTTTAAACTACATTGTTAAAGAATTATTTTTTTTGAATAAGAAAAACATCGTCAATCAATTCAAATTCAATATATCTGTGTATTAATTTTAATAAAATAATTAGTTTTAAAATTCATTTTTTTTTTAACATGTAAGTAATAAAACTTCAAAATTAAGATTATTGAGTTTGAATTGGTAAAGATGTACATTGATTCTTTTTTTTTGACCTTAATTTTAATACAATATTAATACAAAAATATTTTAATTCTTAGCTTTGAGAGATTTTGAAGTTTAAATTAATGCAAGTTTATCAAGAATAAAATATGATTTGTATTTTAATAGACTATATATATATATATTTAAGACATCTGCATATTAATATTAATAAAGTTAATAAACTTATTTATAAAATATTTTTATTGACACTACCTTTTTTTTCTATTCACAACAATTTATTTCTACAATAAAATCAATAACTAACTCGATTTATTAAGCCAAATAATATAACAACTTTATTTGTTTAATATTGTATTTAATCAGGAAATATTAATGACAAATTTTAACATATGTATAGAAAAATTAAGATGGTATATGAAAAATTACATTCATATTAAAATTAATATAAAAATCTTTAACAATGTATTATGCGCACTAGAATCTAAGTTGATTTTTAACATTTAAATAAAAAATATATATAAAAGGGTGCATAATAATAATAAAAAAATATAAAATAAAATATATATATATATATATATATATATGTGTGTATAACTATGCGTTTAAGTTAGAATAATATTTTTTTTTTATCTTTAGATTTAAATTTATATTAGAAATAATTATTTTAAAACAATTACTTTAAGTTTATACTTTAACTAAGGTTCTTATTAAATTTATATTCAAGTAGTTTAAACATTATTATATTAATAAGATTTAAATCATAAGTCACTCCTATAATTATCTGGATTTTATGAGATAATAATGCAAAAATTTAAAACCAAATTATAACTAAAACGTGGAGTAAAATTATTTAAATGCAACACATCGAATAAACAATGATTTTTGGCTAAAATCAAATCAGCAAATTATCATTATTCTCTCATAAGATGCAGAAGAATATGAAAACGTATATTTAAGTTAATATTCCCTGTAAAAATAAAAATAATATCTACATGATAACATGATAATAATAAGGAAAATCTAAACATTATAATGCGCGATAAAAACAAAATTTTTTTTATAAATTTAAATAAAATAACAAAAGTAAGTTAATTAAATTGTTAGAATTAAGCTACGAAATTAATTCTTTTTCGTAGCCTAATTCAAATTTTGCGTAGATTATAATTATAAAATGAACATTTACAAATCATTAATAATAATATTAGTTTTAAGATATTATAAAATTTTTGTAAAAGTGGATAGTCCCCTCTCAACCTCTCTCTCTCCGACTTCAAGACGACACACCCTCGCGGAGGCTTTCCACGCCCTCTCAGACAGGCCCTCCGAGGAGAAGGGGGCCCGCAAATCTTACCCTCTCCAGAAATTTTCCTAAAAAAGGATTCGTTCGGAGCTACTTCGGGAAAGCGTATAAATATCGCGCAAAATTTTCGACAGCCACATCCCATCCATCGCGCCACCAGTCTTGCGCCGACCGCTGTGCAGCGCACATCGGTCTTCGCCTGCACTGAGCCTTACTCGCCAACCACGGCATCTCGCTCCCAATCGGCCCTTTTAAGAGCCTCCAAACGTATTTTATTCCAAACATATTTTATTCTATATTTTATATTTTATATTTTATTATCTTATTATTTATTTCATTTTATTTCATTTCATCCCATTTCATTTTGTTCATTTTGTTCATTTTATTATTTTATAAAATCAGCACTTATAAGTGCTTTTCTAAACGTAGTCTCCCCCCCCCCCTCGCCGCTCATTAGTTTCTCGCCCCGCTTAACCTCCCCCTCCATTGCCACACAATGGAGGGAAAATCTCTTATCGGGCTGTCCCAGTCCCAATACATCCAGATCATTCTGGATCTTCAAAATAAGCTGGAAAAGCTGGCAGCCCTCATGAAAGCTAGTAAAGGACCAGCCTCCCCCGAAATTCCCCACGCTGATCCACCCAGAGCCCCCTCCGCCCTCTCTCGGCAGCAGGTAGCCGGCCCTAACTCCGTCCCCATGGACAGTGAGTCAATCACCAACACTGACCCCGGCACCAACCTCAACGACTTCACAGAAGTCTCGCGTCGCTCTAAACGGCAACGCACAATAAGCCCCCTAATCTCTCCGTCCCTCAGCAGCAGCTCGGAATCCGACTCAGAGCCTGACGCAGCGCCCGAACGTAGCCCGCCACCCATCATCATCCGCCAGAAGCAAATCTGGCCCAAGCTGAATGCCGCACTCAAGAAAAACGGCATTCTCCCCCGTCGCGTTGTCAACACAACGGACTCTGTTCGAGTGTACCCCAAATCAGTGTCCGACTTTCGTACCCTCTCCAAGAGACTGGAAGAATCCAGTATTGAATACTCCACCCATCAACTCCCAGACGACCGGGATCTCATCGTAGTTATCCGTGGCGTCAATGAGTACATCGAAGATGCCGATCTACTTGACGAACTTCGCAGCGAAAACCTTCCCATTCGCCGGATCCATCGCGTGAGAAACGGCAACAAAATCTGGCCACTCGTCGCGGTCCATCTCGACCCCTCAAACCCTCTGTCAAAAAATATCTATAAACTCGCTACTCTCGGAGGCGCCAACATCAAAGTGGAGCCGAAGAGAAAATCCAAAATTATCCCCCAGTGTCGCCGTTGCTTCAAATTTTTCCACACGGCCAATTACTGCCACGCCGCCTGGGTCTGTGCCTTCTGTGGTGAAAACCACGAAACACATTCCTGCGCACTCAAGGACAAAAAATCCGCGAAACCTTCCTGTGCCAACTGCAAAGGCGACCACCGAGCCACCTATCGCGGCTGCCCCAAAGCTCCAAGGAATCCGTCACCGAATAAGACCTCCAACCCCCCAACGCCTAGATCTCCGGCCCCCCAACCCGCTCCGATCCCCAAGCCAGCACAAATCCCTACCCGTCTCGCCCAACCCTCACTCTCTTACGCTAATGCAGCTCGGAGTTCCCCGTCGAATTCACCCCCAACTGCCTCCCCCGCATCAATGCAGCCACCCCCACCCCTGCTGGTGTTACCTCAGCTTCAAAATATCTTCTCTCGCTTCATGAGCGAACTTACCTCCGCTATCCAAGCAGCCCATCATGGCTAATAAACCCAATAATCTTAAAATTGTTACGTGGAACGCTAACGGCCTACTGGCGCACAACAAGCTCGCTGAGCTCCAGGACCTCCTCGCTAATAACAACATCGGAGTCGCATGTATCACCGAAACCCACCTCCCTTCCGGCAAAAAACTTTTCATGCCAAACTTCACGACCTACAGAAGAGACCGCCTCAGCGGCTCCAAAGGCGGCGTAGCAATTTTTGTTAAAAAATCTATCCGCCACAAGGCCATCCAAGTCAATTGCTCCTCAGCCGAAATCATCGGCACCGAGCTCACTCTGCCTTCCGGTCCCCTTCGTATCTTTACTGTCTACGCGCCGCCTAGCTATACTCAACAGTTCGACGATCTTCCCCCCCTCTTCGACAACAACATACCCACAATCTGCGCAGGAGATTTCAACGCTAAACACACAGCCTGGGGCTGCCTCCAAAGCAACAAAAGCGGCCTCGCCCTCTTCGACCTCGCCCTACGTCACCATTTTCTCGTCGAAGCTCCGAACGACCCGACTTATAACTCCTCAATAGAAAGCCACACCCCAGACATTCTAGATATCTTCATCACTAAGAACCTCAACCTCACAACAGATCCCTGGTCCTCCTGTGAACTAAGCTCCGACCACTACCCGGTATTCCTGGAGGTGCCTAGCTGCCCCCTGGAATCCCCGCAAATGTGCCATTCGACAAACTGGCTCCACCTTCGCTATCTCCTAGAATCCTCCCAATACAAATGCTCCACCCTCCACACTACCTCCGACATAGACCGGGAAATTCAAGCCATCACCCTCGACATCAATACAGCCTCCCTCCAGGCCACCACTAGTCACCCAATCACCCCCAAAATTCAAAACCTTCCCCCAGATGTCAAATCCCTCATCCGGGAAAAAAACAAAACTCGGCGCCAATGGCAACGCCGGAGAGACCCGACCCTCCGCCCTGTTCTCAACGCCCTTCAACGCAACCTCCGTGCCCGCCTCACCGAAATCCGCAGCGCGTCCTTCAATCAATTTATTGAAGAAGCCGAAGCGCACCCCAAAAGCCTATGGAAAGTTGTAAGAGCCCTACGCAATAGGACCCCTCATCTCCCAGCCCTCAAACACGAGGGCAACACGTACACTCTAGATGAAGATAAGGCCAATATCTTTGCCTTATCACTTCACCAGCAATGCTCCCCGCTCCCAAGCGCCCCCCATCTAAGCAGCACTCATCAACAAATTGAACAACAGTTAGCCCTCCACAATTTCTTCACGGACACCATCGCCCCCTCTTCTCCGCAGGAGATCACCAACGTCATCCGCGCCCTCAAGAACAGAAAATCTCCAGGCAAAGACGGCATCCACAATAACGTCTTAAAACTTCTCCCCCGCAAACACATCATGGCCATTTGCAATATAACAAATGCCATGATGCGTCTTCGCTATTTCCCGATGGCTTGGAAAGAAGCCACAGTTATCTGTCTTCCCAAAGCCGGTAAACCCTTAAGCACAGCCTCAAGCTACTGGCCAATTAGCCTCCTCAGCGCTCTAAGCAAAGTAGCCGAAAGCGTAATCCTAGCCCGCCTCAACCAACACGTTGACGCCAACAATATTCTCCCCTCCTTCCAACACGGATTCCGCCGTCGTCACGGCACCGGCCACCAACTTCTCAGAGTGGCCGAGTTCATCGCCGACAACCTCAACAAACGCCGCCATACATCGATGCTCCTATTGGATGTCCAGCAGGCCTTTGACCGAGTCTGGCACCAAGGTCTCATCCACAAACTCATCACCTTAAAATTCCCAGATTACCTCATAGGTGTCACAAAATCCTTTCTCCCCGATAGAACAATCCGCGTTCGCGTTAGCACTTCCTTCTCGAACTCCGTACATATCTCTGCTGGTGTCCCCCAAGGCTCCAAACTTTCCCCCCTACTCTTCAACATTTTCTGCCACGACCTACCCCCCAAAGAACCCATCCTCACCGCTCTCTACGCCGACGATATAGCCATCCTAGACTCCACTAAAACCATTGGAGCTAGCTCTGCCAAAATCAACAAGTTTCTTCCCACACTCCTCGAGTGGTACCAAAAATGGAGGCTCACAATAAACGAGGCTAAATCCACCGCCGTCTTCTTCTCCCACAGGCGACGCACCCCGCCTAACATAAGAGTCAACTCTCTCCGCATACCGTGGAGTTCCACCGCCAAATACCTAGGCGTCACACTGGATCGTAGGCTAACCTGGATCCCCCACATTAAAGCTACTAAGCGAAAAGCGCAAGCCGCCTTCAATTTTCTAAAACCCTTCTTCCACAACCCCAAGATCTCACCCAAATCTAAAGTCCGCGCCTTCAATGCTATTATCAGGAGCATCATCTCCTACGGCATCCCTATCTGGGGCTCTACCCTCCCCCATCGCCTAAAATCTATTCAAGGTACCTACATGCGACTGCTGCGCTCTGCCCTCAAAATCCCTTGGTTCATAAGAAACAAGCAAATCCTCGCTGAAACCGGACTTCCCTCCATCCCCCAAGCAGCCTCTACTTATGCTGCAAACCTCTGGACCTCAGTGAAGTCCCACCCAAACCCCAGCATCAAGGCCCTTGCCAACTTCACCCGCAAGCCCTCCGACCGAGTCAGAAGGCCATGTCACCTGCTGCCATAATTAGCTCCCTCTAGTCTCGCTCCTAGCGTAAGCGCCTCTCTTCCAACGGGAGGCCTCCGCCCCTTCTATCGCTTCTTTCATTTTCAGGTTGGGAGTGTAGTCAATCGACTGTGCCCCGCTCAGGGAGGGGTTTTAGTCGGTAGGCACCGGCGATAGCTTGAAGCCAGCTCTCGCTAGGAATCAGCTTCCGCCGGTGAATCCGACACTACCCGATAACATCCCGGGTGTCTTTAGAAGATTCCCCCTCCCCGTGCCAATATACACAAAAAAAAAAAAAAAAAAAAAAAAAATTCGACAGCCAGCAGACCTCAGGCAGCACTCGAGGGACACGAAACTCTACTACAAGGAATCATTTCCACGCAACTACTTAGAAGTATCAAGAGAGCAACGGCAGCCGAAGACAATTCTTTTTCAACGTATAAACTGTTCTTTTCAGAACAAATTAAAACTATTCATTGGGCATAATCCCAGAAGCAGAAGAGAAAAACATAGAAAATAATAAATAAAATTACTTATTAAAATTGTCAAACATATATCAAGTACAAATTCAAATTTTATAAATAATTTAAAATTCAAAAAATAAGTTTCTAACAGTTATGTTCGGGCCATATTTGCATTGGCGTCGCCGTTGTCTGTAACGTCGGCGCTGCGGTCCCGCGCCTCGCGCGCCCTCTTTTTTCTTGCCGCGTGGCGCGTGCGACGCGCGGGAAGAAGACTCACTTGATCATAGCTCGCTGCGGTGATTAGTTGTTCTGAGTGTCCGCACAAGTTTGATTTAGTGTTTTTGGCTTGGTTAACGTCGCGTTCGACGCGAATGCGAGCTTTTCGCAAAGGGTTTTGCGTGGTTTTCGATAACCGAACCAGCAATTACGCGTAAGTGTGTTGTGTGTGTTTGGAAAAGGAGAGGAGGTGCACCTCAGCAGAATTGTGGAACGCTGTCCACGTTCGCCATTTTGACGTGACGCGTTCCAGGGCGAGCGTATCTTCGCGGCAATTACGTTTTATTGCCCGGCACCACAGCGTTGGTCTCCCCGAGACGTCGGGGCGCGTTGTGTGCAGGTCCAGGACCACTACGCTCCCCAGGCCCGGCTTCACCAGGTGGTTTGGGTGTACCATAGCGGCCAGCGATCTTGGATTTTGTATGCTTGTGAGTAGCGCGGGTAACGTGACCCATAGTAAGCGATAGCGCGCGTGCGTCTGTACGGCGTCTGTCTTGCGACATTTTGTTTGCGCGCGATCTAATTAATATCTTTCTTTCATTGTATTGTTTAATTTTTATTTGTCTGTTATAAATAAATAAATTTACACAAGTCAGCTTGCTTCGGCTTTTCCCTCTAAACCGTGAGGGTTTTTACGCCGAAGCAAGTTTCCTTTTTTTTATTAACGCGAATTTTGTATTTATTTTTATTTAATCAATCCAATCCCTCACACCCTCCTCATTTTCTTTTCTCACACATATATATATATATATTATCATATTAATAATTTCTGATCATAATTATTTTAAAACAATTACTTTAAGTTTATATTTTAACTAAGGTTCTTATTAAATTTATATTTTAACTTCAAGTAGTTTAAACATTATTATATTAATAAGATTTAAATCATAAGTCACTCCTATAATTATCTGGATTTTATGAGATAATAATGCAAAAATTTAAAACCAAATTATAACTAAAACGTGGAGTAAAATTATTTCAATGCAACACATCGAATAAACAATGATTTTTGGCTAAAATTTATTCTGTATTAAATCAACAAAATTATCATTCTCTCATAAGATGCAGAAGAATATGAAAACGTATATTTAAGTTAATATTCCCTGTAAAAATAAAAATAATATCTACATGATAACATGATAATAATAAGGAAAATCTAAACATTATAATGCGCGATAAAAACAAAATTTTTTTTATAAATTTAAATAAAATAACAAAAGTAAGTTAATTAAATTGTTAGAATTAAGCTACGAAATTAATTCTTTTTCGTAGCCTAATTCAAATTTTGCGTAGATTATAATTATAAAATGAACATTTACAAATCATTAATAATAATATTAGTTTTAAGATATTATAAAATTTTTGTAAAAGTGGATAGTCCCCTCTCAACCTCTCTCTCTCCGACTTCAAGACGACACACCCTCGCGGAGGCTTTCCACGCCCTCTCAGACAGGCCCTCCGAGGAGAAGGGGGCCCGAAAATCTTACCCTCTCCAGAAATTTTCCTAAAAAAGGATTCGTTCGGAGCTACTTCGGGAAAGCGTATAAATATCGCGCAAAATTTTCGACAGCCAGCAGACCTCAGGCAGCACTCGAGGGACACGAAACTCTACTACAAGGAATCATTTCCACGCAACTACTTAGAAGTATCAAGAGAGCAACGGCAGCCGAAGGCAATTCTTTTTCAACGTATAAACTGTTCTTTTCAGAACAAATTAAAACTATTCATTGGGCATAATCCCAGAAGCAGAAGAAGAAGAAGAAGAACACAGAGGGAGAGAAGCAGCAAACTACAGAGAGAGAGAGAAAGAGAGTCAGGACTTCCAGCCAACTCAAACCTTTTCTGGAATAAAAAGTGAGTTTTTGATATAAATTTTTCTTTTTTTTCTTTTTAACCTCCAAAGAGATAGTATTAGCCAAGATCGGCTAAATATCTCTCTCCCAACATCACTTGTTAGGTCCTTTCCAGAATAATCTGTAGGCCAACGTCGGCCTATATGGTTATTCAGTCCCGCATCTCACCACCCTTCCTATAAAATCTTACAAATAATACCTCTGCCGTCCCGAGCCCATAAGTTTTAGTACTTAGGCTCGAAAAAGGCACAAGGCAGGTTTGCGTCAAATTTCGTACGCAATAGTAACGTCACTCCGACGTTACAATAGCAAAGCAATCAGTGGATTTAAATATCTCAACCTTACATAACCTAATAAAATCAGATAAATTGGAAGAAACTTTCCCAAACGTAGAAATTGCTACAAGAATATTCCTTTGCCTAATGGTTACCAATTGTAGTGGAGAGCGGTCATTTTCGCAGCTTAAGAGAATAAAAAATGAATCGCGAACAACAATGTTACAAGAACGACTGAGTAATTTGTCAATTATGTGCATAGAAAGTGATATCCTTCAAAAAATTGACTTAAAGGATATAATAGAAGATTTTGCTCAACAGAAATCCCGAAAGAAACCGTTATCGTAATCGTCACCAAAAAACCAGCAGCATTCCAATATCATAATTGACATATTATATCATACTATATTTGATTACCTATAATAAATGGTCATACTCATACTTATTAGTAAAAAAATGTTATTATAATTCGCTTTTTTACTTTCCAAAAGGGCCCCAAATTCTTGTGTGCCCCAGGGCCCCAGCCTAGTTTAAGACGGCCCTGAGCACACCAGGTTCATCCTTCACATTAAAATTAAGATACTTTTTTGTATCATCTTTATTCTGAATTTAATAAATAGTTTCATAATTTCAAACTTCGATGTTCTTAATTTACAACTTTCTTTACTATATTTTGCGAAAAACGTACATACAATAATGATGTAAAATAATTTAACAGTCTTGCATATAATGTGAAGACTGAAGAGGAATTAACGAGTAAAAGACTAATTTTGATAATGATCATTATTTTAATAAATAAATCATCAAACGTTTCGGGAAAAAACCTTCCCATCATCAGTGATGTACTAATTGCGACGACCGCAAGTCAGCATATCGAATTTTACAGACATATTTTATTACAAATATAATATGTCTGTAAAATTCAATATACTGATTTGCGGTCCTAGAAAATTAGCACACCACTGATGATGGAAAGATTTTTTCCCGAAACGTTTTATGATTTATTAAAATAGTGCACTCCATCAAAATTGTTTTCTTACTCGTTAATTCCTCTTCTCACAGATACAATAATATTCATATCCCTTATTAATTGCTATTAAAATAAAAAAAAATCCAGGGGGCGCTGGGTAATATTTTTTCTGGAAAGGGGGCGATAGTCCAAATAAGTTTGGGAATCACTGCTGTAGTGGCTTGCCGCATTCTCAATCCCGGAATTCACACCTATCCGATAAAAATTTAATTAATATCGTCCCGCTCTGTTATTCCTTCGGCCACCCCGAGCCCATGGACTTCAATGTCCAGGCTTAAAAAAGAAAAGGCCAAAGCTGCATGTTTGAGTTGAGACTCTGACGTTACAAATGTAAATGTTTTAACAGTATTAAGTTAAATTAATATTTTTTAAGTTGGGCTAACCTGAGACTTTTATGCTTAAACAACTGGATATTTTTTGTTAATAGAAATGTTTTTTATACTAGAAAGTTAATTAAATATTTATGAATTTTGGCTAACCTGAAACTCATATGAAATAACTGAATATTGTGTTATTAGGAAGTGTTTTTGATACTATTAAGTGAATTGAAGGTTTTTTTTTAATTTGGGCTAACCTGAGATTCTTATGCTTAAATAATTGACTATTATTCAATAGAAGAAGTATTTTTTGTAATATTGAGTGAATTATAGTTTTAATTTAGGCTAACCTGAGACTCTTATGCTTTAACAATTAAATATTATACAAAAATTAAAGTGTTTTACAATATTAACTTTTTTTTTCTTGTACTAAAATTAAGTAAGTGTTTCACATTTCATATAGTTTAACATATAAACAAAACCTTTTATAAATTCTTTTTAATCTTTTAATATATTATGTAGCATTTGCATATTGTGTGCATTGTAATTTATTTCTTATTTCAATTAAATTATGCTATTATAATTGAGAAGTAAATGATCAAAATAAATTTATATACATTTTTAATTGTTCAATAATTACAATAATTCATAATTATTAGTGTTTTCATTTTAGATTGAAAAATGAGGATTGATCCTATAAATGTTATAAAATTATTGTTAGCATATTTCCAAACGTTAGAAATACCAGATAGCGTGATCAACCATAAAGAATTTCAATTAGCAGAAAAAATTTTAAAAATATTACTCGATGCTAATGATAAATTTAACGAGGTTGAGATCATTGTTAAAGAGTCGCTAGATTTTCATGAAGAGTATAAAGACCATGATGCAAGAATAATCGAGGATGAAATACAACATCACTTTCCTGATCCTATCCAGGCACCAACAAATGAATGTACAGAAGATAATATAGAAGTATAACAAAATCATAAAAGTGTCGCATAAACACTCTTTTTTTTACACGTAGTTTTCCCATTTAAAAAGTATATTTTCTTTTTTTAAACTTTCCCTGCGTAATACATTATAACGTTATGCAATTAATGACGAACATTCTTAAATTGTTTTATTATAATAACTATCGCAAATTATGACTGTAATCTCCGCTCGCCGATGCTCCGTACAGGTAGCGTCATAAAATAATAGAGAGGTCACTAGGAAGACCTCGGCAAATAAATTAAATAACTATTTTAAAATGGGAATATGCTTCGATCACATCGACCGTTTGCATCGAACTATAGCAAATCGCTCCACCAATGAAAATTTTTTCCTCGAAAACCTACTCGACGCGCGGGCTATTGACACAGACCGATGTGGAAGAGACCCTAAGCGTGGGCCAAGAGTCTACGAGATTTCCCGGAACGTTAGAAAAAAAGGTACATGCACTTGAGTCTAGCGAAAGATCGTCGAGCTGAACACGTGCACGTCAACTCGGCGCCGAAAAACATAAAACTGTCCCATAAAGACTCTTTTTTCTACCCGTAGTTTTCCCATCTAAAATACGTATTTTCTTTTTTTCAAACTTTCCCTGCGTAATACAATTATAACGTTATGCAATATTCTTAAATTGTTTTATTATCGCAAATTATAACCGTAACTTTCGCTTACCGATACACTGTACAGGTAGCGTAATAAAATAATAAATAGGTCACTAGGAAGACCTCGGCAAATAAAATAAATAACTGTTTTAAACAAAATATATTGAATGATATTTAAATAACCATAAAAATAACATTCTAAACGAAAAGATTAGAAGCTACAGTTTCCGAAAACACCTCACAAGGTATATTTTATACAATAACTAAAGTAATTCAACAAGTTAATTATTTAAAATTTGAAAAGAAAAAAAATAACATAGAAATTGCGTACAAAATATTGAATAAAATCATCCATTGAAATTGTTTAACATGTATCAAATTAAAATTCAAATTTTATAAATAATTTAAAAATTCAAAAATAAGTTTTTAACAGTCATATAATTTATTTCATAAAAATACCTGCATATAACAAACTCCTTCTTGTATAATTCACGACAAATTTATATTTTTAATATTATAAAAGGCTAGTTATTTTTTAAATAAAATTAAATACGTATACCTATTGTTACGGCGTAAACACACATGTAGAAATTGAAATTTATAGTAAATCACAAAAGACGTTCTGTTATAGGAATTATACTATTGTACTTTCAACACGTACGTGACTGAGAACGCATTTACTTTTTACAGCTTCAAATTATAAGACCACAACAAATACATATGCACAACAGCTTCGTTAAATAAGACAAAACAGATTTTATATAGACGTGCAAGGACAAAGACATCCGTAAAGACGTTTATCTTCTCCTAAAAGCAATTAGACACGTAAAAACACATCTGCAGTCCAATCGCTTAACCTTTTTTTTTATGACATTACCTCTATTCTAACTGTTCGAAACTTCTCAAAAACACATCACGCTCAGATGTCCACCTTAGCTACGAGCACATCTCTCATACATAAATGCATCAAGAAGGCAACCAATAAGATTTTTACCTTCTGTTGCCACACCTACACACCCTTCCCTTTGCAAAACCGAGCTAATGAGTAGACTTAAATTCGAACAACAAGACAGATATATTCATACACTCGAGGAGATACATTCATACACTCGAGGAGATACATTCATACACTCGTAGAGATACATTCAGACAGTCGAAGTGACATTTATACACTCGTGGAGATACATTCTCACACTCTTGGCATTTAGATTCATCCGCGACGAACACACAACTTTTCATTTTTGACTGCCACGAGAATAACACAATACAAACATAGTCAAAACTTGTTGCACTTAAATTTCTACACTTTGCTACAATCAACAAAAAAAGACAATTAAACAAACGACAGAAACTAGTCACTCAATATTAAGTTGGCGAGTGACATAAGAGTGAAAATAATAATAATAATAATTACTACCAAAAGGTTCTTAAATTGTTAAAATTATTACTAAGACCCCTTTCACTCTCATCACCTATAAAAAAGGAACACAACTGCTACCTTCAAATTTAATTGAATTATACTTTAAAATAATGCAGCCGATTTTTCTTTCGAAGTATATATATATATATATATATATATATATATATATATATATATATATATATATATATATATATATATATTGTAACGTCGGTAAACGACCTCCGTTTTTTTTTCTCCTGTGTCAAGTCGATAAGTCTTCTCTCTGTTTTTTCCTGCCATTACCGATTAACGAAAAATCGCCTCGATCTCGTCGACCACTTGCGTCAAACTGTAGCAAATTTTTTTCCCCAATGAAAATCATTCCCTCCAAAACTCACTCAACACGCGGGCTAGAGACACGTTTCGTTGTGGAAGACACCCTAAGCGTGGGCCAAGAGTTTACGAGTTTTCCCGGAACGGTAAAGAAAAGGGACATGCGCTCGAGTCTAGCGTAAGAATGGCAAGCTGAACACGTGCGCGTCAATTCGGCGCCGAAAACTATAAAACTGTCCCATAAACACCGTTTTTTCTACCCATAGTTTTCCTATTTAAAAATACGTATTTTCTTTTTTTTTGAACTTTCCCTGCGTAATACAATTATAATGTTATACAACATTTTCAAATTGTTTTATTATCGCAAATTATATCCGTAAATTTCGCCTACCAATACACTGTACAGGTAGCGTAATAAAACAATAAATAAGTCGCTAAGAAGACCTCAGTAAATAAATTGTATATTCTGTTTTAAATCAACGATATATTGAAGAATATTTAAACAAAATAAGAAGTACCATGTTTAACAAAAAGAGTATAAGCTGCGATTTCCAAAAATACCTCACAAGGTATACTTTTTTTATATACAAAATAAATTCCAGAATAATTATTTAAAATCCGAAAAGAGAAAAACATAGAAAATAATAAATAAAATTACTTATTAAAATTGTCAAACATATATCAAGTACAAATTCAAATTTTATAAATAATTTAAAATTCAAAAAATAAGTTTCTAACAGTTATGTTCGGGCCATATTTGCATTGGTGTCGCCGTTGTCTGTAACGTCGGCGCTGCGGTCCCGCGCCTCGCGCGCCCTCTTTTTCTTCGCGTGGCGCGAGCAGCGCGCGGGATGAAGATTGACTGGAGTGTATCTCGCGGCGGTCCCGCGCCTCGCGCGCCCTCTTTTTTCTTGCCGCGTGGCGCGTGCGACGCGCGGGAAGAAGACTCACTTGATTATAGCTCGCTGCGGTGATTAGTTGTTCTGAGTGTCCGCACAAGTTTGATTTAGTTTTTTTGGCTTGGTTAACGTCGCGTTCGACGCGAATGCGAGCTTTTCGCAAAGGGTTTTGCGTGGTTTTCGATAACCGAACCAGCAATTACGCGTAAGTGTGTTGTGTGTGTTTGGAAAAGGAGAGGAGGTGCACCTCAGCAGAATTGTGGAACGCTGTCCACGTTCGCCATTTTGACGTGACGCGTTCCAGGGCGAGCGTATCTTCGCGGCAATTACGTTTTATTGCCCGGCACCACAGCGTTGGTCTCCCCGAGACGTCGGGGCGCGTTGTGTGCAGGTCCAGGACCACTACGCTCCCCAGGCCCGGCTTCACCAGGTGGTTTGGGTGTACCATAGCGGCCAGCGATCTTGGATTTTGTATGCTTGTGAGTAGCGCGGGTAACGTGACCCATAGTAAGCGATAGCGCGCGTGCGTCTGTACGGCGTCTGTCTTGCGACATTTTGTTTGCGCGCGATCTAATTAATATCTTTCTTTCATTGTATTGTTTAATTTTTATTTGTCTGTTATAAATAAATAAATTTACACAAGTCAGCTTGCTTCGGCTTTTCCCTCTAAACCGTGAGGGTTTTTACGCCGAAGCAAGTTTCCTTTTTTTTATTAACGCGAATTTTGTATTTATTTTTATTTAATCAATCCAATCCCTCACACCCTCCTCATTTTCTTTTCTCACACACATATATATATTATCATATTAATAATTTTTGATCATAATTATTTTAAAACAATTACTTTAAGTTTATATTTTAACTAAGGTTCTTATTAAATTTATATTTTAACTTCAAGTAGTTTAAACATTATTATATTAATAAGATTTAAATCATAAGTCACTCCTATAATTATCTGGATTTTATGAGATAATAATGCAAAAATTTAAAACCAAATTACAACTAAAACGTGGAGTAAAATTATTTAAATGCAACACATCGAATAAACAATGATTTTTGGCTAAAATTTATTCTGTATTAAATCAACAAAATTATCATTCTCTCATAAGATGCAGAAGAATATGAAAACGTATATTTAAGTTAATATTCCCTGTAAAAATAAAAATAACATCTACATGATAACATGATAATAATAAGGAAAATCTAAACATTATAATGCGCGATAAAAACAAAATTTTTTATAAATTTAAATAAAATAACAAAAGTAAGTTAATTAAATTGTTAGAATTAAGCTACGAAATTAATTCTTTTTCGTAGCCTAATTCAAATTTTGCGTAGATTATAATTATAAAATGAACATTTACAAATCATTAATAATAATATTAGTTTTAAGTTATTATAAAATTTTTGTAAAAGTGGATAGTCCCCTCTCAACCTCTCTCTCTCCGACTTCAAGACGACACACCCTCACAGAGGCTTTCCACGCCCTCTCAGACAGGCCCTCCGAGGAGAAGGGGGCCCGAAAATCTTACCCTCTCCAGAAATTTTCCTAAAAAAGGATTCGTTCGGCGCGACTTCGGGAAAGCGCATAAATACCGCGCAAAATTTTCATCGAGCAGCAGTCCTCAGGCAGCACTCGAGGGAAACACTAATACGCAAGGAAAACGCATCAGCCCAGCAGTCCTCAGGCAGCACTAGAGGAAAATACTACGAAGAATCAAACTACAAGGCATCAGGCTACGAGTCTCAGGGAAATTGTCACCAATACCTTGAACTCGAAGACGGTTGCATCTGCCCGGCAGTGTACTGTCACCTCCCCGAGGTTTTAAATAGGCGCCTTGCCGAGACCGCGAGCGAAGTAGTAGAGGTGTTCGAAACAAGCCTCTACTTGGGAAAGGACGTGCACGGCTATTATTTAAACAATCAACACGTGGATCACGTGACTTATTGGAGCCTGCACTACGACCCAAATCACCAAGAAAGCCCGTTAGCTCGGATGAAAGCAATAAATTCAAGAATGACAACAAAATAAAAAGATAGATAACACCCATTGCGCGTTTAAAAATAAATTAATAATTTCCTTTTAACAAACAATAAATAAAAAAAATAATAACGCGTATCCCCATGAGCATTCGTGCATAAATGATCCCAATCATTTATGAGGATTTCAACCCGCTATCAGCAAGTAACAGGGAACAGGCCCTGGAGAATCGCTTTGCTGCTTTAGCAGAGACTATAAGGCAACAAGAGAATTTGCTAATTTCCTTTTTTAAAGAATTACAGTTCTATCAAGTTAAGAACGAAAGAAACGAAAGGAAATTGCAAATTCTTTTCAAATATTCTTGCGACTGTTCACTCCAATCCGATCGAGTCGACCACTTAAACCGAAGAGTGAACAAGTTAGCGGAAATACAAATCAGCACGACCAAAGCGGTGCTCAGAGGGCTCTCACAAATTAGAAAAAACGAACCAATAGACGATAAGGTTATAGATCAATTAGAAAAGGCAATGAAAAATCTAAAAATAAACTAGAGAAAAAAAATATATATATTAAAGCGTAACAAAAAACCAACGTACGTATTATAGGAAAAAACCTTCTCGTAGATGATTATCCCCTATTTATTTATTTTTTTTTCTTTCTTTTCTTTTTTTAGTGAACCCACCTTAAGACAATCAAGGGTATTACACCTCGCCAGACTTGGAGACGGCCCTCCAAAATCTACCTCCCCTCAAGCCAAATTCAAATCAGAGGCAGAGGAGGAGATACCTGAAAGCATTTCGGGAAGCCACGGGACAAAAGTGGCTCCCTGGCAAGGAGTACGAGGGTAAACTCCAAGAACGGATAGGAAAACTAAGAGAAATCGAGGCAAAACAGGCCGCCACCGACAGTCGCTCAGAGGAAAGGCCATCCCTCGACGAGAGGATAGAAAGGCTTCTGTGCGCGCACGGGGAATTCCCCGCGCACTGCTCAGTCTGTCTCCAACCTGACGCAAACTTATCGAATCCCTAAAAAACAAAGGGATAGCCAAAGCAGCAAGGCTGATCTCCAAGAGAGAATAAGCCGCATAGAGCCTCAGAGGCAACTTGTAATAAAAAAATTTATAGAAGATTTATAAATTTTTACTTTTAAATAAATGAAATTTTTATTGATAAATGCTTCTAATTATTTCTAGACCCACTTTCTCTACCTATCCATAAATTTTCACTTTTTAAATTAAATTTTTTTTGTCTTCTCTCTCTCTCTCTCAATTTTCATTTTTTATATATATATAATTTTTTTTATCTACGTTTTTAAAATAAAAAAAGAGAGGGATATATAGATATATATATATATATATATATATATATATATATATATATATATATATATATAAAAACCCAAAGAGAAATATACGATAAAATTGCATGCTAAGTCACACTTTAGAGGAAGAAGTCTCTGAGTTTATTTACAGAAGTGAGACTATTGCAACCCGACTGGAATATTTCGAAAGACAACTTGACCAGTTAACTAAAGAGTTGCATGGCTTAAGAGTCAATGACCTACCGATGACGGAAAAAAGACAAACTAGGCAACAGGTCGCTAAGATATTGAAATCAAGAAAGGGTAAAGACGAAATAACCGATCTTTTCTCCAGTAGACCGCTTGTATTCTACTCTCCTAAGGATAGAAGTCTTAACTCTTCCGCCAACCTCTCCTCTAAAGTAAGTGAAGATACAACCTTCACTTCACCAATCCACAAGCCTCTGATCGATCTGAACACCTCAGATCAGTACTTTTCAACAAGGCATCAGCCCAGCAGACCTCAGCAGTAGAAGGAAAAATATTAAATCGAAGGAAACATATATATATATATATATATATATATCCATTAAAAACCGCTCTTTTAAGAGCGATCTTTTTTTTTTAAACGTAAAAAGAAGAAGAAGGCGTCCAGGATATCAGCAGACTTTGGAGAGAGAGAGAAAGAGAGTAAGGACTTCCGGACAACTTACACCAGTTCTACAATAAACAGTGAGTTAAATTAAAATTTTTTTTCTTTTCTATTTCTCCTCCAAAGGGATAGTATTAGCCAAGATCGGCTAAATATCCCTCTCCAAATATCACTTGTTAGGTCCTCTCCAGAATAACCTGTAGGCCAACATCGGCCTATATGTTGTTCGGTCCCGCATCTCACCACTCTTTCCTTATAAAATCTTACAATTGATACCTCTGCCGTCCCGAGCCCATAAGTTTCAGTACTTAGGCTCAAAAAGGGCATAAGGCAGTCTCGCTTCTAGTTAAGCGTAGTAATAACGTCACCCCGACGTTACAATATATATATATATATATATATATATTGTCACGGAGAACACTCCGTGCTCCGCGCCTCGTCTTATTTCGCGTATTCGGGATAAGGGGGACCGCCGAAAATAGGTAACGCGACAGTCGCGGACGGGCAGATACGGTACGCGACTAGAGATAGGCTAGTCGAGTGCCGTATAGGAGAGGCTAGGCTAGGTAGACAAGCCGCCTCCCGCCTTTTAGAGTCAGTCAAGAGTTCGCCTTCGGACTAATCACGCGCTTTTTTCGTCTTTACGGAGTTTTCCGCGGGAAGAAACGAAGTTCCCGCCATTTTGGACGCGCCGAATTCTCGTCGTTTCTTTTTCGCGCGTTTTAAAGTTATTGGTGTCGTGCATTTCTGTTCCTTGGCGAGCACCGGCTGCGCAGGCAGCCAAGGAAGTCTACACCGGCCGACGGCACCGACGTGTATCACCGGCGACCGGGAGCAGGTCGATTCCTGTACAGGGCGAGAGCGAGCCGAGTCGTCATCTCCGCCATCTTCGTCCAAGCGTGTAGCGTGCGTAGCTGGCCAGCCGACTGTAAGTCTTTCACGTTTCAATTTTCCGCGCGCTCTTTTTTTGTATTCATTCGCGTTTGCGTGGGAGCAACCTCCACCGGTTACTCCCTCCGTCAGCGCATTCGTTTCTTTAGCGGTTCGTGCGAGTGAGAGAGCGCTATCTCTCTTACTCTCGTATACAGGGCGAGAGAGTTGCGTTCTCTCTCGCACCTATAGAAGCATAAGCGCGCGTGAGTGAGAGAGCGTTATCTCTCTCACTCTAGTGGCAGCAGTGCGGGAGAGTCGCTTTCTCTCTCGCACTTGCGGCATATACGGCGCGCGTGCGAGTGGGAGAAACCTCTATCTCCCACCTGAGTAGGATCAGTGCGAGAGAGTTGCGTTCTCTCTCGCACTCGCGTAAGGCTAGGCGCGCAAGAGTGGGAGAGCGCTTTCTCTCTCACTCCTACGGCGCAGTACGGGAGACTCGTTGTCTCTCTCGTACTCGCAGTAGAAGCGGCGCGCAAGAGTGGGAGAGCGTTATCTCTCTCTCTCCAACGGGCTCCGTGCGGGAGAGTGTTCTTCTCTCTCGCACCCGTACGTTAGACGGCGCGCGCGAGTGAGAGAGGCCTTTCTCTCTCACTCTTATAGGCGTAGTGCGAGAGGCGTTCTTTCTCTCTCGCACTCCTATAGTACGCCGCGCGCGGGAACCGTTCTCGCGCATTATATCGCGCCTTACCGCCTGCGCTCCTCGTACGCGTCAATCACGATTTATTTACGCCTTTTTTTTATCTTTGTAACTGTCATTGTTATTTAATTTATTATTTCTTATATTGTTTTTATTAAATTATTTTATTTATATTTTTGGTTTATTTTCTTGTTTTCTTTTTTTCCCATATTTTTTTTCCTGTACTCTTTAAATTTGTTTTGTTTTTCGTGCGAGCTTCTCTCGCTTAAATTATTTAACCTTTTTCTTTCTTTCTATTTCACTTTTTTTTACTTTTCTTTTTAATTTGTTTTTTTCTTTATTATTTCTGCGACGAGGAGCTTTCAGCTCTCCTCCCGAATACCGCCCTCTCCGAGATCAACTAGCCAGGTGAGGACGACGCACGAGCCGCGCAACGACGATTGCGCGGCGTTGCAACGGGTAAGTTGGGTCCGTAAACCGGCTTCTCGAGCCTGGACCCAGGAGCAAAGTCGTCCGAGACTTTAGCTTCCAACAAGGGGGCGCAGAGGGCATTTTCGCGCCTTTTGCGAACTGCGCGTTCCCCGAAGCTAATTGCTCCTGTGGCAGGTAACGTTAAATCTGCCACCCCGTTACAATATATATATATATATACACATATATATCTACAATAATCTCTAACCATAAAAAATATTTTTTTGAACGGCCCGACTATGCTCTTTCACAATTAAAATATTAAATAAAAATAACAAAATAATTTTTCTACTTTTTCTCTCGAAATAAAAAGATAAAAAAAACATGTAATAAATTTTCTCACGTAATAATTTTCTTTATTTGTGAATAATAAAATTTTATTTATAAGCAGCAGGTTTAGAAGAACCTAGACAAGAAGTAGAATTTCGAGATTTTCCTAATATTCCACGAAACTAATAATTCTACGCTACATTTTAAATAGTTCAAGTTTATTATAATTGATTTATAATTATTTTCTACGCGACAGAAGACATACAAGAATACACATCAGATGTAGCATAATTGGATCATGACGATAAAGCACGTGCCGTGGAATTCTGGAGAAGTGGGATAACGAAAAATTTTGCATTAAAAAGTGTTCAAAATCGATTCCGAAAAGTGCAATCAATTACGCAATTAAAACGCGAGGTAAAAGCTTTAAATAAGGGAGGAACTTATAGAGAAAAAATAGGCAGAATTTGTCAATTTGTATTGGACAATTTTAAAACTGCAATCGATGCCGGTCATATTGTTCATAATAGAGATTTGCAGAAATGGGCTTTACAAGCTCAAGAGGATATTGAACACGAGGATTTTAGATTTAAAGCTTCGAATCATTGGGTAAATAATTTTAAAAAAGCTCACAGGATTGTTAGTAGAAAAATTAATAAGTTTGTTACTAAAAAAACTCTTAAAGGAACAGATTATTTACAAAGAAAAGCTGATGAATTTGTCATTAAAATTAAAAAATTTATTCAAGATTGTTGAAGAGATGGCGCGCTGCGCTCTCTTCTATCCCCTCTTTCACAGTTTTAGTCTAGTCTATTCTCTGGCGCGTGCGACAGTTGTAGTCAGACAGTCAACCTTGATAAATTAAGTAACACACGCGCTCTTGTATTTTCATAACTTTGTAATTGTATCCTGTGCATTTGATTAGAAACAAATAAATAACTTTTGACATTTTGAAGTTGTGTCAACATTTTATTTCTATCAGTTATATAAAATGATGTCACCAAGTAGAAAATATAAAAAAAGATACAGGTACAGAAAATGTTGACAATTCAGATCAAAGTGGATTTTAGTTGGAAATACATTCTGGAAGAACACTGGCGGTTGAAAGAGAAAGCCAAATACAATGCAATCTGTAAAATTTACAAGTCATAGTTATACGATTTAACCTACAATCTCAGGCGATGGAAGACTTCTACCGCTTCTTTTTTTAGTTCTTCGAGAATTGTTATTTAGACCTGATAATATCTACGTTATGGCTTAAAAATCTGGAAAATTGACTACAAGTATTGATCAATTATTTATAGTATTAATACATATTCAATGCATAGTTATAATTTTTTAAAAATTTATTCAATTTTAGATCATTTTAAAACTTGGCTAAAAGAAGTGTACTATCCGAATGTTGGTTCATCAAGTGTTTTGTTGATTGATTCATGGAGTGGTCACTGTCCTTCAGCAGTGCGAGAAATTCAACCTCAAAATAAAGAAGTTATCTTGGAGTTAATACCAAAAGGAACAAGTAAAATTCAGCCACTCAATGTATTAGGATTTAGAATATGGAAAAATTATGTCAGACATTTCTCTGACAATTTCATGTTAATAAATGAAGATTTAAATCTTCATGAACGTAATAATATAATCATTCTTCAATCTTTAGTACATAACACTGCCCAACAGTAAAAATGTTTCGGGCTTAAAAATAGCTGATTCTTATGTAATTGGATCTGCTGAATCTGAAAATCAACATAAAAATGGCCGATTAGCTCTTGTTTTTGAGATACAGTGACATTTTGTACTCTCAAATATAGGGTTATCCATTTTCACCTTGGGAAAGTAAAGTTAAAAAAAAAATACACAAGCCGTTAAGATTCAGATGACATTTTTATTTCATTTTAATGTTTGGACAATGACATTATATGTCATCGTCCAAACATCACTTGTTAGGTCCTTTCCAGAACAATCTGTAAGCCAACGTCGGCCTATATGTTTGTTCAGTCCTGCAACTCACCACCTTTCCTATAAAATCTCACAAATAATACCTCTGCCATCCCGAGCCCATAAGTTTCAGTACTTAAGCTCGAATAAGGCACAAGGCAGTTTCGCTTCAATTTAAGCGTAATAGTAATGTCACCCCGACGTTACCACCAAAAATTTTTGGAGGCCCCGGGGGGATATAGAAGTTAAAAAGAAATTAACTTTTCTTAAACTTCAGAGGTAACTGCCAATTGTGAGATTTTATTTCTCTCTATTTAATCTCTTTAAAAAGGAAAAAAAAAAAAAGAAGGGAAATAAATTAAACAAAAATAAAACTAAATTAATTGAATTAGAGAGACACAAAATTGTGGATAATAAAAAAAAAATATAAACTAAAAGCGAATTGAAATAAGAAAAATTAAACAAATTAAGTAAATAAATTGAAATAAGTAAATAAAAAAAAAGGAGTGTTAAATAGAGTGCTAAAAGTTAAATACAAACGGAAATAAATAAACAAAAATAAAACTAAATTAATTGAATTAAAAAAAAAAAAAAAAGAGAAACGAAATAAGAAAAAATAAATAAATTAAATAAAAAGAAGTGATTAAAATTAAAGTCGCGAATAATAAATAAAGTAAGAAAAATATATATGAACTAAAAGTGAGTCACTGAAAATGAATAAATGAGAATGATGAAAGATAAAGTGATAAAAGGAAGATATTATAGTCCAGTCAAATTAGTCCTCAAAATAGAAGTAAGGTTACAAAAATTCCCATAGAGCTAAAAATCTGTATGAATGTTCATAATACTATTATAAATGAATTGTGAAAAGTCCCCATTAATCCCCCTTGTGCAAAAAATTTTATTGATGGTGAAAGTTTGCAAAAATGGGTTTTGCGCGTTTTTCAGCTAAACGGTGAGTTTTACAGCAAAAATAGTTCAGATAAAAATTGTAGATCATCCGATTCTCTACAAAAAATGTATCTACACTTTTTTTTCATAAGTATTGCTATTTCCGTGATATAGCGGTTAAAAGAATTGAAAAAAATATTTTATTCGTAATATGCACGTTAATGTACTTTTATATACATTTTTGAAGCGTTATACGAGTAAAAATATGAGTCCCTATGTCTTATACATACAAATTATAAAATTCTAATATTATGAATAATATTAGAATAATAGAAGTAATATTAATAGAAGTAATATTATGAATTTTTCAACATCAAAAATTTCATTTTTACCATTTATTCATCAACCAGCTAGTAATTACAATACCATATACACCACTTTACTTTGTGCTTCAGATAATGCAAAACGTTATGGTCATGATGTATGCATTGTTACTTTTGATCAGCCTCTGTATGCAAAAGCTCGAGAAATCGTCTTAGCTGCACCTGAAGGGTCTGAATTATCGAAAATCATAATCAGGCTCGGAGGATTTCATTTAATTATGTCATTTCTTGGAGCGATTGGTTACATCATGCAAGGAAGCGGCATAAAAGAAATACTTTCTTTGATTTATGCACCTGGGTCATTAGATAAAATGCTCAACGGTCATGCATACGCGAGAGCTATTCGAGCTCATACATTACTTCAGTTAGCTTTAACAATAATAATATTTAAAGAACTTGATATTGATGACGCCATTGATGAAAATCTGATGATAACTGCGAAAAATGTAATAGATAATACTATTTCATATAATGATGTTGAACATGATAATGAAACATCTGGAGCATTACTGAATCAGTTTAATGAAAAACTAAAAGAATATGAAAAACGAGGACCTACCGCAAAATTATGGATTCAATATTTTGATATGGTGTTGATTGCAAAGGAGTTTATAAGAGCTGAACGTATGGGAGATTGGCAAGCTCATTTGGACAGCGTTAAAGAAATGCTTCCTTACTTTCACGCGTCGGGACATTTCTCTTATGCTAAATCTGCACACTTATATCTACAAGATATGCTACAATTAAAAAACTGTATGGATCCTGATGTTTACCAACGTTTTACAGGAGGATATTTCACGATTAGACGTTCAGATAAATTGAGTTGTGGAACTTCAACAGACATGGTGATCGAGCAGTCAATGATGAAAGCAATGAAGACAGATGGAGGTCTTTCTCGAGGGAGAAGTTAAAATTATTTTTTCATTTACATATTACATAATTTACACAATTTTTATCATTTTCAATACTCAATTTGAATTCAATAGGATCACAATAGATCGTGGAATAGGCCTACCGGGAAAACCACGTTAAAAAAAAAGCGCCAAGCACACTACCTCATAGGTGGTGTGGAAACGTGTGCATATTACGAATAAAATATTTTTTTCAATTCTTTTAACCGCTATATCACGGAAATGGCAATACTTATGAAAAAAAGTGTAGATACATTTTTTGTAGAGAATCGGATGATCTACAATTTTTGTCTGAACTATTTTTGCTGTAAAACTCACCGTTTAGCTGAAAAACGCGCAAAACCCATTTTTGCAAACTTTCACCATCAATAAAATTTTTTGCACAAGGGGGATTGATGGGGACTTTTCACAATTCATTTATAATAGTATTCTGAACATTCATACAAATTTTTAGCTCTATGGGAATTTTTGTAACCTTCAAAGTCTTATTTGACTGGACTATTACGAAATAATGAATTAAAGCGATAAATAAATAATAAAATAAGCGAATAAATAAAGAAATGATAAATAATGAAATAATAATATAAAGAAGTAACTAAAATAATAAAAGGAAATGTAATAAACGAATAACATGAATAAAATAAAATGAAATAAATGAATGAATAATGAAATAAAAGAAACGAATGAAGAAAAAATAAGAATAATAATAAGAAATAAAATAAACGAGATAAAATATATGAAATTAAATTAAAGAAAAGTAATAAATAAATAATAAGTAAACAAACAATAAATGGAATAAAGAAGTAAAGAAACAATAAACAAAAAATATAAACAAATAATAATATAAACAATAAAATAAAACAACTAATATTACACAACAAATAATAAAATTGAAAAAATAAATAAATAAAATAAATATTATGACAAAGATAAAGTATATAAAATAAAATAGATAATAACTAAATAAATAAATAAATAAATAATTAAATAAAAAATTTTTGTTAAATAAATCAAATAAATAGGTAACTAAATAGATAAATATATATATATATATACATAATAAAATAAATTTTTTTTCCTCAACGAAATAATCTTTTTGGATAAATAATTAAATCTTTTCGCGTTTATGAATTTAACGGAGTTAGCTTTCGATCGCCTTTATATTGAGGCACTAAAACTCGGGCTCGATCTATTGCCTAACAAGGCAAAGATCTACTTCGTACACCACGGTAGTTACTCGTCCGGTATCGTAAGGTCCTACGAGTCTCAAGAAAATAGTCACGAATACCTTGAACTCGAAGACGGTTGCATCTGCCCGGCAGTGTACTGTCACCTCCCCGAGGTTTTAAATAGGCGCCTCGCCGAGACCGCGAACGAAGTAGTAGAAGTGTTCGAAACGAGCCTCTATTTGGGAAAAGACGTGCACGGTTATTATTTAGATAAGCAACACGTGGACTACGTGACTTATTGGAGCCTGCACTACGACCCTAACCACCGAGGAAGCCCGTTAGCTAGGATAAAAGCTGTAATTCAACAATAATAATAATATAAGAAATAATTTCCTTTTTTCTAAAAAAAAAAATTTTTTTTAAATATTTAAACATAAACCGTGCGTAATAATAAAATAAAATTTTTTTTTATAAACAAAAAAATAATAAAAACACGTATCCCCACGAGCAGTCGTACATAAATGATCCCAATCATTTATGAGGATTTTAACCCGCTATCAGCAAGTAACAGGGAACAGGCCCTGGAGAATCGCTTTGCTGCTTTAGCAGAGACTATAAGGCAACAAGAGAATTTGCTAATTTCCTTTTATAAAGAATTACAGTTCTACCAAGTTAAAAACAAAAGAAACGAGAGGAAATTGCAAATTCTTTTTAAATATTCTTGCGACTGTTTACTCCAATCCGATCGAGTTGACCACTTAAATCGGAGAGTGAACAAGCTAGCGGGAATACAAATCAGTACGACCAAAGCAGTGCTCAGGGGGCTCTCGCAAATTAAGGATAATAAATCGGTAGACGATAAGGTCATCGATCAATTAGGAAAGGCCATGAAAAACTTAAGCATAAATTAAGAAAAGAAAAAGAAAAAATAAACTACATACTAAAACGTAGCAATAAAAAACGCACGTATTAATAAAAAAAACCTTCTCGTAGATGATTCCTCTCAATTACGGAGAACTCAGCAGCGAAAATATCCGCCAATTAATTTCCTCGCTGAGCAGTAGGGTGATTTTATTGGAAAACACCTTAAGAGAGACCAACGCGGTCGTGGACAAGTTGGTCATCGAGACCCTTGAGCATCGGCGACACATCAAGAAAGACCACGAGCTGAGTTACGCGGTCCACCGGAAAACGGTCCAAATACAAAAGAAAACCCGACAAGTCGGCAAACATTTAGGAAGTTTCGTAAAAGCCTACCTTAGAGATAGGGTGGCTATCGAACGACAATTCGAAAGGGCCCAAGAAGCCCGCGGAAGGATCGATAGGGCACTAGCCCTAATTAGCTCCGTGATTCGCCGAAATCAAGAGGATATAGGGGCGCTATCCGAACGAATAGCAGGGCTACATTTAGAGGAATAAAAAAAAAAGTAATTTTACCCGTTCCTCTTATCTCCTCTTTTACCTTTTTCTCTCTATTATTATTATTATTTTTTTTTCTTTTCTTTTTCATTTTTATCTTAATTTTTATTGTATATTACGTTTATATATATATATATTTTTATCTCCTCTCCCACAGTGAATCCAACCCAAGACCACCCAGGATACTACACAATGCCAGATCTGGAGGCGGCCTTGAAGAGCCTACCTCCTCTTAAACCGAACTCAAACCAGAGGCAGAGGAAGAGGTATCTGAAGGCATTCAGAGAGGCCACAGGGCAAAAGTGGATCCCTGGAAAAGAATATGAGGACAAATTCCGAGAGCGCACTGAAAAATTGAAAGAGATCGGGACCAAACAGACCACTACCGACATACCCTCTAAAGGAAGACCGTCCCTCGACGAGAGGATAGAGGAATTTTGGTGTGCTCATGGGGAGTTCCCTGCTCTCTGCTCTGTCTGTGTCTCTAACCTGACACAAAACTGTAAGATTCCCAAAAAGAAGCAGAATAGTGAAAAAAGCGAGCTTGATCTCAAAAAGAGAATAAACAGAATAGAACCCCAGAGGCAATATGTCATAAAAAAATATATAGAGGAATTGTGAATATTTTTTATTTTATATAAACGTAATTCTTTTTAATAAACGCCTCTAATTATTTCTAGACCCACTTCCTCTACCTATCCATAAGTTTTCACTCTTAAAACTAAAATTTTTTTTTCTTCTCACTATGCCTAAGAATTAATTTTCATTTTTATAGATACATAATTTTTTTTTTCCTTTTATATTTTTAATGTAAAAAAAAAGAGAGGGGGAGGAGGGTTTCTTTTTGTTCATTTTTTTTCTTTCTCTTTTTCTTTTTCTTTCTTTTCTCCTACAATAAAGAAACTCAAGACCGAAGAAATAAGTCGCTCGTAGAATAACGAACGAAAGAAAGGGAAACAATGAAATAAAAAAAAAAGAGGGATATATTAAAAAAAAAAATATATCAAAAGAAAATTATACGATAATATTGCATGCATTCACACTTTAGAGGAGGAAGTCTCTGAGTTTATTTGCAGAAGTAAGACTATTGCAACCCGACTGGAATATTTTGAAAGACAACTCGACCAGTTAACTAAAGAGTTTCATGGCTTACGAGTCAATGACCTGCCGACGACGAGAAACGCACGACCTGGACCCACATAGTACATGCGATCACCTTCCATAGTCTATCCCCTATGGCAAGACCTCCTTCAGCGGTCGTGGGCGTGCACGGCATTGACATTCAGAACGCCAGCAATGAATATGTGTGTACTTGCACACACTGGACCACTCCGAATCCGGCCTATGCGGTAGATGGGTATATATGTCATAACGCCCACTCAGTATACCGAATCCTGGCTGGTTGCAACATGATGGAGGCAGAAGAATTCCAGTACCACATCCAGAACACGATAGGACTACAATCCACCATAACCATGCAAGCTGTGGCACTTTCACTTGCCATGATACGAATGATGATTCATAGTGACATCGGACTCAGATTATGGGTCGGGTACGACAGTCGTGACAGCTGTAGTTCCTCCTTTCCACTGGACAATTTTGTCAGAGATATGACGTTTCACTCACTGGTAATGTTCGATATAACAACATACCTCAACAACATCCCAGACATTGAAACGGACACAAATTTTGCACTTACTTTAAATTGGACCGACTACAGGTGGGGGCACACTTACCCCATGCCATTTTTTGACGCACTTGCATGGATGAAAAAGAATCTAGACGCATTACCCTCCATATGCACAATGTGCATATATATGCATTGCACATACTCTTGGACTTACCTCACTCGTAAGATATCCCGGCTATTAGCCAATATCGACAAAGACTATATACTACAATTTGTCTTATCCGGTACGGTCAACGCACTACAATTCATGCCTCTGACCCATGAACGAGTAGGCAACGTGGACCTATAACATCATGTGATGACTATAGATCAATGGTCAGACCAGACAAGCTGGTACTGGCCTGTGACTGCCAACCCGTACTACTGGACTTCAAACATCATGATATTGTCAAAGAAATATCACTACTTGGATACCGACAACTACTCCGTTATATATGTCGAGAACGACAAAGGATTGGGAGCTAGGAAAACAGATCTCCCCGGAGCTGCACTGGACCTCGTACTTGGCATTGAACCTATGAGGTACCCAGATCCAATCAATTTTTTAGCTCTGACAGCGAAAAAAGAGTCGTCCCTAGCCAAGGACGGCAAGGACACGAAAAGCGAAGCCAGCCCCAAGGCGGAGGACCCGACGAACAAGAAGAAGAAAGTGAGCCCAACAACACCTACCGCTCCGGAAGCCTCGAAAACACCATTAACTACTGGCAAATCGCCGACCAATGGCTCCGCGAGCGTCCGGACGGCACCAGACACGTCTACAACACGACCTTGTATTCCAGCGACTGGCACGATTCCGCCCATAACGCAGGCTTCAGAGAAGTCCATAGCACAGGCTCCTACACTGACCAAGGACCAGATTGTGGCGACCAAACCGACCAACCTACTGCCATCGTTAGCATCGGCAGTGAATTTAATGATGTAGAAATGATAAATAATGAAACTATAGATTTTCAAGAAGAATATAAAGACCATAATGCAAAAATAATAGAGGATAGAGCGTTTCATCATTTTCCTGAACAACATGAAGCACCGACAAATTAGTGCACAAAAGACAATGAAGAAGTGGATTTTGATTATAAAGCAAGAGCCGTAGAATTTTGGAAAAGTTGTAAAAAAAAAGGAAAATTTAAGTTTCAAAACTGTTCAGAAGAGATTTAGAAAAGTTACATCCATAAGTCAGCTGCGACGTTGGGCTCATACAATTAATAAATATGGAACATGTAGAGAAAAAGTCGCACGAATTTGTCAGTATACGCTGGATAATTTCAAAGCTGCTCTCGATAGCGCTACAATTACTCACGACCACGATATAATTCGGTAGACCTTACAAGCTAAAAAAGAACTTGAATTTAATGATATTATATTCAGAGCTTCTGAAAATTGGTTATTGAAGTTTAGACACCCACACAGGATAGTATCTAGAAAAATAAATAAGTTTATAACAAGAAAAATACTAGAAAATGCAGCAGAACTTTCAAGCGCAGCAAACGCTTTCCTCACTGAGATTCAATCGTATAGATCAAGTATTAGGTTTTAGCTAGAAATATATTCTGACAGAACACATTATCAGCGGAAGGAAAAAAACAAGTATAATGTCTTGTACAATTTGTTTTAGATAAAATAATTTATTCTATATATATAAGTTTTCGTTTTACGATTAGTGCATGAATAATTCATGTACACTAATAATAAAAGCTAGATTATTTATTAGTTTTATTTTATTTAATATAAATTATGTTTTAGGCTCTCAAAATGATTTTCAATCCCATTAACGCAATAAATATGCTCCTGATAACATTACAAGGCCTCAAGTTAGATAATACGCCAATAACACAGCAAGAGATTGACATAAAAAATAGTGTTGGAAAAATTTTATAAAACGCAATGAAAGAGAAAAAAAAAGAATTCAATAACGTTGATATAATTAAAAAGGAAATTGGCTTTTTAAGAACCATATAAAGATGTTGAAATGAAAATCGTAAAAGATAATGACAAAATCTGGTCTATAAATGAAGTGTCGCGTCGAAAAACAATGCTTACTTTGTACTGTTTTTCGTATTAAAGTTTTTCCGTGGGATGAGGATGATGATGTGGTAAAAAATAAAAAAAACACAAACGATTTTGAGCCAATAGGAAACGTTCCTTTATTGGCTCAAAATCGTTTATGTTTTTTTTATTTTTTACTACATCATCATCCTCATACCACGGAAAAACTTTAATACGAAAAACAGCGCTGTAACGTCGGTAAACGACCTCCGTTTTTTTTTTCCTGTGTTAAGTCGATAAGTCTTCTCTCTGCTTTATTTTTCTTTCCTGCCCTTGCCGATTAGCGGGAAAGCGCTTCGATCTCATCGACCACTTGTGTCGAACTATAGTAAATTTTTTTCTCCAATGAAAATTTTTCCCTCCAAAACTTACTTAACGCGCGGGCTATTGACACAGACCGTTGTAAAAGAGGCCCTAAGCGTGGGCCAAGAGTTTACGAGTTTTCCCGGAACGATAGAAAAAATGGTACATGCACTTGAATCTAACGAAAGGACACCAGGCCAAGCACGTGCACGTCAACTCGGCGCCGAAAAACATAAAACTGTCCCATAAACACCGTTTTTTCTACCCGTAGTTTTCCTATCTAAAATACCTATTTTCTTTTTTTCGAACTTTCCCTGCGTAATACAATTATAATGTTATGCAATATTTTTAAATTGTTTTATTATCGCAAATTATAACTGCAACCTTCACTTACCGACACATTGCGCAGGTAGCGCAATAAAACAATAAATAGGTTACTAAGAAGACCTCGGTAAATAAATTGAATAACTGTTTTAAACCAGAAATAAATTGAATAATATTTAAATAAAATAAAAAGTACAATGTTTAATGAAAAGTATAAGAATTGCGATTTTCAAAAATACCTCACAAGGTATATTTTTATATAAAACTCAAAAATAATTATTTAAAACCCGAAAGGAAAAAACATAGAAATTACATACAAAATATTACATAAAATCTCTTATTAAAAAAAATTCAAATTTTATAAATAATTTAAAATTCAAAAAAAAATATAAGTTTCTAACAGTTATACAATTTATTTCACAAAAATACTACCAACTCCTGCTTCTTGTATGATTCACGACGAATTAAAATTTTTTATATTATAAAAGGCAAATTATTGTCAAATAAAATTGAGCATGTACATTCATAAAAATAACATAACTACTATCTTCAAGTTTAATTGAATTTTACTTTACAATAATACAGCCGATTTTTCTTTCAAATTATATACATATAAAAAAAAAATATATATATATTATAAAAAGAATTGTGCAAAAAAATATCTAAAACAATCTTTCACGATAGCAAATTATTACCACGGCCTGACTATGTTCGTTTTCATTGAACAAGATAACCAGATAATTTTTCCACTCTTTCTCTTAAAATAAAAAGATAAAAAAACATGTAACGAATTTTCTTATGCATAAATTTTCTCATTGATGAATAATAAAATTTATAAACGTGTAAAATAATTTGAATTATAAATAAATTGTTTTATCTTTTTATTAAAACAACATTTAAGTTGATCTTTACATTAAAATAAAAAATATGCGAAAAAGGTGTGTATGAAACAAAAATATGTAATTATGCGTTTTTCTATCGAAAATACAAAAAATATTATATATAACAAAAATATTGTTTATATAATTATGATTCATTTAAAACGTTCTAGAATTTAAAGATTAATATAAAAACAAAATGTTTTGTAAAACTAGAATTAACGAAAATGTAATATTTTTATAAAGGATATTTAACGCGTTTTTCCTTATATTGCTATAAAGATTATCCTTCTTAATATTAGAATAACGCCTAAGATTTCGGTGAAATACAATAAAAAACCGAAATTCCTAATAAGAATAATACATTTTTCGGTTGCTCTTAAGCTAAAAGTATATTTAAGTTTGAATTTGAATTAGAAATAATAATTCTAAGATTATTCTAGAATTTACTAGTAAGATTCCATTTATAATTATGTTAAAAAATCATTTTAAATTATATTTTAAAATTAATAATTAAGTTAATCAATAATATTTAAATTATATAGTTGCTAACGTAACAATAAACTTAAACATTATAATAAAATCTTTTTAGAACAAACTAAAAAAATATACTAAAAATGAATTAAATAATTGTAATTATTGTTAGAATTAAGCTACGAAATCGATTCTTTTTCGTAGTCTAGTTCAAATTTTACGTAGATTATTATTATAAAATAAACATTTATAAACCTTCAATAATAATATTGGGTGTACAAATAAGTTTCCGACCTTTTTAGATAGGTGTCTTTAGTATCACTGCTTGCATATTATTCAATCGGTCGATACATGTTTTTTGGAGGTCAGATGTCAAACTTGAATAATTACTAGTGACATTTGTTCAAAGCGTAAACAAGAATTATTTTCATGTAATTGAAAATGTCGAATTTTGTGCCAAATAAACAACATTTGCGGGAAGTTTTACTTCATTATTTTTTGTTGAAGAAAAGTGCAGCGGAAACAAATCGTTTGCTTGTGGAAGTTTACGGTGAACATGCGCCGTCGAAAACAACATGCAAAGAGTGGTTTCAACGATTCAAAGTTGGTGATTTTGACGTAAGAGACAAAGAACGTGAAGGCAGACCAAGAAAATTTCAAGATATAGAATTGGAAGAATTGCTTGATGTGGACTCTTGTCAGACTGAAAAACAATTGGCAGAACAGTTGAATATTACCCAACAATGTGTTTCGCAACGTTTACATGCAATGGGATTGGTTCAGAAGCTGGGAAATTGGATGCCACACAAATTGAAACAAAGGGACATAGAACGTCGGAAAACCATGTGCGAATTGTTGCTTCAACGACAACAAAGGAAGGGGTTTTTGCATCGGATCATCACTGGGGATGAAAAATGGATCCGTTATGACAATCCAAAGCGCAAACCAGCGTGGGTCAAGCCAGGTGAACCAGGGCCGTCGACGCCAAAAGCAAATATCCATGGTTCGAAGGTGATGCTTTGTATTTGGTGGGATATGAAGGGTGTCGTCTATTATGAGCTGCTGAAAGAATGTGAAACCATTACGGGAGAAGTTTATCGACGACAACTGATGGCTTTAAAGCAAGCTCTAGCTGCAAAACGACCGGAATGGGACAAAAGGCACAATAAGATTATTTTGCAACATGACAACGCTAGACCACATGTTGCAAAACCTGTCAAAAATTACTTGGACAGGCAGAACTGGGAAATTCTACCCCACCCGCCGTATTCACCAGACATTGCTCCCTCTGATTACCACTTGTTCCGGTCGATGCAATCAGCCCTGGCAGAGCAGCACTTCACTTCATATGAAAACGTCAAAAAATGGGTCGATGACTGGATCGCCTCTAAACCACCAGACTTCTTCCTTCGGGGAATCCGTTTATTGCCTGAACGATGGGCGAAGGTTATAGCTTCCGAAGGAACATACTTTGAATAAAACATTCCTTCATTTTCTACACAAACTAATGTCTTTTATTCCAGTAAAAAAGGTCGGAAACTTATTTGTACACCCAATATTAGTTTTAAGTTATTATACAATTTTGTAAAAGTGGACAGTCCCCTTTTAATCTCTCTCTCTCCAACTTCAAGACGACACACCCTCGCAGAAGCTTTCCACGCCCTCTCAGAGAGGCCCTCCGAGGAGAGGGGGGCCCGAAAAACTTACCCTCTCCAGAAATTTTCCAAAAAAAGGATTCGTTCGGCGTGATTTCGGAAAAGCGCATAAATATCGCGCAAAATTTTTGACAGCGAGCAGACCTCAGGCAGCACTCGAGGGAAACATTACGTCAAGAATCAACGAGCAGTCAAGCATCAAGTCAACGAGTCTCAACAGTCAGTATCCAATAACTTCGGAGGGCATCCAGAATCACAGCATTCTCTCAGCAACATTATCACCCGCACACTTCTAGATACATATCATACATATATACATAGCATACACAAACGAGCCAACAATAATCGGAATGGGTGGGAAAAAATGAGCCGAAACCGAAAAAACCTCGCAAAAGTCGTTCGAAAATCAAGACGATGCTTATTGTTTTCTTCGATATTCGTGGTGTGGTTCATCATGAATTCGTTCCGCGAGGTCAAACGGTCAATAAGGACTTCTATTTAACTGTTTTGAGACGTTTGCGTGAAAATATTCGTCGTAAATAGCCGGATTTGTGGCAAAACAATTCGTGGATTTTGCATGACGATAACGCACCATTTCATCGAGCCACGATTATTAACGATTTTAAGACCAAACACTCGATAAATACCATCGACCAGCCACCTTATTCGCCTGATCTAGCTCCGTGTGACTTTTTTCTTTTCTCCAGACTGAAATTATCGCTCCGGGGAACCAGATTTGACTCCATAGACGCCATAAAAGAAAATTCGCAGAAGTAGCTGAAGGCCATCCCTGAAAGCGCCTATAAAAAATGTTTCAATGATTGGAAAAAACGTTGGCACATGTGTATCGCTTCAAATGGAGCATATTCTGAAGGAGATTCAATAAATATTGAAGAAGTTTAATATTTTTGCGTTTTATTTCAAATTTCCGGATACTTTTTTGTCAGAGTGTATATATATATTTTTTTTTGTGTTCAAAACTGTTCTTTTAAGAGCAATTCAAACTTATCATTGTTCAAAAGAAGAGAAGAAGAAGAAGGAACCGGCGACTACTTCAGCGAACTACAAAAAAGAGAGAGAGAAAGAGAGGATTCGTCCATACATCATCTACATCAATAAACAGTGAGTTTCAAATTAATTAGTCTATCTTTCTATTTCTCCTCCAAAGAGATAGTGTTAGCCAAGATCGGCTAAATATCTCTCTCCAAACATCACTTGTTAGGTCCTTTCCAGAACAATCTGTAGGCCAACGTCGGCCTATATGTTTGTTCAGTCCTGCAACTCACCACCTTTCCTATAAAATTTCACAAATAATTCCTCTGCCGTCCCGAGCCCATAAGTTTCAGTACTTAAGCTCGAATAAGGCACAAGGCAGTTTCGCTTCAAAAATTTTTGGAGGCCCCGAGGGGATATAGAAGTTAAAAAGAAATTAACTTTTCTTAAACTTCAGAGGTAACTGCCAATTGTAAGATTTTATTTCTCTCTATTTAATCTCTTAAAAAAAAAAAAAAAAAAGAAGGGAAATAAATTAAACAAAAATAAAACTAAATTAATTGAATTAGAGAGATACAAAATTGTGGATAATAAAAAAAATATAAACTAAAAGCGAATTGAAATAAGAAAAATTAAACAAATTAAGTAAATAAATTGAAATAAGTAAATAAAAAAAAAAAAGGAGTGTTAAATAGAGTGCTATTCCCTATCAACGTATGTTTTGTTACGTTACCAGCTTTCGTGGAAATAGTTCGCGGCAACGACCCCGATTTGCAGGGGAGTAACAGCGTGAACATATTTACAACTCCCACCATGGACAACGTGTGGACAGCAATACCTGTGGATGCAAATTGCCTTTCACAGAATTATATTATAGAGTATATTATGGCTTTTCTACCCTCTGCAGCGTGGGCAGGGCGTAGTTCTTACACCTTTACCACCATATACAACACCGATGCACCCACTGTGAGACAAAAAGTATTTCATTCGATGATGCCCGCAGCACACAACGTATCCATTCCTGGATACACAAATATCATGTGTGTGCTGGTGGAAGATACTTCTATCGCGAGCACACGCTCTCTAAGTCTGCCCAATACAAGCAGAGAATTCCAAGTATATAGGGGAGCGCGAGCTGCGGCACAGCCATTTGACGCGGAGAACATGATCGTGAACATCTTCGACAGTGTTATGACGCGAACCGACACCAAGTACCTGTCGTCCGCATCCAACATGCGTAAAATGATCGAAGACATGGAAACAACAGTATCCTTAAGTGGCGCAATGCGCTTCGCGATCTCACTCGCAGCCAAATTGTCCAGCATCGGCATGCCATCGCTCTTCAAAACCATAAGTGATGATTTAACCGGATATGAGAAAGGTTTAAATGCGACATGGACTTTCGGAAGGCAGGACATGGGGTTCGAGGCCTTTACCACGAACAGCATGTGGCCAGACACCGATGACGAGAAACGTGACACTTGGACACACATCGTTCACGCATTCACGTTTCATAGCCTCTCACCTATGGCCCGTCTCCCTTCCGCCGTCGTGGGTGTAC
Organism: Chalcis sispes; assembly: GCA_949987625.1. NCBI lineage: Eukaryota > Metazoa > Arthropoda > Insecta > Hymenoptera > Chalcididae > Chalcis > Chalcis sispes. The sequence goes on from OX465096.1 coordinate 71,475,539, forward strand.
ACGCGATAGACATGCAGGATGCTAAGAATAAATATCTCTACTCTTGCACCCATTGGACTTCCCCCAACCCGAGCTATTCGGTGGACGGTTACACCTGCCATAATGCCCACTCCGAGTACCGAATACTAGCCGGATGCAACATGATGGAAGCTGAGGAGTTCCAGTATCACATTCAAAACACCATGGGGCTCCAGTCAACCGTTGCAATGCAAGCGGTTGCTCTATCCCTAGCTATGATACGCATAATGTTGCATAACGACATAGGACTTAGACTTTGGGTAGGATACGACAGCCGGGACAGCTGTAGTTCATCCTTCCCTTTAGATAACTTCGTGAGAGATGTCACCTACCATTCGGTGGCTATGTTCGACATAACGACATATTTAAACAATATGCCTGACATTGAGACCGATACTAACTTTGCTCTCACCTTAAACTGGACTGATTATCGATGGGGGCACACCTACCCAATGCCCTTTTTTGATGCATTGCCTTGGATGAAGAAAAATTTAGACATCTTGCCATCATTGTGCCCTTACTCGTAGACATTCCTTACTCGCAAGATCTCACGACTTCTTGCTAACATCAGTAAGGACTATATACTTCAGTTCGTTTTGTCAAGTACAGTTAACGCCTTGCAATTCATGCCCATAACACATGAGAGTCGGAAACGTCGACTTGCAACGTGATTAACGAGCGCCGTGATTGCCAGGAACCGAAATGATATAGAGGCACTGACCGAACGCGTGTCTAATTGTTAGCACAAGAATATTATAAATAAAAATAAGAGGAAAATTTTTTGATTACTACGTAAGTATTTATGTCACTTTTCACGTATAATTTTAATCACATGTTTTGATTTATAAAACAAAATATGTATTAAACTAGGTTTTTTTTTAATACTTTACAACTGCGAAAAAAATTTTTATTTAGTGCTTTTATTTTAGATTTAATTATGAAGGTTAATGCTTTGAACGTATTGAATTTATTATTCGCATATTTTCAAAACTTACAAATACCAAGCAGTGAGATTAATTTCAAAGAAATTGAATTATCAGAGAAGTTGAAACAAATATTAATAGTTGCAGCACACGAGTTCAATGATGTGGACATGATTGTTGAAGAAACGTTGGATTTCCATGAAGAATATAAAGATAGTGATGCTCAAATAGTCGAAGATGAAATACAACATCACTTTCCTGATCCAGAATTTGCACCAACGAATCATTGTACAAATGATGTTGAAGAAGTATCATTTGAATATAAAAATAATGCCGTAGAATATTGGAGAAGCGGAAAAAAGGGAAAAAATTTAAAATTAGAAACTGTAAGTAATAGATTTAAAAAAGTTTCATCAATAAGTCAACTTAAACGTTGGGCTAAAACAATAAATAAAGGTGGTACTTATCGAGAAAAAATTGCCCGAATCTGCCAGTATACATTAGACAATTTCAAAGCGGCTATTGAAGCTGGTTCGATAGTGCATGACAAGAATATACGTAAATGGGCGTTACAAGCACAAAAAGAACTCGGCTCAGAAGATGTAAGATTCAAGGCTTCTGCGAATTGGGTATTAAAGTTTAAAAAAGCTCATAGAATTGTGTCCAGAAAAATAAATAAATTTATTACTAAAAAAACATTAGAAGGTGCTTCAGAGCTTCAAGCTAATGCTGAAGCTTTTGCTGCTGACGTGAAATCGTGTATACTAAGAATCGGAATAGCAAATATTTATAATTCAGATAAGAGTGGTTCCCAATTAGAAATGCATTCAGGAAGGACATTAGCGATAGAAGGAGAAAAACAAGTGCAATGTTTGGTACAGTCAGTTTCATCGACAACGCACAGTTACACAATTCAACCAACTATATCAGCTACAGGGAAACTTCTATCGCCACTTTTTTTAGTATTAAAAGAAAAAACTGGTGAATTCGGTCCTATAGTACAATCAACTTTGATAAAACGAAATAATGTGCATGTGGAAGCATCAAAATCTGGAAAATTAACTACAGGTGAGATTATTTTTATGTATAATAATGCAATAATATAAAAAAGTATTCTATAGCAACATTTTATTTATTTCAGAGCACTTCAAAATTTGGTTAAAAGAAGTATTTTATCCAAATGTTGGTCCTCAATCTATTCTTTTACTTGATTCTTGGAGTGGACATTGTGATAGAGTTATAGAGGAAACGATGCCAACGAATAAAATTGTTAACATTAACACTAAACATACCATAACGGGTCAAATGACCCATTTTGAACTTTTGCATTGAAAATGCACGTATAATTTTATTGCGTTTGCACATTTGACTTCATGACTTTTTCTAAGTAATTAATGTACAGTTATAAAAATTTTTTTTTTTTTGTTTTGTTTTGTTTATTCTGAGTAATCCTTGTTGTATACCGATATCTACCACAACGGGTCATTTGACCCGGAGAGAATTTTTTTGTTTTATGAGATTATCGAGTCATATTTGTAGTCAGTAAGTTGCACATTCTTCCAAAGACTGTTGCGTAAAGTAGTTCAACGAAAATAGCTCAGAATAATTTCAAGAAAATATCAAATTTTAGATTGAAAATAGCTTTTTAGTGTAAGAAAAAGTGGCAAAAATTGAAAGTCTTGGTAAGTACCTAGCTTATAATTTATTTTGATAGCTATAGTAATACAGGTCATTTTTTACTCAGAAAAATGTCGAAGCAAACAAGACAGTACAAGTTCTTAGAAGATATAAATAATATTGGCGAAGAGTTTTCAGAAATTAGTGAAGATGAATTTTCTGAAAATGAAGATATATTGGTTGCAAATAAAAATGAGTTTGATTCTACAGATACTGACGATGAAGAGGAAAATATTGTGAATGTATGTAGTGGCCGAAAAAGAATAAGATTACTCTCAAGTTCGGAAGAAAGTGAAGTAGAAATAAATGAACAAAATGTTGCGAATGATGGATCTGTTTGGCAACAAATGCAAGTAGGTGGCACACCTGGAAGAGCACCACTTCATAACATTTTCAGGCAAGAAGTAGGCCCAACAGGATATGCAAAACGTCATATAATGAAAGGTAAAGTTAGTACTGCATTTTCATTGATAATTGACCACCGTATTATGAACTATATAAGAACATGCACAATAGAAGAAGCAAAGAGAGTGTTAGGTTCCGATTGGAGTTTATCTAGAAAAAAATTAGATGCATTTATTGCAATTTTATATGCTCGAGCTGCATATGGAGCAAATAATTTGAATATTTCCTTTTTGTGGAATAACATATGGGGGCCTAAATTTTTTTCTGAAACTATGAGCAGAAATAATTTTACCGAAATTCTTAGATTTATTCGTTTTGATAAAAAAAGTCAGCGGAGCCAACGTTTGAAAACAGATAAATTCGCTATGGTATCTGCAATTTGGAATATTTTCATTGAAAACAGCCAAAACTGTTACAAACCGGGTGAAAATATTACTATAGACGAACAGCTATTTCCGACTAAAGTACGATGTAGATTTACGCAATACATGCCTAACAAGCCGGATAAATTTGGAATCAAATTTTGGTTAGCATCGGACGTCGATAGCAAATACGTCATAAATGCACTTCCATATCTTGGAAAAGATGAATATAGGCCCTCTTCAGTACCACTCTCTGAATATGTTGTACTCAAACTCATTGAGCCATTTACGGGTTGCGGAAGAACTGTGACCACAGACAACTTCTTCACAAGCAAATCCCTAGCAACACAACTCCTAGCCAAAAAAACTACGTTAGTTGGAACTATTCGGTCAAATAAAAGAGAATTACCACTAATTGCGAAGCAAAAGAAAGATGATATGGAACGATTTTCATCGAAAATTTTTACAACAGATAATTGTACTCTTACAATCTATAAAAGTAAGCCAACAAAAAAAGTACTTTTACTTAGTTCTAAACATAAGTTCGTTAAAGTAGAAAACAATGATAAACGTTTACCTGAAACTGTTTCATATTACAATAAAACCAAATTTGGTGTAGACATGATCGATCAAATGGCGAGGAAATTTACTACAAAATCTAAGTCTTGCAGATGGCCTCTCCAAGTTTTTTTTCAATATCCTTGATTTAGCTGGCATAAATGCCTGGATTTTGTACAAGCAAACGACAGGAGAAAATATCTGGAGACAAGATTTTTTACTCAAGCTAGCAGAAGAACTTGGCGCCGATTTTCGAGAAGCCCGTGAACAACCAAAACAAGAAACAAATACGAAAGGATCGTTGCCTAAGTCTACTACAGATGCTTATAAACGTATGAGATGTCAAATAGTATACTGTAAAGAAAATAAAACCAACAAAATTTGCTCTAAATGTAAAAAATATGTTTGCGGAAAATGTACAATGGACACACTTATATGTAAAAAATGCGATGAACTATGAATTAAAAATTTTTATTTTTTGCTTTTGTAATAGAAATGCTCAACATACTATTTTGTTTAATTATAATAAATTTAATTTATATTTTTATTTCCTTCCTAACATCCATATTTCATACATTCAAGCATGAAACATAAAGTCGGGTCATTTGACCCGCTATGGTAGAAATAGGTATATATTAAGTCTTGGTATGATTAGTGTTAAAAAAATTCCCACTGGAATGATAGGGAAGATCCAACCTCTTGATGTATAAGGTTTTAGGGTTTGGAAAAATTTCGTGAGGCAATTTTAAGATCAAGTAATGCTGATGGATTATGACTTGAATTTACATTTAAGAAATAACATTATAACATTACAATCGCTGGTACATAACCAGTTTTCTTCACCGAGATATACGGATATTTTTAAATATTCCTGGTATAAAAGCGGCTATATTACTCAAAAACCAGATAAAACTGATAATCCTGTTGATTTTAGTTTTGGAGAATCTTGTAATGTCAACTGCGAAGTAGAAGGATGTAAGAATGTTGCAATAATACGATGTGGTTGGTATAAAAAGTAATTATGTTTCACGCACTTCTTTGAAGATAAAAAAAAAAACACGTGTTGAATATTTTTTTGAGTATTACAACATATCCAAAAATTATTAAAATCGGTGGGGTCGGGTTGGGGTGGTTCCCTTGTCAGAGAAACGAAGACATCAACGATAAGATCATTGACAACCAGAGCACTGACGAACCTGAAAATAAATTTGCAAAAGGACGAATTAATAAAATTTCCAAAATGTGTTACTATAGTTGATCCCACTTAACTACGGGGAATGGACCCATGATCAAATCCACCATTTGGTCTCCACCCTTTACAATAGAGTGGCTTTATTAGAGACCAAGTTGGGAGAAACCAACATAGTGGTGGACAGTTTGATTTTGGAGCTTCTAGAGCAACAACGACGGGTCAACGAACACGAGAAAGCCAGTCACACCCTTAGCTGAAAGCAGATAAGACGCAGAGAAAGACCGCAAAAGTCGGGAAGTACCTAGGGAACCTAGTGAAACGGTATCTTAGGGATAGGAACCTCATAGAAAATCGGTTCCAAAGGCATCATGAAGCCCAGAGTAGGTCTGATAGAGCGCTAATGCTAACGAGCGCCGTAATTGCCAGGAACCGAAATGATATAGAGGCACTAACCGAACGCGTGTCTAAGCTGCGCATCGAGGACTAGAAGAAGAATCAGTTTTTCTTTATTATCTCTCTTCCTTTCCTTTTCATCCCTTGGCTTTCTTACTTCTTTATACATTTATTGTTAAAATTATTTTTTTTTTTGTATTATTTTTTTATCAACTCTATTAATTTCTTTTTATCTTTCATATTTTTTTTTTGCCTTTTCTTATACGTCTTTCTTTTCTCCACATTAGTGAATCCCCACGACTGCCCGGGCTATTACACCGGAAGGCAAACCCAAGGAGATAGCGACCAGCAAAGAAAGAATCCGCGTTCCAACGCGAAGCAGCGTAAGAGGCACACAAAAGCCCCCAAAGAGAGCCAGGGTCAGCGCTGGTACTCGGACGCCGATTATTTGGCGAAAAGGGTGAAACGAGAAGCCAAACTACAGGCCATCAAAGAAAAACAACGCAAAGCTGAGGAGGCCCGGAACCATTCAGAAGCCACCCTCGACGAAAGAATCAAAGAATTAGAGTGCGCACACGGAGAGTTTCCCGCTTTATACATTTTGTGCACCAAGAGTTTTAAGAAGAATTATAAAATTCCCAAAAAGAAGGCCAAAGACACCCCTAAAAAGGATTCGACTGACGCTCGGATTCAGAAAGTCGAAGCGCAGCGACAATTTATTCTATATAAATATTTAAAAGAATTGTAAAAAAAAAAAAGGAAGAGAATATAGACTAGTGACCCTTGAAGTTACGGGGGCCATTAGTCTAAATAAACTACTATTAAAAAAAAAAATACGTTTCTGAAATACTCGAAAACCTCCTCTTTCCTTCTTTCCGATAAACGTCATATCGGTTTTAATGAAACTATTTTTTTTTTTATATTTTTTATTTTTCATTTTTTAAATCACTTTTTTTTCTTCTCTTTTTTTTATCTAATCACATATATTCTTGGCTACTTAAACTTATTCTGTTTTATCCATTAAGGGGTAATATCCACCAAATTTTTTTTTTTCCCATTTTTTTTTTTATTGGCTTAAATTATGCTAAAAATATCTACAACGCCCAAGTACTGATCTAAACTCAAAATTCGTTTAAATCAATTTTTACCGAACAACTTTTATGCTCAAAAATCACATTTTTCGCTTATTTTAGCGATGCTCGTTTTTTTTTTAATTTCGCGGCTTTGTAAATTAGTCGTCTGCCTGCCAAGTGTCATAAAAAAAAAAAAAAAAAAAAAAAACAATTTCCCTTTGTTTAGTCGATCAGCCGTTCTCGTTGTGTACGTTCTTAGTTTAAGTTTTGCTATACTTTTTAACTGTGAATTATATTCAAAAGTACTTAATTATGAGTGACAAGGTGTACAGTGGCCACAAAGGCAGTAAAACAAGAACTACCAGAACAATCCGGAGTAAAATTAGTAACCGACACCCGCCTAACCGCCATGCGTTCGAAGGCGATTCGGAGTACGTTAGTACTTCGGCGAAAAAATTGAAAACTTCTGATGTAAACCGTGATCGCGATATTGATAGGAATTTCGGCTACTGTTTCATCAATTTTTTCGCTGTATTTACTGCTCTTTCTGAATTATTAGTGTGTAAAAAATGTAATAGTGATGTGCGGTTTTCACAGTCGAGCAAGCGTGGACTAGGCTTTAAGATTGTTGTGTCTTGTTCGAACTGCGGTGATGCCGATATTTTTAACTGTCCTCTAATACATGATCGTGCTTATGAGATCAATTGCCGTATTATTTTTGCTATGCGCGTCATTGGCATAGGCATCAACGGTATAAAAAAGTTCTGTGCGATGATGGATCTCGCAAAGCCTGTTTTTCAAACAACTTACAGTATGATCATTTCCAATGTCGACACTGCTATTTCATCTGTTAAAATTATTTTTTTGAAAAAATCAGCTATTGAAGAGAAAGAACGTTCTATTGAAGGAGGTGAAGAAGGTGGTCTTACGGTGTCAGGCGATGGGTCTTGGCGGAAGAGGGGGTTTTCATCTTTGTTTGGATTAGTTACTTTGATTGGTTGGCACACTGGCAAGGTATTAGATGTGTGTGTAAAATCAAAGTACTGTAAAGTGTGTGAATATTGGCAAAAAAAAGAAGGTACTGCTGAGTACGAGGAGGTGTACCCTTCGCACAAAGAGAGTTGTGATGCTAATCATGAAGGTAGTGCGGGGAAAATGGAAGTCGACGCCGTCATAGAAATGTTCAAACGGTCCGAAGAACTTCATTATATCAAATACTTGAAATACATCGGCGATGGAGATTCAAAAACGTACAAAGCTATAGTTGATTCAAAACCGTATGAAGATGTCTTCGTTGAGAAAAAAGAATGCGTCGGCCACGTGCAAAAGCGCATAGGAACGCGGCTGCGCAATTTGAAAAAAAATACGAAAGGTCTTGGCGGACGAGGAAAATTGACCGGAAAAGTAATAGATGAACTTACAATTTACTATTGACTTTCAATTAGGAGAAACTCCGATTCAGTCGAAAAAATGCGGAATGAAATTTGGTCAACTTTATATCATAAAATGTCGACGGACGAGAATCCACAGCACGAGAAGTGTCCCGTCGGAGTAGACTCTTGGTGTTCTTGGCAGCGTAGTAAAGCGCTTGGTACTCTTGCAACATACGAGCACAAGAGTCCAATGCATGAGGATGTTTTCAAGGCGATACAACCCATTTATAAAGAACTCAGCTCCGACAACCTTCTTTCACGCTGCTTGGGTGCGTATTCTCAAAATAGTAACGAGTCCTTCAATGCTGTAGTGTGGTCAATAGCTCCAAAAATGATGTCTAGCGGTAAGACTATAGTTGATATTGCGACTGGTGTAGCCGTTATTATCTTCAACGAAGGCTTATCGGGTCTGTTTGCCGTTTACGATGCTCTTGGGTTAACCGTTGGACCGAACATGTACGAGTTTTGCGTGGGATCGGATGCCAATCGCGTCAAAGTCGCTGAGCATCGTATGTCCGATATTGCGAAAGAGGCTAGGCGCAGCCTTACATCAGACAAAAAAAAGGAAGAAGAGGAAAATAAGGCCCGGGAAGGACTATTTTACGGCGCAGGGATAGCTGACTGAAGGTAAAAAAATTATTAAGGACTATATTATTCCGATTCTGATTTATAGCATTTTGAAACTTTAAACGCGTTTTTCTCAAAACTATGTTTTCGAAATCGGCGAGCAGTGGAACTGAAAAAGTTTACATCCGATTGACTTTAAACTTTAACTGTAGTTTCTTTATTAGATTATCTAGTGAAGTACACACGATTTTAGCGATTTATTTACAACAAAAAAAGTTATAAACAATTAAAGTCGATTTTTTTTGTCGAAAAAAAAAAATTTATTTCAAACCGTCGCCATTTTGCGAAAAAAATTTCTAAAAATATAATCATGTGTACTTCACTAGCAACACTCATGTAGATAATGAAAAAATTTTTTTTTTTGTTATAGGTGGAGTTGGGTACGACTTCTACTGCTCGCCGCGAAAGAACTTTTTAAAAAAGCGGTTCACGGCAATCGCTGCACAGCCGCCATTTTGTAAAAAAAATAACAATAAAAATTTTTTTTCTATTCTTCAAGAGTTGCTTAATCCAATGATATATTATTTATATACCTTACATCTCAAATGTCCTTTAAAAAAAATCATGAAAAAAGCCTTTTTTTTTTAGCATTTGGTGGATATTACCCCTTAATTCCCTTCAGGACTCAATTTTTTTTTCTCTTTCTCTTCTCCTTCACTTCGACAAAGAGGACACAGGATAGAATAAACTACACAACGAAGCCAGCCACAAAAAAAAAAAAAGAGATTAACAAATAAATATAAAGAATAAAATATACATGAAAGAGAAAAAAATAATAACGATCTAAAAAAAAATTAAAAAAAAAAAATATTTAAAAAAAAAACGGAGGTCGTGTACAGACGTTACAGACTCGACCTAATAATATTAAGTTAATTAAAATTTCTTTTAATTTGAGCTTACCTGAGACTCGTATGCTTAAAAATCTTAATATCGTTTATTAATGTAAATATTTTTACAGTATTAAGTTAATTAAATATTTTTTAATTTGGGCTAACCTGAGACTCTTAGGCTTGAACAATTGAATATGGTTTGAAAATAGAAGTGCTTTTATAATATTAAGTTAATTAAATATTTTTTAATTTGGGCCAACCTTAGATTCTTATACTTAACCCTTTCGCTTCAAGCGTCGGATACATCCGCGGGACTTGTACGTACGAGCGCCGAATATATCCGGCATCTACACATTTCTAGCGCGTGCTTCCGTACGGTGATGACACTTCGACGGATTGGACTGCCGAAGCGAAAGGGTCTTTTAAAGTATGCGGTGTTTCCGGTGGCATACTGATGGTTCAGGTTGATGTTAAAGAGTCACGTACCGGTAGAGTTGTATATGATAGGTTCTATGATTTTGTAGTGTCAGGTATAAATGATGCGAAGTCCGATAACCCAATAGGGTTAGTATACTTATTCTCTAATACTTTACTACATAAAATAAATAACATAGTTTGTGATTATCTTTCAAAAATGTTTAAAAAGGATATCATTGTGCTTATTTCATGGTTAGTGAAATATAGCGCCTTCGCCTCCTACAATTTATTGAAAAATGTCGCCACAAGTGGTTTTTTTGCCTCCACAAGCGTAATAATATTCTCCCATACGCCAGATCCGGATATGGATAATTCCGAAGCTTTATGCAACGAAATCCTTGGGGCCATAACTTCTAACCCAATATTAAAAGCTCAATGGTTATGTGAGGGAAGAGCCGCCAATTATCTCAATCACGCTAAAGCGACTAGTGTAAGGCAGCGTGAGTGCAACGAAATCAATTCGAAACGAGATAGTAATGCCACAAGGGGTAAGCCTACAAAAGTGTTAACTTTAAGGGACGTAATACAGCACACAGGGGCGGATCTACTTAAAGGCTTTTTGGGCTGCAGCCCAGGGCCCCGCGAATACAGAGGGCCCCCAACCGAACTGAAACCAATAGACGATATTGTCAATAATAAAAATTATCTAGAATTTAAAAAAATCCGATCATAAGGTTGGCAACACTACGATCAAGCAACCCGTGTGCGCATCCATCAAACGGAACGGGGAATTCCCTGTCGCTTGTTTTCGGTCGGTGTATTCCGTGTATTGTCTATTACTGGGGACTTCCCTCCACTTATCGCCCGACGCAATTTTGTTATTTTTCCGCACTTCTGCTATCGTCGACTATATTAACGAATTGACTTTGTTATTGTTAGAAATGTGTTTAGTGCGTGTGTTTAGTTTACTAAGTGATAGATAACTTAAAAGTTATAAGGACCGGACCTTTCTTTTAATTTACTAAAATTGAAAGTATTCAGCATAACTAGACTTCCTGCTTTTAATAGGCAGTAGGTAAGTAAAAAGAATTATAAAACATGACTTTTTTATTTTTATTTCAGTTTTCAAAACTAAATGAATCGAACTCGTTCGATATTTAATGATAATTTGTGAATTGCTACATTCATTACAAAGTAGGTATTAAAATTAAAAGTTCTATCCAGTTCTTTGTTTATTTTCAGAAAAATATCTTATTTTACAATATGTCTGCTAGAAAATATAAAAGTGGAGCTGAAAAAAGAAAATTACAGTTTGGTCGAGAAAAAGAAAGAAATAAATGCGCAAAAATTGAAACTTTTTTTAAATCAGAACATATAAACGCGAATGAAATAGCTATAAATCCATTAAAAAACGTAAAGGAAGGTATTTTATGCGAAGAGAATCTAACCGAAGGAAGCAAAAAATCGCAAAACCAGAAAAAAAATACCAACGATGAAAATGTGCAATATCTTGACTTCCAGCAACCCTCTGGTTCCTCTGAAAACGAAATTGGTGTTCAGCAAAAGGAAGGTAATACCGATACCGAGGTGGAAAGAAATTTAGAAAATATTAAGTTTGAGTTTGAGAAATATGTTGACGTGGGCTTGTGGCCAGATTTGCTAAATAATGATTTTATTAATTTCGTCCTTTCACATGAAATGACTGACTTTCAAAATAAAGATCCGAAGAATATATATTCAGCTTCAATGAAGAAATATAAAGAACAAAACAGATCTTTTTCAAATAGGTATTTTACTAGAAAAATGAAAAATGGCCAATTACTGGAAAGATCTTGGTTATGTTATTCAAAAAGGGTTGGTACTGTTTTTTGTTTGACTTGCAAACTTTTTTCTAAAACTCCTTCTCAATACACAACCGGATTTTCTGATTGGAAACACATAGGATTTTGTTTAGAAAGTCACGAAAATTCTAATGAACATAAGAATTCAATGTTAGTGTGGTTGACACGAAAAGAAAATAAGTCTGTTTTAGACAAGCAGCTTCAGGAGCAATTAAATAAAGAAACAGAATATTATCACAATGTCCTAAAACGGGTTATTGCAGTGCTAAAATTTTTGAGTATAAGAGGCTTAGCACTTAGAGGTTCCGAGGACGTATTTGGTTCTCCACATAATGGTAATTTTATGGGTGCTCTAGAGCTATTGGCAGAATTCGACCCATTCATACGTGAACATATTGAACAACGAGAGCTGCGACCAAACCCTGTAATATCATATTTATCAAAAACAGTAAATGAGGAAATAATTGAGATTATGGGTAAACAGATAATTAAACAAATTATAACTGAAATAAATAACGACGACACAAAGTATTATTCAATTATGATGGATTCAACCCCAGATCTGTCTCACGATGACCAACTTGTTATTGTATTACGATACTGTTTTCGGGGAAAAGTGTATGAAAGATGTGTATCTTTCATTAAAATTAGTAATCATACTGGCTTATATTTATTTAATATTCTACAAGCCTTTTTGGAAACAAATGGACTACTACTGGATAATTGCAGGGGACAGTCATATGACAACGCTGCTAATATGGCCGGAATCTACAATGGTGTACAAGCACTATTAAAAGAAAAAAATTAATCCGCGGATTACGTGCCATGTGCTGCGCATTCCCTTAACCTAGTTGGTCAAGAATCCGTGAAGATTGCAACCGAAATTGTAAATTTTTTTTGGAATAGTGCAAAAAATATACGTTTTCTTCTCTGCTTCGACCCATAGGTGGGAACTGTTAAATCGTGAAACAAAACTAAAATTTACGTTAAAAAGTTTAAGCCAGACCAGATGGTCTTGTCACTTTGATGCTGTCAGAGCTTTGAAAAGTAATTATGATGGCATTATGAAAATTCTCAATAGTTTCGGCGAAAATGACGATGAAAAAGTTGATTTCCGAAAAGAGGCACGAAATTTATTTAATAAACTGGCGAAACTAGAAACTGCAATTTTGATTGTTTTTTGGGAAGAAATTTTGGAGAGATTTAATGTAGTTAATAAAAAAGTACAGAGCCCTGGTTTAGACATTGGTGAAGGCAATAAGTTAATTGTGTCATTAGAAGAGTTCGTGAAAAACATAAGGCAACAATCAGATCAAAAGCTAAAGGAATACGAAGAGAAAGCTAAAAAATTAAGTACTAGTGTGGGAACAGACTACAGTGACATAAATAAGAGACGCATTACTTCACAATTTTCAGATAAATTTACAGATAAAGTCTCAGTAAACGGTGCAGAAAAATTTAAAAGAGACACGCTTAACGTTGCGTTGGATAAGATGATTATGGATTTAAATAGTAGAAGCCAAGCCTATGAGACCTATAGCAAAAAATTTAAATTTTTAATGGATTTGCAAGACAAAAATCAAGAACACATAGATCTGGAAAGTGTACGTAATATTATTGATTATTATCCAAATGACGTAGACGAACATTTAGTCAATGAGTGCATTCAGTTAAAATCTTACTTACTGCAGTCTAAGACAGAGTCTTACACCTCTTGCAGTGAAATTTTTTGGCTAATTTATGAAAAGAAACTTGTTGATGTTTTCCCAAACTGCTATACCATCTTAAAGATTTTTTTAACGATGCCGATCACTAGCTGTGAAGCGGAGCGTTCTTTCTCCAGGATGTCGTATATAGAAAACAAATACAGGACAACAATGTCGAACTATCGACTAAATCATTTATCAGTTCTTTCGATAAATTGCGATTTAACAAAGGACCTACAGTGCGATGACCAAATAAAAGAATTTGCAGCACAAAAATGCAGAAAGGTTGCTTTATAATTTATATAACATAACCATTTATAACCTGTCAATTTATTTTGCAATAAATAATGTTTTAATAAATAAATAAAATATTTTGTTTTCCTATTTTCTTCCTGTACTAAACATATATTACATTATATATACCTACATCACTACAGAAAACAGTTTTTTGTCAAAATGGCAATTAGTTGAGTAATTAGATAAGGCCCCTAAGCAGTATTAGCCCAGGGCCCCACAAATTCAAGATCCGCCCCTGACAGCACAACTTAATCTTTCCAAAAAAGTCGCGTAGGGTGCGAGCGATAGAAAGCCTGATTGTAAAACTATGTTTTTAGAAGAAAGGATTTCAATGTAATGCTTTTCTTTTAGATTTGAACATGCACATTAATCCTTTGAATGTATTGAATTTATTATTAGTATACTTTGAAACCTTAAAATTGCCAAGTAGTGAGACTAATATCAAAGAAATAAATTTATCAGAAAAGATAAAAGAAATATTAATAAATGCCACATACGAATTTAATGAAGTTGGTATGATTGTTGAAGAGACGTTACTTTTTCATGAAGATTATAAAGATACTGATGCTCAAATTGTTGAAAACGAAGTACAACATCACTGTCCTGATCCTAAATTTGCACCAAAAATCAGTGTACAAATAATAACGAAGAAATCACATTTGATTATAAGCAAAAAGCCGTAGAATATTGGAGAAGCGGAAAGACAAAAACTTAAAAAATTGAAACTGTACAAAGTATATTCAAAAAAGTTTCGTCTATAAGTCAACTTAAACGTTGGGGGAAAACAATAAATAAAGGTGGGAGTTACAAAGAAAGAATTGCGCAAATATAGCAACATACTTTAGATAATTTTAAAGCTGCTATAGAAGCTCGTACAATAGAGCATGATTGCGATATACGTGCGATATACGTTGCGATGTACGTAAATGGGCGTTACACGCTCAAAAAATGATTGACCATGAAGATATTAGATTTAAGGCCTCTCTTAATTAATGATAAATTAGCTATATTCGAAGATCCAACGACTATTCTGTGGGAAAAGGTAAAACATGCTATAAGAGACATTTTTTGAATTTACAATTACTTACTTAATAAGGTTAAATATTAATAAATATGTATACATATACATGTGTCCATATTCTTATTTTGTCATATAATATTTTATTAGTTATGTATTTTATATGTATATTATCATTATATTTATTCCATTATATTTATATGTTCCATACTTAATTATGTTATATTATAGCTTATATATTCCATACCTATATTTATAATGTATGCCACGACGCATTTATTTAGTTTAGTTTATTATATTACGTTATATTTTATTACTTTATATGGGTACTTTCTTGATACAATTGGTCTGAATTTTCGATGATGTCCTCCAAAGTAAATTTTTTAACAAGTTCTTGTAGTCGTTTCTTGGCCTTTAATGGGTTAATAGAAGTGTTTTCTTATAATATCAAGTTAATTAAAATTTTTTTTAATTTGGGCTAACCTGAGACTCTAATGCTTAAGCAATTAGATATGGTTTAAGAATAGAAGTGATTTTATAGTTTAAAGTTAATTAACTATTTTTTAATTTGGGCTAACCTGAGACTCTTATGCTTAAACAATTAGATATTATTCAATAATAGAAGTGTTTATAGTTTAAAGTTAATTAAATATTTTTTAGTTTGGGCTAACCTGAGACTCTTATGCTTAAACAATTGGATATTGTTTAAAAATAGAAGTGATTTTATAGTTTAAAGTTAATTAACTATTCTTTAATTTGGGCTAACCTGAGACTCTTAGGCTTAAACAATTAGATATTATTTAATAATAGAAGTGTTTTTATAGTTTAAAGTTAATTAAATATTTTTTAATTTGGGCTAACCTGAGACTCATATGCTTAAACAATTAGATATTATTTAATAATAGAAGTGTTTTTTATAGAAAAATTTTCTAATTCATACAATGGGTTTTATTAAGATTTTAAAAAAAGAAGTTATGCTGCCGCACACTTTATCAAGTTAATTAAAATTTTTTTTCAATTTGGGCTAACCTGAGACTCTTTTGCTTAAACAATTAGATATTATTTAATAATAGAAGTGTTTTTATAGTTTAAAGTTAATTAAATATTTTTTAGTTTGGGCTAACCTGAGACTCTTATGCTTAAACAATTAGATATTATTTAATAATAGAGGTGTTTTTATAGTTTAAAGTTAATTAAATATTTTTTAATTTGGGCTAACCTGAGACTCATATGCTTAAACAATAAGATATTATTTAATAATAGAAGTGTTTTTTATAGAAAAATTTTCTAATTCATACAATGGGTTTTATTAAGATTTTAAAAAAGATAGTTATGCTACCGCACACTTTATCAAGTTACTTAGAATTTTTTTTCAATTTGGGCTAACCTGAGACTTTTACGCTTAAACAATTAGATATGGTTTAATAATAGAAGTGTTTTTATAGTATAAAGTTAATTAAATATTTTTTAATTTGGGCTAACCTGAGACTCTTATGCTTCAACAATTAGATATTATTTAATAATAGAAGTGTTTTTATAGTTTAAAGTTAATTAAATATTTTTTAATTTGGGCTAACCTGAGACTCATATGCTTAAACAATTAGATATGGTTTAATAATAGTGTAACGTCGGTAAACGACCTCCGTTTTTTTTCCTGTGTTAAGTCGATAAGTCTTCTCTCTGCTTTATTTTTCTTTCCTGCCCTTGCCGATTAGCGGGAAAGCGCTTCGATCTCATCGACCACTTGTGTCGAACTATAGTAAATTTTTTTTCTCCAATGAAAATTTTTCCCTCCAAAACTTACTTAACGCGCGGGCTATTGACACAGACCGTTGTGAAAGAGACCCTAAGCGTGGGCCAAGAGTTTACGAGTTTTCCCGGAACGATAGAAAAAATGGTACATGCACTTGAGTCTAACGAAAGGACACTAGGCCAAGCACGTGCACGTCAACTCGGCGCCGAAAAACATAAAACTGTCCCATAAATACCGTTTTTTCTACCCGTAGTTTTCCTATCTAAAATACCTATTTTCTTTTTTTCGAACTTTCCCTGCGTAATACAATTATAATGTTATGCAATATTTTTAAATTGTTTTATTATCGCAAATTATAACTGTAACCTTCACTTACCGATACATTGCGCAGATAGCGCAATAAAACAATAAATAGGTTACTAAGAAGACCTCGGTAAATAAATTGAATAACTGTTTTAAAGCAGAAATAAATTAAATAATATTTAAATAAAATAAAAAGTACAATGTTTAATGAAAAGTATAAGAATTGCGATTTTCAAAAATACCTCACAAGGTATATTTTTATATAAAACTCAAAAATAATTATTTAAAACCCGAAAGGAAAAAACATAGAAATTACATACAAAATATTACATAAAATCTCTTATTAAAAAAAATTCAAATTTTATAAATAATTTAAAATTCAAAAAAAATATAAGTTTCTAACAGTTATACAATTTATTTCACAAAAATACTACCAACTCCTGCTTCTTGTATGATTCACGACGAATTAAAATTTTTTATATTATAAAAGGCAAATTATTGTCAAATAAAATTGAACATGTACATTCATAAAAATAACATAACTACTATCTTCAAGTTTAATTGAATTTTACTTTACAATAATACAGCCGATTTTTCTTTCAAATTATATACATATAAAAAAAATATATATATATATATTATAAAAAGAATTGTGCAAAAAAATATCTAAAACAATCTTTCACGATAGCAAATTATTACCACGGCCTGACTATGTTCGTTTTCATTGAACAAGATAACCAGATAATTTTTCCACTCTTTCTCTTAAAATAAAAAGATAAAAAAACATGTAACGAATTTTCTTATGCATAAATTTTCTCATTGATGAATAATAAAATTTATAAACGTGTAAAATAATTTGAATTATAAATAAATTGTTTTATCTTTTTATTAAAACAACATTTAAGTTGATCTTTACATTAAAATAAAAAATATGCGAAAAAGGTGTGTATGAAACAAAAATATGTAATTATGCGTTTTTCTATCGAAAATACAAAAAATATTATATATAACAAAAATATTGTTTATATAATTATGATTCATTTAAAACGTTCTAGAATTTAAAGATTAATATAAAAACAAAATGTTTTGTAAAACTAGAATTAACGAAAATGTAATATTTTTATAAAGGATATTTAACGCGTTTTTCCTTATATTGCTATAAAGATTATCCTTCTTAATATTAGAATAACGCCTAAGATTTCGGTGAAATACAATAAAAACCGAAATACCTAATAAGAATAATACATTTTTCGGTTGCTCTTAAGCTAAAAGTATATTTAAGTTTGAATTTGAATTAGAAATAATAATTCTAAGATTATTCTAGAATTTACTAGTAAGATTTCATTTATAATTATGTTTAAAAATCATTTTAAATTATATTTTAAAATTAATAATTAAGTTAATCAATAATATTTAAATTATATAGTTGCTAACGTAACAGAATAAACTTAAACATTATAATAAAATCTTTTTATAACAAAACTAAATAAAATATTAAAAATGAATTAACTAATTGTAATTATTGTTAGAATTAAGCTACGAAGACGATTTTTTTTCGTAGCCTAGTTCAAATTTTACGTTAATTATTATAATAAAATAAACATTTATAAAACATAAATAATAACATTAGTTTTAAGTTATTATACAATTTTGTAAAACTGGACAGTCCCCTCTCAATCTCTCTCTCTCCGACTTCAAGACGACACACCCTCACAGAGGCTTTCCACGCCCTCTCAGACAGGCCCTCCGAGGAGAAGGGGGCCCGAAAATCTTACCCTCTCCAGAAATTTTCCGAAAAAAGGATTCGTTCGGAGCTACTTCGGAAAAGCGTATGAATATCGCGCAAAATTTTCGACAGCCAACCGCAGTCTTGCGCCGACCGCTGTGCAGCGCACATCGGTCTTCGCCTGCACTGAGCTTACGCCAACCACGGCATCTCGCTCCCAATCGGCCCTTTTAAGAGCCTCCAAACGTATTATATTTTATATTTTATATTTTATATTTTATATTTTATTATTTATTTCATTTTATTTTATTCATTCTATTTTCATCCCATTTCATTTTGTTCATTTTATTCTATTATTTTATAAAATCAGCACTTATAAGTGCTTTTCTCAACGTAGTCCCCCCCTCCCTCGCCGCTCAAACAGCTCTTCTAAGAGCTCCCCCACCTATTAAGTTTCTCACGCTTGACCTCCCCCTCCATTGCCACACAATGGAGGGAAACTCTCTCGTTGGGCTGTCCCAGTCCCAACTAATTCAGATCATTCTGGACCTCCAGAATAAACTTGCTGCCTTCATGAAAATGAGCAAAGGACCAGCCTCTCAAGGAATTCCCCACGTTGACCCACCCAGAGCCCCCTCCGCCCTCTCACGGCAGCAGATGGCCGATTCCAACTCCGTCTCCATGGACAGCGAACCCAACACCGACCCTGGCACCAACCACAACGACTTCACAGAAGTCTCGCGTCGCTCGAAACGTCAACGCACAATAAGCCCCCTAATCTCTCCGTCCCCCAGCAGCAGCTCGGAATCCGACTCAGAGCCTGACGTAGCGCCCGAACGCAGCCCGCCACCCATCATCATCCGTCAGAAGCAAATCTGGCTCAAGCTGAATGCCGCACTCAAGAAAAACGGCATTCTCCCCCATCGCGTTGTCAACACAACGGACTCTGTTCGCGTTTACCCCAAAACAGTTTCCGATTTTCGCATTCTTTCCAAGAGATTGGAAGAATCAAATATTGAGTACTCTACTCATCAACTCCCTATTGACCGAGACCTCATTGTAGTCATCCGTGGTGTCAACGAATATATCGAAGATGCCGAACTATTAGAAGAGCTTCGCAGCGAAAACCTCCCCATCCGCCGGATCCACCGCATGAGAAACGGCAACAAAATCTGGCCCCTCGTCGCGGTCCACCTTGACCCCTCAAACCCTCTATCAAAAAACATCTACAAACTCGCTACCCTCGGAGGCGCCAACATCAAAGTGGAGCCAAAGAGGAAAACTAAAATCATCCCCCAGTGTCGCCGTTGCTTCAAATTTTTCCATACGGCCAATTACTGCCACGCCGCCTGGGTCTGTGCCTTCTGTGGTGAAAGCCACGAAACACATTCCTGCCCGCTCAAAGACAAAAAATCCGCTAAACCCTCCTGTGCAAATTGCAAAGGCGACCACCGTGCCACCTATCGTGGCTGCCCCAAAGCTCCAAGAAATCCGTCGCCGAGTAAGACCTCCACCCCTCCTACGACTAGATCTTCGGCCCCCCCACCCGCTCCGATCCCCAAGCCATCACAAATCCCTACCCGTCTCGCCCAACCCTCACTCTCTTACGCTAATGCAGCCCGGGGCCCCCCGTCTAATTCACCCCCAACTGCCTCCCCCGCAACAATGCAGCCGCCCCTACCCCAGCTGGCGTCACCTCAGCTTCAAAATCTCTTCTTTCGCTTTATGAGCGAACTCACCTCCATCATCCAAGCAGCCCACCATGGCTAGTAAACCCAATAACTTTAAAATAGTCACGTGGAACGCTAACGGCCTACTAGCGCACAACAAGCTCGCCGAGCTCCAAGACCTTCTTGCAAACAACAACATCGGGGTCGCTTGCATCACCGAAACCCACCTCTCTCCCGACAAAAAGCTATTCATACCTAATTTCACAACCTATAGAAGAGACCGCCCCCGCGGTGCCAAAGGTGGAGTAGCAATTTTCATCAAAAAATCCATTCGCCACAAGGCCATCCAAATCAACTGCTCTACAGCCGAAATCGTTGGCACGGAGCTTACTATGGGCACCGGTCCCCTTCGCATCTTCACCGTTTACGCGCCTCCTAGCAACACCCAACACTTCGACGATCTTCCGCCCCTCTGCAACAACAACACACCCACAATTCTCGCAGGTGACTTCAACGCGAAACACACAGCCTGGGGCTGTCTCCAAAGCAACAGCAGCGGCCTCGCCCTCTTTAACCTCGCTCTACGACACCATCTCATCATCGAAGCTCCAAACGACCCGACGTACAACTCAACAATTGAAACCCACACTCCAGACATTTTAGACATCTTCATTACCAAGAACCTCAACATCTCAACAGATCCCTGGTCCTCTTGTGAACTCAGCTCCGACCACTACCCGGTATTTCTGGAAGTGCCTAGCTGCCCCCTGGAAACCCCGGTAATGATACACTCGACAAACTGGCTCCACCTTCGCTATCTCTTAGAATCCTCCCAATTCAAATGCGCAGCTCTTCACACGACTTCCGACATTGACCGAGAAATCCAGGCCATCACCTTCGACATCAACTCAGCCTCCCTCCAGGCCACCACCAGTCACTCAGTCTCCCCTAGAATTCAAAACCTCCCTCCAGATGTAAAATCTCTCATTGGGGAAAAAAACAAAACTCGGCGCCAATGGCAACGCCGGAGAGACCCGGCCCTCCGCCCTGTTCTCAACGCTCTTCAACGCAACCTCCGAGCCCGCCTTACCGAAATCCGCAGCGCGTCCTTCAATCAATTTATTGAAGAAGCCGAAGCGCACCCCAAAAGTGTATGAAAAGTTGTAAGAGCCCTACGCAATAGGACCCCTCATCTTCCAGCCCTCAAACACGGGGGCTACACATTCACGCTAGACGAAGACAAAGCCAATATCTTCGCCTCCTCTCTCCACCAGCAATGCTCCCCTCTCACAAGCGCCCCTCATCTAACCAGCAGTCATCAACAAATAGAGCAACAGTTAGCCCTCCACAATTTCTCCACGGACGCCATCGCCCCCTCTACTCCGCAGGAGATTACCAACATCATCCGCACCCTCAAGAACAGAAAATCTCCAGGCAAAGACGGTATCCACAATAACGTCTTAAAACTTCTCCCCCGCAAACACATCATGGCCATTTGCAATATAACAAATGCCATGATGCGTCTTCGTTATTTCCCGATGGCTTGGAAAGAAGCCACAGTTATCTGTCTTCCCAAAGCCGGTAAACCCCTAAGTGCAGCCTCAAGCTACAGGCCAATTAGCCTCCTCAGCGCTCTAAGCAAAGTAGCCGAAAGCGTAATCCTAGCCCGTCTCAACCAACACGTCGACGCCAACAATATTCTCCCCTCCTACCAGCACGGATTCCGCCGTCGTCACGGCACCGGCCACCAACTTCTCAGAGTGGCCGAGTTCATCGCCGACAACCTCAACAAACGCCGCCATACTTCGATGCTCCTATTGGATGTCCAGCAGGCCTTTGACCGAGTCTGGCACCAAGGTCTCATCCACAAACTCATCACCTTAAAATTCCCAGATTACCTCATAGGTGTCACAAAATCCTTTCTCGCTGATAGAACAATCCGCGTTCGCGTTGGCACTTCCTTCTCGAACCCCGTACATATCTTTGCTGGTGTCCCCCAAGGCTCCAAACTTTCCCCCCTACTCTTCAACATTTTCTGCCACGACCTTCCCTCCAAAGAACCCATCCTCACCGCTCTCTACGCCGACGATATAGCCATCCTAGACTCCACTAAAACCATTGGAGCTAGCTCTGCCAAAATCAACAAGTTTCTTCCCACCCTCCTCGAGTGGTACCAAAAATGGAGGCTCACAATCAACGAGGCTAAATCCACCGCCGTCTTCTTCTCCCACAGGCGACGCACCCCGCCTAACATAAGAGTCAACTCTCTCCGCATCCCATGGAGTTCCACCGCCAAATACTTAGGCATCACCCTAGATCGTAGGCTAACCTGGATCCCCCATATCAAAGCAACCAAGCACAAAGCGCAAGCCGCCTTTACCTTTCTAAAACCCTTTTTCCACAACCCCAAGATCTCACCCAAAACCAAAGTCCGCGCCTTCAACGCCATTATCAGGAGCATTATCTCTTATGGCATCCCCATCTGGGGCTCTACCCTCCCCCATCGCCTTAAATCCATCCACGGCACCTATATGCGACTACTTCGCTCTGCCCTCAAAATCCCATGGTTCATCAGGAACAAACAAATCCTCATAGAAACCGGACTGCCCTCCATCCCTCAAGCAGCCTATACATATGCTGCGAACCTCTGGGCCTCAGTGCAGTCCCACCCAAACCCCAGCATTAATGCCCTTGCCAGCTTCACCCGCAAGCCCTCCGACCGAGTCAGAAGGCCATGTCACCTGCTGCCATAATTAGCTCTCTCTAGTTTCGCTCCCAGCGTAAGTGCCTCTCTCCTAACGAGAGGCCTCCACCCCTCCTCACGCTTCTTTTATTTTCAGGTTGGGAGTCTTAGTCTAACGACTGTGCCCCGCTCCGGGAGGGGTTTTAGTCGGTAGGCACCAGTGATAGCTCGAAGCCAGCTCTCGCTAGGAGTCAGCTTCCACTGGTGAATCCGACACTACCCGTTAACAGCTTGGGTGTCTTTTCGAAGATTTCCCCTCCCCGTGCCAACAAACACAAAAAAAAAAAAAAAAAAAATTCGACAGCCAGCAGACCTCAGGCAGCACTCGAGGGACACGAAACACTACGAGCATTTTCAAGCAACGGCAGCCAAAGTCAGGATTTCTTATATACGCCTACAAAGAAATATATTTCAAACGTGCAAACTGTTCTTTTCAGAACAAATTTAAAACTATTCTTTGAGCAAAACTCTAGAAGAAGAAGACGACGGAGAAGCGCAGCAGCATACAAGAGAGAGAGAGAGAGAGAGGACTCTTCCACCCCGACCAACACAAAGAATAAAGAGTAAGTTTACTTTTCGAAAATTTGTTTTCTACTTTCTTTCACTATCTCTATTTACATCCTCCTACAGAGTTTTTGGCCGAAAAGCGGCCGATTACTCTGATCCAAGTTACATTTTTGTTAGACCCTCGTCCAGAGTAGGGCTCGAGCCTGCTTCCGATTTGGGAAGAGAGGCTCTTGCAACTGCTCACTCCTGCACTTCATACCACTCCTAAAAACTCTTTTGAATCTCCTCTGCCACCCCGAGCCCATAAGCTTCACTGCTTAGGCTCGAAACGGCAAAAATTGCAGTGTAGACTGAAAATCAGTCTAAGAGTAGCGTACCGACGTTACAATAGAAGTGTTTTTATAGTATAAAATTAATTAAATATTTTTTATTTTGGGCTAACCTGAGACTCTTATGCTTAAACAATTGGATATGGTTGACAAATAGAAATGTTTTTAAAGTATAAAGTTAATTAAATATTTTAAATTGGGCTAACCTGAGCCTCTTATGCTTAAACCATTAGATATTATTTATTAATAAAAGTATTTTCTTATAATATCAAGGTAATTAAATTTTTTTTAATTTGGACTAACCTGCGACTTTTATCATTAAACAATAAGATATGATTTAAAAATACAAGTGATTTTATAGTTTAAAGTTAATTAACTATTTTTTAATTTGGGCTAACCTGAGACTCTTATGCTTAAACAATTAGATATTATTTAACAATAGAAGTGTTTTTATAGTTTAAAGTTAATTAAATATTTTTTAGTTTGGGCTAACCTGAGACTCTTATGCTTAAAAATTAGATATGGTTCAATAATAGAAGTGTTTTTATAGTATAAAATTAATTAAATATTTTTTATTTTGGGCTAACCTGAGACTCTTATGCTTAAACAATTGGATATTGTTTAAAAATAGAAGTGACTTTATAGTTTTAAGTTACTTAACTATTTTTTAATTTGGGCTAACCTGAGACTCTTATGCTTCAACAATTAGATATTATTTAATAATAGAAGTGTTTTTATAGATTAAAGTTAATTAAATATTTTTTAATTTAGGCTAACCTGAGACTCTTATGCTCAAACAATTAGATATTCTTTAATAATAGAAGTGTTTTTATAGTTTAAAGTTAATTAAATATTTTTTAATTTGGGCTAACCTGAGACTCTTATGCTTCGACAATTAGATATTATTTAATAATAGAAGTGTTTTTATAGATTAAAGTTAATTAAATATTTTTTAATTTGGGCTAACCTGAGACTCTTATGCTTCAACAATTACATATTATTTAATAATAGAAGTGTTTTTATAGTTTAAAGTTAATTATATATTTTTTAATTTGGGCTAACCTGAGACTCTTATGCTCAAACAATTAGATATTCTTTAATAATAGAAGTGATTTTATAGTTTTAAGTTAATTAACTATTCTTTAATTTGGGCTAACCTGAGACTCTTAGGCTTAAACAATTAGATATTATTTAATAATAGAAGTGTTTTTTATAGAAAAATTTTCTAATTCATACAATGGGTTTTATTAAGATTTTAAAAAAGGAAGTTATGCTGCCACACACTTTATCAAGTTAATTAAAATTTTTTTTCAATTTGGGCTAACCTGAGACTCTTTTGCTTAAACAATTAGATATTATTTAATAATAGAAGTGTTTTTATAGTTTAAAGTTAATTAAATATTTTTTAGTTTAGGCTAACCTGAGACTCTTATGCTTAAACAATTAGATATTATTTAATAATAGAGGTGTTTTTATAGTTTAAGGTTAATTTAATATTTTTTAATTTGGGCTAACCTGAGACTCATATGCTTAAACAATAAGATATTATTTAATTATAGAAGTGTTTTTTATAGAAAAATTTTCTAATTCATACAATGGGTTTTATTAAGATTTTAAAAAAGATAGTTATGCTACCGCACACTTTATCAAGTTACTTAGAATTTTTTTTCAATTTGGGCTAACCTGAGACTTTTACGCTTAAACAATTAGATATGGTTTAATAATAGAAGTGTTTTTATAGTATAAAGTTAATTAAATATTTTTTAATTTGGGCTAACCTGAGACTCTTATGCTTAAACAATTGGATATTGTTTAAAAATAGAAGTGTTTTTATAGTATAAAGTTAATTAAATATTTTAATTTGGGCTAACCTGAGCCTCTTATGCTTAAACCATTAGATATTATTTGTTAATAAAAGTATTTTCTTATAATATCAAGATAATTAAATTTTTTTTAATTTGCGCTAACCTGCGACTTTTATTATTAAACAATTGGGTATGATTCAAAAACAGAAGTGTTTTTATAGTATAAAGTTGATTAAATATTTTTTAATTTGGGCTAACCTGAGACTCTTATGCTTAAACAATTGGATATTGTTTAAAAATAGAAGTGATTTTATAGTTTAAAGTTAATTAACTATTTTTTAATTTGGGCTAACCTGAGACTCTTATGCTTAAACAATTAGATATTATTTAATAATAGAAGTGTTTTCATAGTTTAAAGTTAATTAAATAATTTTAAGTTTGGGCTAACCTGAGTCTCTTATGCTTAAACAATTAGATATTATTGAATAATAAAAGTGTTTTTTACAGAAAAATTTTTTAATTTATACAATGGGTTCTATTAAGATTTAAGAAAAGGAAGTTATGCTGCCGCACCCTTCATCAAGTTAATTAGAATTTTTTTTCAATTTGGGCTAACCTGAGACTCTTATGCTTAAACAATTAGATACGGTTTAATAATAGAAGTGTTTTTGTAGTATAAAATTAATTAAATATTTTTTATTTTGGGCTAACCTGAGACTCTTATCTTAAACAATTAGATATGGTTTAATAATAGAAGTGTTTCTATAGTATCAAATTAATTGAATATTTTTTATTTTGGGCTAACCTGAGACTCTTATGCTTAAACAATTGGATATTGTTTAAAAATAGAAGTGATTTTATAGTTTAAAGTTAATTAACTATTTTTTAATTTGGGCTAACCTGAGACTCTTATGCTTAAACAATTAGATATTATTTAATAATAGAAGTGTTTTCATAGTTTAAAGTTAATTAAATAATTTTAAGTTTGGGCTAACCTGAGTCTCTTATGCTTAAACAATTAGATATTATTGAATAATAAAAGTGTTTTTTACAGAAAAATTTTTTAATTTATACAATGGGTTCTATTAAGATTTTAGAAAAGGAAGTTATGCTGCCGCACCCTTCATCAAGTTAATTAGAATTTTTTTTCAATTTGGGCTAACCTGAGACTCTTACGCTTAAACAATTAGATATGGTTTAATAATAGAAGTGTTTTTATAGGATAACATTAATTAAATTTTTTTTATTTTGGGCTAACCTGAGACTCTTATGCTTAAACAATTGGATATGGTTGACAAATAGAAGTGTTTTTATAGTATAAAGTTAATTAAATATTTTAATTTGGGCTAACCTGAGCCTCTTATGCGTAAACCATTTGATATTATTTATTAATAAAAGTGTTTTATTATAATATCGAAGTAATTAAAATTTTTTTTAATTTGGGCTAACCTGAGACTTTTATGATTAAACAATTGGATATAATTTAAAAATAGGAGTGTTTTTATAGTATAAAGTTAATTAAATATTTCTTAATTTGGACTAACCTGAGACTCTTATGCTTAAACAATTGGATATTGTTAAAAATAGAAGTCATTTTATAGTTTAAAGTTAATTAACTACTTTTTAATTTGGGTTAACCTGAGACTCTTATGCTCAAACAATTAGATATTATTTAATAATAGAAGTGTTTTTATAGTTTAAAGTTAATTCAATATTTTTTAATTTGGGCTAACCTGAGACTCTTATGCTGAAACAATTGGATATTGTTTAAAAATAGAAGTGATTTTATAGTTTAAAGTTAATTAACTATTTTTTAATTTGGGCTAACCTGAGCCTCTTATGCTTAAACCATTAGATATTATTTATTAATAAAAGTATTTTCTTATACTAGGTGTATGCAAATGAAAGTGCCCTCTGTGTTCCAATAGCTAAATCTACACATGTATGAACTTTCAAACCGTATCGACTGTCATTTTTTATGTTTTTGGCATCTGTCAACAATATCCAATTCATAACATTACAAGTTTCAAACATCAACGCATATTTTTTTGGTATTAAAAATGTCGATTTTTGTGCCACAAAGTGCTTATTTGCGGGAAGCATTAGTTTTCTGCTTTCATTTGAAAAAATCCGTGGCTGAAACTCATCGAATGCTTGTAGAAGCTTACGGGGACTATGCATTTAGTGAATCCAATTGCAAAAAGTGGTTTCGAAAGTTCCGTGATGGTTATTTTGATCTGAGAAACGAAGAACGCGGCCACGCTCTGTCAAAATTTTTGGATACTGAATTGCAAGCATTGTTGGATGAAGACGATGGCCAAACGCAGCAACAGCTCGCAGAACAATTAAATGTTGACCAATCAACCATTTCTCGCCGTTTAAAAGCCATGGGGAAGATTTTAGAAGTCGGTAGATGGGTGCCACACGAGTTGAATGAAAGGCAGCAAGAAAACCGAAAATCCGTTTGTGAAATGCTGCTGGCCAGGCAAAAAAGAAAGGGTTTTTGTGCATCGAATCATCACTGGCGATGAAAAATAGATTTATTTCAAAAATCCCAAACGTAAAAAATCACATGTCAGCCCAGGCCAAGCGTCCACATCGACTCCAAGGCCGGATCGCTTCGGAAAGAAGGCCATGCTCTGTATTTTCTGGGATCAGCGTGGCGTTATCTGGTATGACCTCTTAAAAACTGGTGAAACTGTTACTGGTGCACGCTACAATCAACAATTGACCGATTTGAACAATGCCATACGCGATAAACGGCCAGAATATCAATTGAGGCACGACAAAATTATTTTCCAAGATGACAACGCATCGCCACATCGAACATTGGTCACTAAAAATTTGGTAAACGCTTTCGACTGGGAACCGCTAACCCACTCGCCTTACTCACCAGACTTGGCGCCTTCCGATTACTATTTGTTTTCATCGATGGGACACGCACTGAACGATTCACGGTTCAATTCCTACGAAGAAGTCCAAAAATGGCTCGATGACTGGATTTCATCAAAAAACCAACAATTTTTTTGGCGAGGCATCCATAAATTGCCTGAGAGATGGGAAAGATGTGTAGCTAGCGATGGCAATTACTTCGAAGATTGAATTTGTAACCATTTTTTCGAAATAAACATATATTTTTGAAGAAAAAAAGGCACTTTCATTTGCATACACCTAGTAATATCAAGGTAATTAAGTTTTTTTCAATTTGGGCTACCCTGTGACTTTTATCATTAAACAATTAGATATGATTTAAAAATAGAAGTGTTTTGATAGTATAAAGTTAATTAAATATTTTTTAATTTGGGCTAACCTGAGACTCTTATGCTTAAACAATTGGATATTGTTTTAAAATAGAAGTGTTTTTATAGTATAAAGTTAATTAAATATTTTAATTTGGGCTAACCTGAGCCTCTTATGCTTAAACCATTAGATATTATTTATTAATAAAAGTATTTTCTTATAATATCAAGATAATTAAATTTTTTTTAATTTGCGCTAACCTGCGACTTTAATCATTAAACAATTGGGTATGATTTAAAAATAGAAGTGTTTTTATAGTATAAAGTTAATTAAATATTTTTTAATTTGGGCTAACCTGAGACTCTTATGCTTAAACAATTGGATATTGTTTAAAAATAGAAGTGATTTTATAGTTTTAAGTTAATTAACTATTTTTTAATTTGGGCTAACCTGAGACTCTTATGCTTAAACAATTAGATACGGTTTAGTAATAGAAGTGTTTTTATAGTTTAAAGTAAATTAAATATTTTTTAGTTTGGGCTAACCTGAGACTCTTATGCTTAAACAATTAGATATTATTCAATAATAGAAGTGTTTTCATAGTTTAAAGTTAATTAAATAATTTTAAGTTTGGGCTAACCTGAGTCTCTTATGTTTAAACAATTAGATATTATTGAATAATAAAAGTGTTTTTTACAGAAAAATTTTTTAATTTATACAATGGGTTCTATTAAGATTTTAGAAAAGGAAGTTATGCTGCCGCACCCTTCATCAAGTTAATTAAAATTTTTTTTCAATTTGGGCTAACCTGAGACTCTTACGCTTAAACAATTAGATATGGTTTAATAATAGAAGTGTTTTTATAGGATAAAATTAATTAAATATTTTTTATTTTGGGCTAACCTGAGACTCTTATGCTTAAACAATTGGATATGGTTGACAAATAGAAGTGTTTTTATAGTATAAAGTTAATTAAATATTTTAATTTGGGCTAACCTGAGCCTCTTATGCTTAAACTATTTGATATTATTTATTAATAAAAGTGTTTTTTTATAATATCGAGGTAATTAAAATTTTTTTTAATTTGGGCTAACCTGAGACTTTTATGATTAAACAATTGGATATAATTTAAAAATAGAAGTGTTTTTATAGTATAAAGTTAATTAAATATTTCTTAATTTGGGCTAACCTGAGACTCTTATGCTTAAACAATTGGATATTGTTTAAAAATAGAAGTGATTTTATAGTTTTAAGTTAATTAACTATTTTTTAATTTGGGCTAACCTGAGACTCTTATGCTTAAACAATTAGATATCATTTAATAATAGAAATGTTTTTATAGTTTAAAGTTAATCAAATATTTTTTAATTTGGGCTAACCTGAGACTCTTATGCTGAAGGGGGGCACTCTACCTGGAACTTTGAAAAAATCGATTTTTTTTTTTTTTGCTTTAATCTATTCCTATACTATCTGAGAATATTATCTTGAAGTTTCAAGGTCGTAGTGATAACAGTTTTGAATAGATCGATCCCGAAGCCGGTCGGCGCCGAGCCGCGCCAAGTGATCGTGACTACGCCGGTCGCGCGTCGACGCCGACGTGGTATTTCTTATCTGCATAGTCTTTCTATCGACTCGTACCGGTTTTCCAGGATTTTTCGTTGTTCGCCTATGTGGCTTTAGAAATTTTGAGGGTCATACGAATTGGTTGTGGGTTTGCGAACTGATAACACCGTGGACTACAATCCCGAATTTTCTCGTGCCAGTCCTCCTCCGACATTCGATCTTTGACGAGCTTCAAAATGTATCGGCATAAAGGGAGTCGTGAAAAAGCAAATGCTTCGCGTTCGCGAAAAAGAAAATTCCATGGTAATCAATTTTCCGGTACCAACGACGTTAATAGTGTTGATGAAGCCGTCCCAAACGATAGTGCAAAGGCGCGAAAGATGAAAAATGCTAGCGCGAAAGACGTGACTGTAAATATTTCGCATGGCTACCGAATCATTGACTTTTTGACAGTTTTTGGTGCATTATCTCAGTTTCTCGTGTGCGGACAGTGCAACCAACCTGTGACTTTCGCGGAAAGTGGACAACAAGGTCTCGGTTTCAAAATTGTTGTCTCGTGTGTGTGTGGTCGTAGGGAGATATTTTCCGGGCCGTTAAATCATGCGGGATTTGAAATAAACAAGCGAATCGTACTCGTTACGCGATTACTTGGCATCGGGCGAGAGGGGCTGAATTTCTTTTGTGGCTTCATGGACATATGCAAAGGACTCTCAAGTGGCGCGTACGAGAATGCTGTAAAACATATTCATGACGCGGTGAATACCATGTTTAATGCATTTTCCAAGAAAGCTGTTGAAGAGGAAAAAGTGAAAAACGCAGAGAATGGCAGGTGTGAAACACACCTCAAAATTTCAGGGGATGGGTCATGGAAGAAGCGGGGGTATACTTCGCTGTACGGCGTCACGACTATCATCGGCTACTATACCGGAAAAGTTTTGGACCTAGTTGTAAAAAGCTCGTATTGCCAGGCCTGCCATTCTTGGAGTTCAAAAGAAGGTACACAGGAGTACGAAGAATGGTTCGAGACGCACCAAGAAATATGTTCAGAAAACCACGAAGGTTCCGCCGGAAAAATGGAGGTCGATTCAATAAACGAAATGTTCGCGCGGTCCGAAGAAAAATTCGGAGTGAAGTACTTGAACTACATCGGTGACGGCGATTCAAAAACGTACGTGAATATTGTGAAATCGAATCCCTATGGTGACGAGTACCCTGTAGTGAAAAGTGAGTGCGTGGGCCACGTTTAGAAATGTATGGGTACGCGGCTATGAAAAATCAAGCAGGAAGCTAAACTTGGAGGCAAAGGACGTTTAACGGAAGTTCTTATCAAGAAATTAACAATATTTTACGGTTTGGCGATCCGGAGGAACTTGCAGTCAGTCGATGACATGAAAACTGCTATTATGGCCACTCTGGATCACTACTGCTCGACCGACAAGCAGCCGAAACATCAAAACTGCCCCAAGGGCACGGACAGCTGGTGCGAGTGGCGCAAATCGGAGGCGGCTAGAAAACTCAAGTCCTACAAACATCCTGCTCGTGTCATTCTGCCGGAGATCGAAAAACGCATTCGTCCCATTTATGAAAACCTTTCTAGAGACGAACTTTTAACGAAGTGTTTGGGAGGACACACACAAAACGCGAACGAGTCGTTCAACGCTACGGTGTGGCGCCTCTGCCCAAAACATTTGAATTCAGGCCGAAAAATTGTCGAAATCTCCTCTTTTATGGCTGCCGGGATGTTCAACGAGGGCAACAGTGCAATTTTAGTGGTGATGGAGCTGCTTAATTTAATCATTGGGCAGCAATGCAAAATGTACGCCGACCAGAGTGACGAGACACGACTCCTCCGCGCGGACCGACGCCACAGCGACTCTGCTAAAGAGGCTCGTACTGCTCGAAGAAAGGCAGGATTGGCGGAAAACGAGTTTAACGAGGATTCCGAGGGGTTGCTGTATGGTCCTGGCATAGCTGACTAAAACATCATACTCGTGAGTTCTAACTGATAGCATTTTTTTCCGACCGAAAACTTTGAAGCGCGTTTTTCTCAAAAACTCTTTTTTATAGTCGGTAATCACGATTGCGAGTACACTAATCAACGTAGAAGGCTCGGTGAACACTCATTTTGTAGATAATAGTTTACACAAGTGCGTGAACCTCTAAAATCAGCATTAAAAAATTATCAACACAATTTCTCAGTTACTAACAACAACACAAAAACAAGCGAAATTGAACTTTTTTTTTAAAATCATAAGATATAATTGCGATAATTTATTATTTTGCAATATTTTAGAGGTTCAGGCACTTAAGGCATGTTTCTTCTTTAAAACAAAAAAAATTGCATGTGTTTCAGATAATTGGTTCAGGCTGTGGAGTGATTACCGCGAAAATCGATTTTCCGGAGGACCCTCAGAAGATAGCTGCTGCAGCCGCCATTTTGAAAATTTATCAAACATGTATAATCAATAATTATAGTTCAAACTACTATATAAATATACGTTGATCCTTACGAAGCTGTCTCATTGCTTTATTGCTGAAAAAAAATTCATAAAATCGACCATTTTTTGAGGCTCCAGGTAGAGTGCCCCCCTTAAACAATTAGATATTGTTTAAAAATAGAAGTGATTTTATAGTTTAAAGTTAATTAACCATTTTTTAATTTGGGCTAACCTGAGACTCTTATGCTTAAACAATTAGATATTATTCAATAATAGAAGTGTTTTTTATAGAAAAATTTTCTGATTTATACAATGGGTTTCATTAAGATTTTCAAAAAGGAAGTTATGCTGCCGCACCCTTTATCAAGTTAATTAAAATTTTTTTTTAATTTGGGCTAACCTAAGACTCTTATGCTTCAACAATTCGATACGGTTTAGTAATAGAAGTGTTTTTATAGTATAAAATTAATTAAATATTTTTTATTTTGGGCTAACCTGAGACTCTTATGCATAAACAATTGGATATGGTTGACAAATAGAAGTGTTTTTATAGTATAAAGTTAATTAAATATTTTAATTTGGGCTAACCTGAACCTCTTATGCTTAAAACATTAGATATTATTTATTAATAAAAGTGTTTTCTTATAATACCAAGGTAATTAAAATTTTTTTTAATTTGGGCTAACCTGAGACTTTTATGATTAAACAATTGGATATGATTTAAAAATAGAAGTGTTTTAATAGTATAAAGTTAATTAAATATGTTTTAATTTGGGCTAACCTGAGCCTCTTATGCTTATACCATTGGATATTATTTATTAATAGAAGTGTTTTCTTTTAATATCAAGGTAATTAAAATTTTTTTTAATTTGGGCTAACCTGAGACTTTTATCATTAAACAATTGGATATACACTACCGGTCAAAAGTTTACGTTCACCTGCTTTATTTTGAAAATCTACACAATTTAGTCGGCAACTAAGTGGATTCTATAGACAACGTGCGTCTTGTAAACAAACAAGTGTAAACACACTTCTGTCTGGAGCGTTTCGCGTGCTAGGGCCATACACAGATCGAGCTTAAACTCGTCGGTGTCTCGACGCGCTTAGTTTATACCGCGTATAATCTCTTTGTGCTATAAGATTTCACGCAAAAAATTATATTTTTCACGGGTTTTTTTGTGGTTTCTTTACAAAAAGGTAAGTAAAACATTTTTCGTAATGAATATCGTATCGGTTCTAAAAAAATTGTCATCTAATTTGACATAATTCGAAGACTAAAGACTTATTATTAAAATGTGAAAGCAATTACATATTTTATGTTTCGATTGTAAAGAAATGGGCCGAAAAGCAGAGCTGAGTGTAGAAACACGAGCAGTCATTGTGGCATTACACGAAGAAGGTTATTCGACGCGAAAAATTGCTTTAAAAACCAAAGTATCTCAAAGTGCAGTTGTGGGAGCGTTACACAGAAAGAACGAAACAGGGTGCAATCAGAGTCGTCAACGTTCTGGGAGGCCTAAGGCAACGTCAAAACAAGAGGACCAGTTTATCTGTGTCGAAAGCAAGAGAAATCGTACGCGCACAGCTCCCGAAATTCGCGAGCAAGTGAATTCCACGCGGGAAACACCAGTATCTGTTTCAACAGAGCAGCGTCGTCTGCGCAATTACGGTTTAAAAGGATGCGTGGCCGCCAAAAAACCGCTACTACGGAAACAAAATAAAGTCAAAAGATTGGCTTGGGCAAAAAAACATAAAGATTGGACCATTGAACAATGGTACAAAGTATTGTTCACGAATGAATCGAAGTTCGAAATTTTTGGAGGACGACGTCGACAATATGTTCGTCGTTTGGTGGGTGAACGCATGATTGCGCAAAACATAATTCTAACCGTCAAGCATGGTGGAGGATCTGTCTTAGCCTGGGGATGCTTTGCTGGAGACAAAGTTGGTAACCTTGTGAAAATCGAGGGTATCATGGACAAAAAAATGTACCACAGCATTCTCCAACGACATGCTTTTCCGTGTGGGAAAAAACTTGTAGGTCGCGGATTCGTTTTTCAACAGGATAATGATCCTAAACACACATCTAAATTTTGCCGAAATTATATCGCAGCGAAAGAGAAGCAAAAAGAACTAAAATATATGGAATGGCCTCCTCAATCGCCTGACTGTAACCCGATCGAGTTCCTGTGGGACGAGTTGGATAGAAAAGTGAGAACAATGCAGGCAACCAATCAAAAACAGCTTTGGACATTTCTACAAACTTGTTGGGATCAAATTTCAAAGGAATCATTGCATAAACTGATTGCAAGGATGCCCAGAGTATGCGCTGCTGTTATACGAGCAAAAGGCGGATATTTTGAAGAATCTAAAATATGAAAAAATAGTGCTAAATTTTGCTAAAATTCGACCTATTTTGACAACAAAATAATTACTTTCTATAAATAATGCTAATAAATAATAACTGACGAAAATCTTGTTTTGTTTTACATTTTATAGAAATTACGAGGTGAACTTAAACTTTTGACCGGTAGTGTAATTTAAAAATAGAAGCGTTTTTATAGTATAAAGTTAATTAAATATTTCTTAATTTGGGCTAACCTGAGACTCTTATGCTTAGACAATTGGATATTGTTTAAAAATAGAAGTCATTTTATAGTTTAAAGTTAATCAACTATTTTTTAATTTGGGCTAACCTGAGACTCTTATGCTTAAACAATTAGATATTATTCAATAATAGAAGTGTTTATAGTTTAAAGTTAATTAAATATTTTTTAGTTTGGGCTAACCTGAGACTCTTATGCTTAAACAATTGGATATTGTTTAAAAATAGAAGTGATTTTATAGTTTAAAGTTAATTAACTATTCTTTAATTTGGGCTAACCTGAGACTCTTAGGCTTAAACAATTAGAAATTATTTAATAATAGAAGTGTTTTTATAGTTTAAAGTTAATTAAATATTTTTTAGTTTGGGCTAACCTGAGACTCTCATGCTTAAACAATTAGATATTATTTAATAATAGAAGTGTTTTTATAGTTTAAAGTTAATTAAATATTTTTTAATTTGGGCTAACCTGAGACTCTTATGCTTAAACAATTAGATATTATTTAATAATGGAAGTTTTTTTATAGTTTAAAGTTAATTAAATATTTTTTAATTTGGGCTAACCTGAGACTCTTATGCTCAAACAATTAGATATTATTTAATAATAGAAGTGTTTTTATAGTTTCAAGTTAATTAAATATTTTTTAATTTGGGCTAACCTGAGACTCTTATGCTTAAACAATTAGATATTATTTAATAATACACCCTCCATTCCAATAGAAACCGAACTTTTTAAAAAAAATAGTACCACTAGTGCCATCTGTTGTAATATTTTAACGGATGATGGCGTAGTCCCTCATTGACAACTGGTATAAATTTCATAACATTTGGATGCATACAACAAAAGTTATTGCGTTTCAAATGTCAGTGTGTTTTGTACATCGGTCGGAAAATGAGTTTCAAACAAAGAGCTGCAATTGATTTTTGTGTTAAACTTGGTAAAACTTTTACTGAAACGCACCAAATGCTACAAAATGCATATGGTGATGATTGTCTATCCCGTACGCAAGTTTACGAGTGGTTCAGGCGATTCAAATCGGGTAGAGAGACGCTGGATGATGACGAAAGATCAGGCCGTCCCAGAACCGGATTATCGGAAGAAAACATCGAAGAAGTGCGTGAATTCATTAAAAATAACAAAAAATTGTCGGTGAAAGTTATTGAAATGGAATTAGGCATTTCCCAAACAACCGCATACCGCATTTTGACCGAAGTTTTGGGCCTTAAGAAGGTTAATTCGCGGTTTGTACCACACAAACTCAAC
This sequence comes from Chalcis sispes, assembly GCA_949987625.1. Classification (NCBI taxonomy): domain Eukaryota; kingdom Metazoa; phylum Arthropoda; class Insecta; order Hymenoptera; family Chalcididae; genus Chalcis; species Chalcis sispes. Next base: position 71,512,255 of record OX465096.1, read on the forward strand.
GAAGACCAAAAAGTTGATTGAATTGAGCATTGCAAAGACATCGTTATAAGTGCTCGGAAGGATCGAAACTTCTTAAAATCGATTGTAACTGGTGACGAGACGTGGTGTTTTGAATATGAGCCCGAAACAAAGCGGCAAAGTGCTGAATGGAGAGCGCTGGATGAAGGAACACCCAAAAAAAGTCGCTTGGTGAAGTCAAAAGTTAAGGTTATACTGATTTGTTTTTACGATTCAAAAGGAATTATCCACAAAGAATTTGTTCTACCCGGCCAGACAGTCACTGGAGAGTTTTACTTGGGCGTCATGAAGCGTTTGCTGGCAAGAATTCGTCGTATTCGGCCAGAATATCGAGAAATCGGCAGTTAGACTCTTTTGCACGATAATACACCATCACATCGTTCGCGACTTGTAACTGAATTTTTGGTCAAAAATCACATTATTCCTTTGCATCATTCGCCCTATTCACCAGATCTGGCTCCGTGCGATTTCTATCTGTTCCCTAAACTGCATTTGGCGATGAAAGGAAAGTGGCACGCATCGATTGAAGCCATTGAGAAGGCGACGACCGACGTCCTAAAGACCATTCCAATCAAGGACATGGAGAAGTCGTTTGACAACTTGTTGGAGCGTGCAAATTTGTGTATCGATGCAGAAGGGGAATACATTGATTAATAAAAATGATTTGTTCCAAAATGTACATTGGTTTTTTGTTTTTTTTAAAAGTTCGGTTTCTTTTGGAATGGAGGGTGTAGAAGTGTTTTTCATAGAAAAATTTTCTGATTCATACAATGGGTTTTATTAAGATTTTAAAAAAGGAATTTATGCTGCCGCACCCTTTATCAAGTTAATTAAAATTTTTTTTCTATTTGGGCTAACCTGAGACTCTTATGCTTAAACAATTAGATACGGTTTAATAATAGAAGTGTTTTTGTAGTATAAAATTAATTAAATATTTTTTATTTTGGGCTAACCTGAGACTCTTATGCTTAAACAATTGGATATGGTTGACAAATAGAAGTGTTTTTATAGTATAAAATTAATTGAATATTTTTTATTTTGGGCTAACCTGAGACTCTTATGCTTAAACAATTGGATATGGTTGACAAATAGAAGTGTTTTTATAGTATAAAGTTAATTAAATATTTTAATTTGGGCTAACCTGAGCCTCTTATGCTTAAACCATTAGATATTATTTATTAATAAAAGTGTTTTCTTATAATATCAAGGTAATTAAAATTTTTTTAATTTGGGCTAACCTGAGACTTTTATCATTAAACAATTGGATATGATTTAAAAATAGAAGTTTTTTTATAGTATAAAGTTAATTAAATATTTTTTAACTTGGGCTAACCTGAGACTCTTATGCCTAAACAATTAGATATTATTTATTATTAGAAATGTTGTTTTTAGAATAATGAGTTAATGAAAATGTTTTTTTTTAATTTGGGCTAACCTGAGACTCTTATGTTTAAACAATTAGATATGGTTTAATAATTAAAGTGTGTTCTATAATATTAAGTTCATGAAAATTTTTATTAATTTAGGCTTATTTGAGCCTCTTATGTTTAAAAAATTGGATCTGGTTTAAAAAAAAGTGTTTTTATACTATTAAATTAAATAAATATTTAAATTTTGGCTGCAAGAGCTCGAGAAGGGAGAATAACACGTGAACGCCCTCATCACGAATATGATGAAAATGACGCACATGCCATTACTGTTTTTGCACATGTGCATATGAATCCCTATATTAGCAGCCGTCAAATACAACGAGAAACAGGCATATCTCGGTCAGTGGTGATAAAAATTCTGAAGGCAACAAAGGATTTTGCTTACCATATTGCATTAACGCAAGCATTAACAGCAGCTGATATGGTAGCACGCGTTCGGTTTTGTCAATGGGCTTTGCGAAAGATTCAACGTAACAACCAATTTTTTAGGTACGTCCTTTTCTCTGACGAAGCTACCTTCCAAAGCACTGGGCATTTAAATAGACACAACAGTCATTATTGGTCAGACATTAATCCTCACTGCCATACATCTATTGAAAATCAACATCGATGGTCTGTAATGGTCTGGTGTGGTATTGTAAACGGGTACTTAATTGGACATTATTTTTTTGATGATAGTGTAACTGCTGCAAGATATTTGCAGTTCCTCAGAAGTGATTTGTTTAATTTAATGGAGAACGTGGATCTAGGAACCAGGCAACGGATGTGGTTCCAACAAGACGGGGCACCTCCACATTTTTCACGCATTGTATGAGATCACTTAAATGAGCAATACCTCAATCGATGGATTGGGCACGGTGGGCCATTTCAATGGCCTCTCCGTCCACCCGATTTAACATCACCTGATTCTTACTCATAGGGGATGTTGAAAGATTGTGTTTACGCACAGCGGCCGACGATGCGTGATGATATGAAAGAACGTATATGAATAGCTTGTGCGGCAATACCCCGGACTGTGTTATTACAAACAGTGGACAACTTTCATAAAAGATTAAACTTGTGTTTACAGGAAAATGGAGACAATTTTGAACAGCATCTTCGTTGTTAGTTCTAAAGGCCGAATTATGAGAGGCAAGGGGATTCACTTTAAAAAAGCATCCCATGGGAACATGATTCTACTACGTCAGTGATTCCCAAAGTGGGCGCTACCGCCCCCTGGGGGGCGCTGCAGGAAACCAGGGGGGCGGTGAAAGCATAAAAGAAAAAAGAAAATAATTAGAAAAATGGTAACACTTATAACACATTTATAAATAAAATAAAATAATGTAAGTTAAGTTAAGATTTATAAATGTGTTCATTTGTTAACATGGTTTTGGTGTTATTTTTTCTTCACTTAATTTATTTTAACTTATTCTAACTTAACCAATTTATAAATCGACATATATATATATATATATATATATATATATATATATATGGTAGTAATAATAATATAAAACAAAACAGAAAAATTTAATACGTAAAAAATACCTGTTGCATTTGAAGACTAGATGACTAAATTATAAAATGTAAAATTGTAAAGTAAATATTATTTTCATAAATTTATATATGAAAGAAGATATCACAACTTTGAAACAAGATGAAGAAGTAGTTTAAAATATATCAGCATGCAACATAACCTTACCACCCAATTCCAATAAATTGGAAGAAGAAGAAGAATGCAACATAACCTCAAATTCTTACTGTTGCTGTCACGTCAGTCAGTGTGATTGATATTTGTTAAAGATAAGTAATAAATAGTGCGACTATAATTGGTGAGTATTATTATTTTTTTGTTGTAATTATATGTGCTTCACAATTAATGATATCATGTTTATTTATATTTCATTAAATACCTCTATAAAAGTTTTATTTTTTCTGCAGATAATAATGGCTGAACCAAAGAAAAAATGTAGACAATATAATATCGAATATTTGAAATATGGCTTTATTGAGTCGCCTGTAAATATTACATTGCCAATGTGTCTGATTTGCCAGAAAATATTATCAAACGAAGCTATGAAGCCTTCTAGACTACAAGAACATTTGACTAAAATTCATGGTGATAAAAAAAATAAGGATTTAAGTTATTTTCGTACACTAAAAGAAAAATTTAGCCAACTACCGACAGTGGCAAAACTCTTTTCAACCGCAACCTCACAAGATGGCGATGGCTTGCTTGCTTCTTAAAATATTTCACTAATGATTGCCAAATCGGGAAAACCTCATACTATTGGTGAAGAACTAATAATACCGGCTATAAGTGAAGTAATACGTACTGTGTTACACAAGCCATCATTTGATATTATCAAGAAAATTTCTTTGAGCAATAATACAGTGCAAAGAAAAATTGATGAAATGGCACAAGATGTTGAAGATTCATTGTGTGGCTATTTAACCCGTTGTGGTCACTCGGGGTCCAGATGACCCCAGACAAAATTTGAGATGAAATATCTTGAATGTATCTGTTAAAAATCAAACTTGTGGCGCTGTATGTTGTTGGTACAACGTCCCTCTATATATACCCATGCGCGGGAACGGCCGACATTCTTCATTCGTTCTGTAGATTTCATTAAAGTAGGTTGTCTTTTTGTGTGGGGTCTCTCAGACCCTATGTGACCAGAGTGATCAAAATTTTTTCAAAATTTTGAAAATAAATTTAATCAAATTGTGTATTAAAGTGATCTTTAAGAACGTAAGTATAAGTGTGCGCGATCATAATTTTTTTCTCGACATTGAAAACGATTTTAACAATGTCCAAAAAACGTTTAAAAAATGTCCAGATGCCGTATAAACTTCGCAATCGACCCGTCATCAGTTCGCTCGTTGAGCAGGATGAAGAAGAGGAAATATTTGATTGTGAAGCCTCTGAAACAGAAGACGTTGTATCAGAGGAGTCTGAGCACTCAGACTATGACGGTAGCAGCGCTGAAGATTATTCTGACGATGAAATGGCGAATGATCTCGAAGAAGCGTCGCTGCAAGAGCGCCTTCTCCAATCTTCAGCACGTGGACGCCCCGTGACCAAACTCAGAGGAAAAAACGGTTACGTTTGGAATTCAACATTTCGAAAGCGGCAGTCAGGTAAAAGTGAACACATACATACACACTCACACACACGAGCGCGCGTGTATAAATTTCACGTGTATACATACACTTTCACTCATCTCATTCATACTACATAGGTACGCTTCTTCCTGTCTGTGTGTAATATAATATACATGTATACATACACTAGGGGAAATTGGTCTGTATATATACATCTATATTATGTTGTACACAGAAGAAAGGAGAAGGAAAGAGAAGGAAGGAGAAGGAAGGAGAAGAAAGGAGCGTGCCTATGTAGAATGAATAAGACGATACAATATAATTTCTCTTATTCTTTTATAATTGAGATTTATTTTATAATTGTTTGTTTTATAATTGTTTATAATTGTTGTATTTTATAATTGTTTGTTTTTATTCTGTTTCAATAGATCGAATGAGCGATGTTGATCGTGTTTATGTGCCAGGACTGGATGGTCCGGCTGCGCAGTTACAAAACATTGAAGAATTTTGGAATGTTTTATTTTCACCAAATATTGTAAAGATTATTGTTGAGCACACCAACAATCAAATAGAAGAGCATTGTGCAAAAATGATTCAGCAAAATAAAGAACTCCAAACTTACCATCACCACACCGATGAAGAAGAAATGAGAGCATTTATAGGCATATTATACTTCAGTGGGGCTTGGAAATCTTCGAACGTGAATACACATGATTTATGGAGTCCGCAAATCGGCATAAGTTTTTATCGGTGTGTAATGCCTCGATCTCGATTTATGCTTTTGTCCGTCTGTTTAAGATTTGACGATAAAAGCAAGAGAGACGAGGACGATAGATTTGGAGCAATTCGTGAAATCTGAGAAATTTTTATTTCCAATTGCACGAATTGTTATCAAGCAAGCCGCGATTGCACCGTAGACGAAATACTTCTTGGCTTTCGTGGACGATGCAAATTCAGGATGTACATAAAGTCCAAACCTGATAAATACGGCTTGAAGCTTTTTTCGTTGAATGATCCGTCGACATCATACTTGATTTATGCGATTCCGTACTTAGGAAAAATCCAGATAATTGATCTACTGCAGGGAGAGAAGTTATCTGAATATTACCTTTGAAAAGTGACTGCACCAATTCATGGAAGAAAACGCACTGTTACCTGTGACAACTGGTTCACGTCCATTCCTCTCCTGCAGCGTATAAAGGAAGAACCATACGACATGAAAATGACAGGTACCATTCGCAAAAATAAGCAAGAAATTCCTGCAGAGATGAAAGTTGCGTCAAAAAACCCACCAGACTGGAAATTTTGTCATACTGATTCTATGAGCCTAGTATCATATTCACCAAAAAAAAAATAAGATCGTGTTAATATAATACTGCTCTTCAATCACAAATAAGATTAGGTATCGCTTCGATACTCGAAGTTAAAATAGGTGAATCGTCCAACGAAGAAAATTATGAGTTTGCCAAACGAAAAAGATGTATGCTGTGTAAACGCGGTAAGGACAAGAAAACAAAAATGCAATGTCCATCATGTTTGCGGCCTATGTGCGATGAGCATCGCACGCTCATGTGCACTGATTGCGCTGGTGTAGAATAATTTTTTTTTTAATTTCATCTTTTTTATTCGTATAGTAAATAAATGTTCTATAAAAAAATGTTTTTCAGTGTTATATTTTATGATAATGCTTACCCTATTCACATTTCTAAATTACGTCAAAACGGCCCACTTCACTTTTCAAAATAAATATACTTTTTCCGGCCGATCATTATAAGTTGTATTTTTCTTAAAAGTATATATTATCAAGAGTACAACCCCGAAACGTGTCCGCTGTATCTCAAAAATTGAATGTTTTATGACCTTTTTAGTAAAAAAAACCCAAAATTTCAAAAAAATTTTCATTCAACAATTTCATTATTAAAAAAATTATAAAGAGGTGAATAAACTATTTTCTCTCAAAGAGGTAGTTATAAACTATGTCCAAACCAATTTTCAAGTCAATCCAATAAATGGGAGGGAAATGGCGGAGGTTTTTCCGCGTGGGGTCACGCTGACCCCATATGACCACTACGCTATTATTCGGAGGTGTGACCACAACGGGTTAAAAAAATCTCGGTTTTCTATTCAGCTTGACGAATCAACTTTGCCAGGAAACGAAGCTTTGCTTTTAGCATACATGCGGTTCATAAAGGAAGAAGAAATTTGCCAAGAATTATTATTTGCTAAATATTTGCAAACTGACACGAAGGGAGAATCGATATTTCTTGCATTAGATGAGTTTTTTAAAGAAAAAGGAATACCTCTGAGTAATATTTTATCAATAGCCACAAATGGTGCTCCAGCTATGGTAGAGTGCTACAGGGGTTTTCTTGCATATTTAAAAAAGGAGGTGCCGAATGCATTCACAGTACACTGTGTCATTCATCGCCAACATCTTGTTGCCCAAAATTTAAGTGCACGCCTACATAATTCATTACAATATGTAATTAAAGTTATCAACACAATCAGAAGCAGATCATTGAATGATAGATTATTTAAGCAGCTTTGTATTGAAAACGATGAAGAATTTAATCGTTTGCAGCTTCATACAGAAATTCGATGGCTGTCAAAGGGTGCCTGTTTAGATAGGTTTTACAAGCTATTTAACTTGGTGCTGGAGTTCTTGAAAGATAAAAATGAGGATTTGCGATCCAAACTAATTCAATCCAAAAGTGACATCGCTTACTTGACCGATTTGTTTCAAAAATTTAATGAAAGCAATCTTCAACTTCAAGGTGATGAATTGAATTTAATAAAAACAAAATCTGTTCTTTCTGCATTTATGACAAAACTTCTTGTGTACAAGCGAAATTTCGGACGAGGAGAATTCAGCCAGTTTCCAAATTTATCAGGAACAGAAAAAAAAGATGGCGACATACTTTCTTATTGTGAGCACTTGGACGCACTCCATTCAGATTTTAATAAACGATTTGATGATATATTAAAAATGAATATACCTGATTAAATTTTGGATCCTTTTTTAAGTGCAAATACAGAAGATTCTCCACAGTTACAAGAAGAATTGATGGAAGTAACTACAAATGATGAATTGAAATTTAAATTCAAAAGTGGCTACCAATAATTCTGGCTGCAAAAGGAGATCCCTACGGCTTATCCACAAATTTGGGCTGTCATTCAAAAATTGTTGATTGCATTTCCGTCATCATACTTAGTGGAACGTGGATTCAGTGGGGTAACCAATTTATTAACAAAAAAAAGAAACCGATTGCCAATAGTCGATCGCGGTGATTTAAGATTACTGCTGACGAAGATAGAACCGAAAATTGCTAAATTGGTAGTAGCACACCAGGTTCATCCTTCACATTAAAATTAAGATACTTTTTTGTATCATCTTTATTCTGAATTTAATAAATAGTTTCATAATTTCAAACTTTGATGTTCTTAATTTACAACTTTCTTTACTATATTTTGCGAAAAACGTACATACAATAATGATGTAAAATAATTTAACAGTCTTGCATATAATGTGAAGACTGAAGAGGAATTAACGAGTAAAAGACTAATTTTGATAATGATCATTATTTTAATAAATAAATCATCAAACGTTTCGGGAAAAAACCTTCCCATCATCAGTGATGTACTAATTGCGACGACCGCAAGTCAGCATATCGAATTTTACAGACATATTTTATTACAAATATAATATGTCTGTAAAATTCAATATACTGATTTGCGGTCCTAGAAAATTAGCACACCACTGATGATGGAAAGATTTTTTCCCGAAACGTTTTATGATTTATTAAAATAGTGCACTCCATCAAAATTGTTTTCTTACTCGTTAATTCCTCTTCTCACAGATACAATAATATTCATATCCGTTATTAATTGCTATTAAAATAAAAAAAAATCCAGGGGGCGCTGGGTAATATTTTTTCTGGAAAGGGGGCGATAGTCCAAATAAGTTTGGGAATCACTGTACTACGTCCACGTCGTTGTCCCCGGGTAACGCTAAAAGTAGAATAAACATTTTCATCCAAACAGATTTTTTTTAAACGTATTTATCCACAGAATTATAATTTGCAGAACACGATGTGTATTCCTCGAGAAATTCTAATTCGGTAACGATTTTTGTACACATTTTTAATTTTATCGATTACAGCGACATCTGTCACGAATCTAAAAAATGTTCCAAACAAAATTTCCATATTTTTCGACGCAGAATCAGAATATGCAATATAAAATTGGGGTACCCATTTTAGATTAAGTTGAAACCGCTTCATACGGGTGGTTAGAGGGGGAGGGGGGGTTGATTGTGGTGTCATTGCATGTCCCCTATCCAGATTAACAAATTTTCCTTTTCTACTTTTTCATATGCGTAGTTGTTGAGATATTCGCATCGATAGATTAAAACTGCCGATTACAGCGCCATCTGTCACGCATCGAAAAAAATGTTCGGGACAAAACTTTCATATTTTTCGACGCAGAATCAGAATCTGTAATAAAAAATTAGGATTTCCATTTAAAATTCGCGATTTAACCCTCAAATAACCTTCAAATTTGATCTCAAGGTTAACGCCAATGTCAGCGTTGGACGACCCCCTTCAACCCCTACAACTTTTGTCTGAAACATTTTTTGACCATCTTCCTTTGAAGTTATTTCGACCGATAGATTAAAACGGACTATCCTGTATATATCTTTTAAAACAAACTGTTCTTTTATAAAATGTAATGCTTGCACTACACCCACAATAAATTTTAACTCAATATCTCAAATATTTCTGTGTTTTATTAATAGATAAAATTGTTATGTCCTTAACACGTTCGCGACGGGGCCTGAGAATTGTGCATTAAGAATGTACCACCGGTGGTACACCCCGTCGCGAACGTGTTAATGGAAAACCCTTTATTAGCGTGTTTTCAAACCTTACAAATACCAAATAGTGTAATCAATTACGAAATTGAATTGTTAAAAATATTGAAACAAATATTATTCGATGCTACAAATGAAGTTGATATAATTAATGAAGAGTTGGATTTTCATGAAGTACAGGGTCCGGCAATAAAACGTCCCGTATTTGAATTGGCCGGCGTGCGAGTTGTAGTGGGAGTACTGATGTGGAGGGGGTATTGTTTGAAAGCGGTGTACGTGCCATTTTGAGTGAAAGAGATTTTGAAACTCGCAGAGCTGCGTGTGAGGAAATGCTTCAAAACATTTTTCCTGGCGCTTTGTTTATTTCTTCGGATGAGGCCTGCTTCCACTTGTCAGGAACTGTAAACCAACAGAATTTCCGCTACTGGGCTGCAGAAAACCCTCGTGAAATTCATCAGCGACCTCTACAGAGCCCTCATGTGACAGTTCTAAGAGAAATGACACGAAGATTTATGGAAACCTTTCGGGAAAGACTTCGTCAATGTATCAACAATGGAGGACGTCATTTAGCGGATATAATATTTATAACCAAATAATCGACAATGGCAAAGTATATATTTTGTATAAATATAAGTATTTTTTCTTTATCTTTTTTAGTTTTTCTGTGACAACCTATTAAAACGAGGGAGGTTTTATTGCCGGACCCTGTATATAAATAAGGTGCATGTCGCCTTCATAAATGTAATAAATCTGATATTGATAACATTTTAATCTATGAGTTCGGGAAATAGAATTGAAAAAAATGTTGTCTAATATTATGAATAAATTCAATAATATTGAAATAATCGAAGATAATACATTGGATTTTGAAGTATACAGAAGATAAAGAGGATCTGTCTCATGATTATAAACAAAGAACCGTAAAATTATGAAGAAGAGGGTATAATAAAAATATTGCTTTAAGAACAGTAAAAAATAAATTTCGTAAAGTGTTATCCATAATCTAATTAAATCACAGGACTAAATGCGTAATAAAGGAGGTACCTAAAAAAGAAAACAAAAGAAAAATTTGCGATTTTCTTTTACAGAATTTCAAAAATTAAAGCCACTTAATTAATTAATTTTGAAAAAAAGAAGTCGTTCATATAATGAACAACAATAATTTATAAAGACGAGCACTTGAAGCAAAAAAAAATATTGGTCATGGAGATATATGCTTTACAGTATCACAAAGTTGTGAGATACAATTGAAAATATAAGCAATAAAGGTACTGACATCTAAATCTGTTCATTAAAAGAACCTAATGTATAGTTAATAAATTGTTTGAAATTACTTAAAAATAGAGTTGAAGGTTAGTGAAACTCTATTGGCGTATAACTAAGTTTAAATTTATTAACTTCCAACTTTTTTTAATTGAATATTTGAATTTATTTGAAAAATTTTTGCACTTCCAAGCATTTAAAAATTTTAATTTTATTATTTGATAATCAGGTTACAATCAGGTGAAGTTTTGACATGATTGCCAGAAGATTGTAATCTGATAATCACTAGAGTATAACCTCAATATTATTAGTAGGTTGAAAATTATTCAATAATGAAAGATTTTTACATAGCAGAATATTTTATGAAGACAGATCATAAAAATATTTTAAGCCAGGGCAGCTCATTATCTATCGCTTCATTTAAGTCTTCTTGAGTAATATTAACTTAATTAAATGTTTTCTAATATGGGCTAACCTGAGACTCGTATACTTAAACAATTGATTATTTAATAATGGAAATTTTTTTTTTTTTTTTTTTTTTTTTTTTTTTTTTTTTTTTTTTTTTTTTTTTTTTTTTTTTTTTGTATAATATTAGGCGAATTAATTTTTTTTTAATTTGAGCTAACCTAAGATTTGTATAGTCAAACAACAGAGATTTATCAGTAGAATATTTTTACATAATTTATAGTAAATTATATATTGATTTTACTTGAGCTAACCAAAGATTAGTATACTTGAAAAGCATTAAATTATGTAACATCGAGAAATATTTTATGTAATTTTATGCGAATACAATGTTTTTTTAAATTTTGGTCAACTTGAAACTTGCACCTTTGTTCATTTAATAATAAGGAAATAAGTAACAATAAAATTAAGTCGTATATAATATTGAACGTATCCTAATTGATTCTTGATTTGGGCTAACCTGAGAGTTGTATCCTTACAGTTTATCAATATGGAATCATTTAATGAGAAGATATTTTGTACAATCTTAAATAATCTATATTGTTGTTGTGTACTTATATAAGGAATTAAATAAAAATTGAAATATATTTAATGATTCTCAAATCTAACACTGCAATAAATATGTATTTTTCTCTAGTTTTTAATTCATATATTTTCTTCTGCTAACCTAAACTATATACTCTTTATTGTATAAAAGTTTTTATCTTGATAGAAGGCATATTCAATATTAAATGAATTTGATAATTAATTATTTAATCAATTTTTAATACTATCAATTGTTAAAAACTTGTTATAATTTTATAACGATGACTATTTCAAAAACAAGTAGCTTTAAATAAAATTGTATTATAGATGATAAATTAATTTTATCATACTGATAAAATTTATATCTTTACCATTCACTTAGTGAATCCTTTTTCTATAATCCATGTTGTCAGCAATTTTTCTTTAATTTTCAGATGTTTTTATGTATTTCACATTATTTGAAATATAATGTAGCTTCTTGGCTTATATGTTGTATTTAATTGAAGAAAATTGTTAATAGTTTGCTTTTTATGGTCTTATTTGAAAATTCTAATTTATTAAGCCCTAAAAAATATGAATTGTTATTATACAATTATTAAATTAAAATAAATTGAAGAAAAATAAGATTACGAAATAATTTATCTTTTAAATTGGAATAATAAATTATAAATATAATATTTATTTTGATTAATTTGTGAATAAGTGTGCATATTCTTTTTTATAAATCAGTTTAACAAATTAAAAGCAATAAATATAATAAATTCCAATTTGATTTTTTTTTGCACTCTTTTAAAAAGTATAATATTGAAAAATATTTTCCATATAAAAGCAAATGTAATACTATTGATAAAAGAAAAAAATTGTTAAGTAACTTAAAACTTGTTATATTTTTAACATTAAATATCTGTGTAATTTAAATTCTATTTTTGAAATTGTCAATAGTAATGATAATAGTAAAAAAAAAAAGTAATACATACTTTTTAAAAATAAAAGAATTTTCTTCATTGAATACATCAATGTTGATAAATTGTGCTTCATTTTAAAAGAATTCGTCAGGTTCCTCCATTTTCATTGTTGTGTCGTACTTAAACAGGAAGTCGTGCACATGTCGTAGTATCCGGATGTACAAGTATACTCTGCATTTTAATCTCGTCTGTAATTAAAAAAAATATATAAGTATGACTCAAATAACATTATTACATCAATAAACACTATTTAAACATTATTACGTGTGAATAAATTTATGTATGAAATTTCCAAGACACAGAATTACGAACACAACTTACTTAACCTATGAAATTTTATTAATAAATTTGATTATGAAAATTTTTAGATTAAAAAAATATTTTTAACCTAATTATTCAAATAATAATTATGAAATTATGTTAATATATAAATATATATATATATATTGTAGAGATGAAAATACTTACATTGACGCGACAACATTTTTCTTATATACGTTGTGAACCTCACCAAGCATTCAATAAAAATAAAAGCGTTTAGAGCAGTTCAGCCACATCGAATGCCACACTGGAACATGTGCGACAGAGGAGCTACGCTAATTGGCTCACAGTGCGCTGTGAACGTTGATTTTGACTGGAGAAACGTCTAACGGTCGAACGGTGTGCAAAATAAATTCTAATTGGGGAGAGGGATATTAAGGAGGGACTTGGAGTTTGGACGCTCTTGTCTTTTCTTTTATCTCCCTGACCTCGCCCTTCCCTTTTCCCTTTACATCGCTATTAATGGACTTTCGTGCGTCAAAGGAAATTTCCGTTATTTTTGCGTACCTGCTATGTAGTAAATTTGAACTATTCGATGAAAAGTTCTGTTTGGAACGCGAGGAGTACAGAATATTTCGAAGATTAAAATATTTTATTCAGAAAAGTTTTTTTTTTTTTTTTATTTACAGTAAATTTTTATTTTTAACAGATTTCTAATTCTTACTAAAACTCATTAAATGACTTAAAAAATTTATTAATTTTTTTTTTCTTTCGAAGCATTATTATTAATATTTATTAATAAATAAATCAATAGAAAAAAATTAGATTTGATTAATATAATCGAAAAAATATCTAGAAATTTTTTGGAAATTTTGAATATCTATTTCTTACATTCTACTAAATGATGATTGGGTAAATTTATAATTATATTATTTATATTATTTTTGTTGAAAGGGTTAAAATTGATCGATAAAATAATTACTAAATAAAATATATTTTATATAAAATTTTATTCAAGTAAAGTATAAATGCTTTTCAGTTCTAAAACTTGCTTCATTACAATACGTATATATATAATACACATGCCTGTATATATATCTTTTCTACACAGTGATAATATTAATTAGCGCATACACAAGCTAGTTCTATTTGTAGGATTTTACTATTAAGATGAGCTGGAGGTTATAATTTCATTTTATTGTTTATTCGAAAAATATTGTTCATAGCATAAAATATTTTTATTTTTAAACTACATTGAAAGTTTACATTTATTAGAAAATTTTCAAAATGTTTTGCAAAATTTGTTCAATTACAATTTCCACAATAAAATATTATATCAATAAATTACATTAATAATTACGTATACAATTATCTGGCGTTTGTGTACACCCTGACAATGCCGATACGAAAATTTGCACTCTTGTGAATACGAAAAATTTTTCCCGATTTTATAATTTTATCCAATGTCAACAAATATTTGCAATAATTTACAAAATGTCGATAAAATTCAATAAATTCGTACTGTTACTAATATTGCATATTGTAAATACTTATTACAAAAATATTTTTATTTTTAAAGTCTTGCATAAAAATGTCAATGCCTGATTAATTAAACGATTTTAATTGCTCTTAAATTAATGATGCTCTTTTATGTTAAAAATCTTTATAAAAATATTTTTCATTAATTTTAGATAAAATTAATTAAACGGTAAATATCATTATTTATTCAAATTATGAATATTCAAAATTAAAAAATTTAAGTATTAAATATTATTTAACGTATATTTTTTATATCAATCGATTGAAATAATAAAAATTATTAATAATAGAGCTGTTTAAAATGTTTATTATTATTATTAATTTATTTTTTTAATTTAAAATCGGCAATAAAAAAAATTTTTCACTTAAGTTTTTTTGTTGCCCTTTTAAATTTTTTCATCTTAGCGTTTTTCTTCGCCTTAAATTTCTTGTGCTCGTGATCGATTTTTTCACAGATCGTTATGAGATGCTTAAAAGTCTCCAAACCAAGGGACACTTTCGTTTTACGCTCGTCTTCAAAGTGCACCATGTATCCGTCTTTTTTCGTTTCTTCTATCACGTAAACTTGAATTTCAATGTTTTGGAAAATAAGTGCCTTGTTCCGAGTTACCAGCAAGTTTCGTATTTTCGCTTCGTAGAATACTAACAAATCGAAGCTTTCCTTTGTAAAATCTACACATTTAACAATACCGTATTCTTTTTCAAGTTTGACAAGCCGACAGATAAATTCGTTTTCTTCTGGAAACGCGTGGCTATTTTCCCCGCACGCGACTGTTATGTCCTTTTCATTCGATAAACTAAATTCCTTGTAATACTCAAAGTTATGATAATCTTTACCGACGAGATGTGAGAGTATTCGATCATTAGACGATACTTCGCTCTTGTGACTCGAGTTTTGCAAGTTCGAGCGTTGCCTTTTTCGCGACTCCATGATACTAATTATTATCATGTACTTTTATCCGATTTTATGATCAAACATTTAATACAAATGTTTTTCTTTCTTTATTATTATTATTATTTTTTTTTTTTCCTTTTATTTTTTGCGAAAAATACTTGAGTTTAAAATTTTTGACAAGTGAAAAATAGCAGAATTTCAAGTGAACGATATCAATGTTGAAATAATACTGATGTACACTAACTTCGATTAGTGGCTCAAAAGGTTGTGCCGGTCGTTTACATTCGGGTAACGAATGGTCCCTTTTCCTCGCGTAAGGTAATACCTTTGGAAAATCATTAGCCTTCGAAGAATGCTTAATTACATCTGGTATAGTATGGTTAATTGCAACTCGAGTTTGCATTACAACTTGTTCTACCTGAAATTCATTAAAAGCGTTTGTGCAGAATATTGCATCTGCCTCGTGCTTTTCACGGATTTCTTTATTCGTTTAAAATCTAGTACAAACTAGATAAAATAAAATCAAGCTAAGTAACATTAAATTATTTACAATGTTAAAACTTGTATTGTAGAAAAAAAAAAAAAAAAAAAAAAAAAAAATAAAGTTTATATCTGAGTTATAAAAAGGTAGTATACATATTGAGATTGAATATATAAACAAAAGAGAATTTAATAATTTTTAACATTATTTCCATATTGGAATTAAAATTTTCAACGAAAAAAAAAAAGAAGAATAATAATAATTATTGGAAAGAAATGGTTGGAAGAATAGGAGGAAGGAGGGAAAATGTAATGAAACGCAATTGTCGTCAGTGACATGACTGTTTCTAGAATATATCACTATATACACACTTTAATAACCAAAAAAACAAACATTACAATAATAATCATAATAATAATATTGTTATTAATGTTATATTATGTAATAATAGAATTGTTTATCAATCGTAGTGTAAACACTAAAAATCTTCATTTTCTTTTTTTCCGCTCGCACGATCGGATTATAGAACAGTGTGATGCGTTCGCTTTGTTCCTCATCATCATTTATTTATATATATATATATCTTTTTTTTTTTTTTTTTTTCTTTTTGTCATTTTCTTTATTCTTCTTTCATTATTGATACGGTATTCATTTGATAATTAAACATTATTTATCGATCGATTACACGCTCGTGGCTCTCTAAAATTGAAATTTCGTATTTATTATTATTTTATTTTATTTATTTATTTTTTTTCATTTTACTCGGTTTTATCGATATATACGATGTATCGACTATCTTGGAAATGCGGGTAAAATTATATCGACGAGATTTATTTTCCAACGTCGCCAACGAGATTCTTGTATAAGATGATTTTATTCGCGTAAAAAGGTGAAAATTTCGAATAAATTTATTTTTCGTAACGTTACGCGCGATTATATTTTATCTCGAAAGCCACGAGATTGCAGTCGTACGCGTGTGTGTCCGTTATTCTTACAATATAATGAATTAACGTTACAGGTGCAATATCTAAAAAATATCTGTTCTCTCGCGTTATCATGGGTTTTAATTCTTTATTTCTACCTTTAAATTCTCATTTTCTATTTCCTTTTTTTCAACGCGTTGCTTTTTTTTCCTTACTTCCTCCTTTTCGCTTTCAATCTCTTCATCGTTACTTTTTTTTTTTTTTTTATTTTTTTTATTTTTTATTTTTTTTTATTTTTTTTTTTTTTTGACTTTTTTTTTATTGTTTTTTTTTCTTTTGCGCAACGTACACATTTAAATACGGATTATTTAAAATTTACAATATTTATTGCCCTTACAAACATTGAATTACTGTCTCGAGTTGTAACAATCGGTGTGAAAAAATGTTTCCGTATTCTTTAGTTTTTTGCCTGCGATCATTGTTTGGTTTTGTCTCTTGCTTCTTTTTTTTTTTTTTTTTTGTTTTTTTTTTTGTTTTTTGTTTTTTGTTTTTTTATCGATGGTTGAAAAAGGGGGGCGACAATCGTTTATGAAGTTCTTTATAATGCCTCTTTACTTGGCGACATTGGTGCTCTGGTTTTTTTTATTTCTTCTCCTTTTGCGATGTTGGTAGACGCGATGAATGAAACTACAAGAATTTTATTTTCATCGATTCTTGTCGTTTCGTTCGAATTGAGTGCGACTAATCGATCGATCGTAGTAGTGATTATTTCTATTAACGATTCATCGGTTCATAGAAGTATATCGATTCGTTTTGTTTTTCGAGCGAAAAAGCAATACATTTAGATAAAAAATTTGCTTTTGCAGCATTGTATTATAATGTAATATTTCTTTTTTTTTTTTATCTTTTTTAATCCTCGCAATCGTATATTTAATCAATCGACGCGAGAAAAAAAAAATCGCTCGATAAATGGGTGTCAATGAAAATCGATATGTAAAAATAGTCGAATCCACACGGATATATATATATACATTTAAGTATAATTGTGTTCTCTCGTCGATCGTGACCGATCCCGTCGTTTGCCCTTTGTTTCCTTCGTGTTTCTTTTTCTTTCATTCTTTCTTTCTTTTTTATTTATTTATTTTTTTTTTTTTTTTTTTATAAATTTTATAAATCAAAATTTTCGCGGTTTTCACAATTTATAATTTTACAATTTTAATTGTCCGTGATCATCATGCATGAGGAAAAGTAAACGATCGGTTTGTAAACCCCCGCAAAATTTGTTCATTCTGCTTTATTCGCAAATTTATGTATTTACTGTTCTTTATTATTTTCTTTTTCCTTTTTTTTTTTTTCTTTTACTTTTTAGCATTTATATACAGTCATTATTAAATAAATATACAGCGAGACGTAAATTAATAAACGGAACGTTTATTTATTTCTTTTTTTTTTTTTTTTTTCTTTTTTAAACGTTCCTCCATGTGCGCAAGTAAGAAAAAAAAAAAAAAAAAAAAAATTTAATTGGATTTTAATACAAGTGAATACGAGGGTCATAAACGATGAAATTCTAAACTTGCACAAATGGATAAACATCGTCGAGTAACGATGAATTTATGACTCGCGAAAACGTTTTATTTGTAAAATAAAAATGCTTCGAAAGAACGAACGATATCGAATGACAAACGTTGCACAACGATATTATCGATGGGTAATTTAACGGTTAAAAGTTTTTATAAAAAGAAAACGATGAATCAACAGATACAATGGCATTCGTATTAATTTCGAATTGTCATGTAAGCATCGATAGATCGAAAATATTTTATCGAGGGAAAATTTGCCGATGTATCGATCGACCCATCGAGATTAGCCGATCCGATTTTCTTCATTAGACAATGCGTAAGAGTTGGCGTGGGAATTCGGCGCGTCTTTTCCTTTTTTTTTTTTTTTCTTTTTTTTTTTTTTAAATAAGCTCTTTCTACTTTATACGCATACGATTATAGCAACTAATCAACAACGTATTTGTGTTTTCATTACATAAAAAGTATACAATCGAATATAAATATACGTAACAATATGTATTTGTTTTATATAATTATCGTCAGAATGAATCACTCACCATTCTTATCCGATTCATGGATTAATTATAAAGAATAAAATTCTTTTGCTTCGTCTCATCCTCGCTTTCTCTCTCTCTCTCTCTCTCTCTCTTTCTCGCAGCGACACTTTTTTTTACGTGTGTCCTATAACGCCTCACTCGAATCATCACCTTTCGTCCTCGCACTCTTTTATTCACACATTCGCTTCTAATTGCACGTATCGCAGCATACAGTAATTTATAATTTCTCTTTTTCTCTTTCTCTCTCTCTCTCTCTCTCTCTCTCTCTCTTTAGCTCTCTTTTCCTCGCATATATCACAATCGTCCGCGCGACGCGGGAGAAGCTCGAAAGAAGACGTCTTTTTTTTTTTTTATTTTATTAATCTTTTAAAGTTTTATTTTTCTTTTTGTCTTGTTAATCACACGATAGTTAACGGGATACGAGAACGACTTTTTTTACTGGGTTTTTTTTTTTTTTTTTTTTTTTGGGATCCATCCTTTTATTTCTCTTATGATTTTAGAAGAGAAACTTTATAGAAGACAATGCAGGGCTTACTTTTATTATTATTAATATTTTTTTTTTTTTTTTTTCGGTAGAATGTACGGAGTCTTGTCTTCTTAGTATTTCATTTATTACATCGTGGTCGTTTGTTTTGTTTGGTCTTTTGACAAGAAGATAAATTAGAGGCTCGATAAAAAAAACGTCGGAGACGCGTAAATGCAAAAGAATTCGATTTTTGTTATATACGTTAGTTTGAGTTAAATTTTGTAAAATATCGTTCCGATGTTTTATCCAACCTCTTCATTTTCTATATCGGGTATACATAACTTATCTTTTGTTTCGTCACGTGTAAAAGTGAGATATGAGGACATAGGATATTTTTATCGGTTTTGCATTTTCTTTGTTTTTTTTTTTCCTAGTTTGAAGTCGCGGCAGATTAGGTATTGGTTAGTTTATAATAAGAAGTACAGTATAATGTGCTTAACACTTCTTTTATTTTGTTAATAAATATGATATGAAGGACAGGAGGAAAATTTAATCGAAACGAGACACCGTGAAACGATAATAATGTCGCGCTTCGATTGTCAATAAAATTTAACGAGAAAGTAGCGAGCGAAAAGTACATTCGAAAAAATTATTATATATTATAATCAATGCAACGCCTTGGTCAATTAAAATCGCCCCTACTTTCTCGTTAATTCGTCTTTGAGATCTCACAAAGTTTTTATATTAAAAATTGATGTACTTTTTTTTTTTTTTCTTTTTCTCACAGATAAAAAGGATGTACGTCACTAATACGAAAGGACTTTTTTTTTTTTTTACAATCCTTGCTAGCTAAAAGTCTGATATGTAGACTATTTTTGGGCGTGGATAACCTAATTCGTGTCTAATTAACGCGATTTCGCAGATCGAATGAAAAATCATCGATTCGAATTCCCACTTGATAACGCATACCGATGTGTATGCGTATATATATATATATATACCTCAAGTTTCAATTTCTCAACGAGGAGGAACGAGAAAATTCGATCGATTCGTTGGGAAAGGATCAGAGAGTAGGGGAGGGGGAACCGACAATTATTAACCGATCGTAACGGATAATCGCGCTTAACGAAGATATGTAAAAGATATTGTAGACTACTGGGAATTGGGATTTTTCTCTTTTAATTAAGTTTTCTAGCTTTAAAGCACTTTCCCACCAGCCAGCCGATTAATCGCGAGACTTCGAACGCCTCGCGAATACCGAGCAAACAATCTTTGTTTTCTAGTTTTTACCGACGGTCGATCTTTAAATTTATCGACTTTATTCATTTAAAACTAAGATTCTTTGAAAACTACTAACTAGTATACACGACGATAGATCGGATAGATACGCGGTTCTTTTATTTCATTTATTTATTTATTTTTTGTATGTTTATAATCTTATTGTACGTGTATCTGTGTGTGTATTATGTTTTGTATATATATATATCTATATATATACCTTCCTTCATTTTACTCTCGCTTCACTCTCGCTTCTCTTACCGCGTTATTATTACCATAATAATAGTTACATTTATAACCTATTTCTTAGTTTTTTTTTTTTTTTTCACTTCTTTTATACATAAATATTGCCAGTAGCAGACAATTTTACAAAATGTTATATACCCTGGAATAATGTGTGTCTTAGCTGTGTGTCTACACGAAGACTCGATCGCGAATTCCTTTAAAGCTTATACTCTTTTATTCATTTATTTTTTTATTATTATCATTGAGATATGTCGATTTAACACTAATCATTCTATTTAACAAAATCCACCAATTCATGCCCATACAGAAGCAGTTTGAATTCATTTTGTAAAGATTATGTTCGCATATAGCATTTGTATATGTATATATATATATATATATATATATATATATATATATATATAAATGCTATAACAATATTTTTTATTTCTCTTACAAAAGGAATTCGTATTTTTGTCTTTTGATCGTCGCTACACGATCGCTTAACCATATAAAGACCATGTATGACATTTTATTCTTTTTTTTTTTTTTTTTTTTCATTTCGCTTTACGCTTATCTAGTATACGCGGAATAATTAATTATACACATCACGTATTACAATATTAAACACTCGCTAAAATGCCGCGTGAAAAACGCGCGACGACGTGTGTCCTGGCACAGTCTTTGACGCTAAAAATGTCCTTCTGCATTCTTAACCCCCACCCCTTTACAATATGTGCAAACTAACCTCATTTTTTTTGTTTGTTTTCTCTTTACTTCCGTATTCATTATTATTATTATTTTTTTTATTTTATCAGGTTAATTCGTGTCATTCTCTTCCGCGTTAAAAATTTAAATACACGTATTAGTCGTTTTTTTTTTTTTTTTTTTTTTTATTTATTTTTTTTATTTTTTATTTTTTATTTTTTTTTATTATAACCCTGTTTTTTAAAGGCTTCGTAATATAAGTTGCTCTCGGCCGAAGTTACATGGTGAAGTGCAAACAGGAGAGTGCAGCATAAGTGCTTCGCGTTCAAGGGTCAGCTTCGCCGAGAATACCGATTTTTCTTTTTTCTTTTGTTCTTTCTATCTTTATTCATTGGTTTATTCAAATTGTTTTATTTCGTAAAATAATAATAATAAAATTACTTTTTACGAAAACTTTGCACTCGAAGTATTTTCAGATATGTTAAAGATCGCTATATACGTTTATTTACTTTTCGTAAATTATTTCTCATTGGTCATTCGCCAATTGTTCTTATTGAACCAGAGGTTATTTGTCGTTTAAAATTTAATAAGCTTCGTTCGAAAAATAATCGTTATTCGAAGAATATTCAAAATTTCGAATCCTAAATATGGCACTGTTTAGAAGAAAAGCTTAAATTCATAATATTATTGTATTGCTTCTATCTCTTAAGTTAAATTGTACGTGTGTGATAATGAAATAATAATAATAATAATAATAGCATAAAAAGTGCGCGAGCCCTCGATCGCGATAAAAGTGAGAAAAAGGTCGATTTCATAATGCAATGAGATAATACAGAAAAAATTGTCATGTGATGTGCACAAGGGAAGAAGAAGTTCTTAATTTTTCCTGAGGGAAGACGTCGAGCCACTTATCGTCCCTTGACTCGGTATTTCAATTCTAACGATTTTTGTTTATCTTTATTACATCAACGATCGATTTTCTAGATTGTTCTCCTTCTGCAATTCTTGAGTTGTCGCGCGTCTAAGATTTTTCGGTGATTTAAGATTAATCAAATCTAAGCGGCGATGCGCACACAAGTAACACACAAAAAGTTTCGCTGACACAAATAATAAAAAGAACAAAACAAAGGATTTTATTAACAAATTTGAATTTATTGAAAAAAAAATTATCTTTCGTTATTCTTAACAACATAAAAAACTCAAACAAAATTTTTAATCGACGCGTATTTTAAAAATAAATATAAATAATTTTAAAGTAAAAATTGTAATTCAAAGAGATAAAAAAAAAAAAAAAAAAAAAAAAAAAAAAAGAAAAGAACGCTTAATAATAAAATTTGCATTTCGAGTGCTGTTTCACATCATTTTTTTAAAGCTTGAGGATACATAATCAAGGTCGCGTTAGTCACAATCTACAAAATTCTCGTTGCAAGGCGCAATTTAATGCGAGATCTTACAAAAGTTACAAAGATCTTAAGAGCCGTTCTCTAACAATAGGAGCTTTCAAAATTCGCCCTTTTAATGAATTTTAACCTATTTAATTATAGGTTATGTTCTGTTCTCTCGATTGTTTTATTCAATTACATAATAAAACATTATTTATAGAGCGTTTGGGAAGTGGCGAATTTCATGGAAAATGGATTCCGTTATTCATTTGGCACGCGTTCACGACTAATTATTATTCATTTTTATTTTATTTTATTTATTTATTTTTTTATTTTGTTTTGGCACACGTTGAGCCGTTTGAGTCAAATTTATCTCTCTTTCTTTCTCTCTCTCTCTCTTTCTCTCTCTCTCTCTCTCTCTCTCTCTCTCTCTCTCTCTCTCTCGATAAGATATTTGGCACACAACATGCGTCGCGCAATTTTTTTTCTTTTTTTTTTTTTTTTTTTTTTATTTTTTTATTTTTTATGCTTCAGCAAAGATTCTCTTCCCATAGTACCGTGTACAAAAAATATGCCTCGAAAATCTAGCGCTCGCCCTTCGAATCGGCCGAATTCGAGGGTTTCGATTTTTGTTTGATGTAACGATGGAATCAATTTTCATAAACCTCGATCTTGATGTTTCATTGTTTTAATAATAACTTCCCCACTCGCATTCGCCGATTTCGGATGCGTTCCTTTATTATTATTATTATTTATTTATTTTTTTTTATTTCTCTTAGGATTCTTATTGTAAATGGTAAATTAAGTGGCGAGCGCGACTCAATATCCTATAAAAACTAAGTTATATTTCTTAGCTGATTGCCTTGTGTTACGGTAAGTTTGGAAATCGAGGCGATCGATCGTTGGCCACTTTGTTCTTAGACGATCGATCAGCGATCGATCAGCGCCGAAATCACGCAGTAAGGTTAAGGCCCCTGCACTAACGGATTGCTCTACGCCACAACAGAATTTGCCATTGTACGTCGATCGTCGACAATTTATTTACTTTTAATCTCGTCGTCCCCTATTTTTTTTTTTTTTTGTTTTTTTGTTTTTTTGTTTTTGTTTTTTTTTTTGTCAGTTAACGAAGTCTTAATATAAAATAAAACTTACATTTTTATTACTTACAACGAATGAACAATTTTTTCCTTATTAATACAGTAATATCACTTTCGAAAGTTCTTTAATGTTATTAAGTATTTATTTAAATCTAATGATAAAATAGGATTTGAGGTTAAAGCAGGAGTGACGTAATTTACACTTTTGGAATTTTGAATTTGCAGGTTCTTTTTTTTTTTTCATATATAAGCATAAAATGATTATGTATCTAATATAATAATAAAACGAAAAGTATTTGTTATGAGAGAGAATACTACAGGCAATTGGCACCGTTGGTTAAACGTCAGGCGACTTTCCGTTTCCTAAAAATGCACGACATATTCGCTATCACCTCAATACCGAATTTTCTCTTTACTTATTTTTTTTTTTTTTTTTTTTTCTTTTTTTTTCATCTTTATCAACGTACGGCAAATAGTTCGCTACAGAAATACACGTATACCAATGTTAAACATACACAAGAGATTCCTTACGAGATTTACATTGATGATTTTTTAAAAGTTCGTGTAGTACTTATAGACTTTTATTTATTTATTTTATTTTATTTATTTTTATTTATTTGTTTTTTTTTTTTTTTTTTTTTTTACTATATTATTACTGTAACTGTAAAATACACGCATTACTAACGTGAAATTATTCAACGATTTTCATACTAAAGCACGCGATAAATTTAACGAAATAATGTATTGGGTGGCGTCGGTGTGAAAATCGGAAAATTCACGCTTTTAAATGGTTAATAGAGCTTACACCGCGAGACAAAAATCTTACTCTTTTTCACTTCTCCGAATCAACAATTATGGCTGAGTATTGGTTGTTTGTTTGTGTATACGTATGTGTGTGTGTGTATGTTAAGTTTCGTGATAAAAATTACATTTCACATAAGACTTATTTAATATGCATTATTTGTCATTTCAATTTTCCTCGTACATTTTTGCAATATTTAAAAATTCATCGATCGATTTTGTCGACGAATTTTCTATGTAAAAAGATTTTAATTTAAAAAATATTAAACTTTTTTTTTTTTTTTTTTTTTTTGTTTTTTTGTTTATTTTTTTTCTTTTTTTTTATAATAAATTTGACATTCAATCTTTTCAAAAACACATTGCGCAAAAATTGATTTTTCAAGTTTATCTTGCGAAAGATTTGACTTTAATCAACGCGCGTTATTTTACCGATTATTGTTAAATTTCAATTAATTTGTTATTTATCACTAAGACGTGTCGTAAGTACATGAAAATAAGTGAAATGTATTGCCGACATCGCCTACAATACGATGACTCGATTAACTAAGGTCTATATATAAGATATGTTTATCGTGCACGTAATTCATGGTGCCAAAATCTCATTAGATAAAATTAAAAGTTTTACTCGTTTTTTTTTTCCCCTTCCCTTAACGAATGTTTGCTGGATTCCATCGGTTAGTGTACGATAGTACGCATATGACTATTTTTTATTTATTTATTTATTTATTTATTCATTTATTTTTTACTTACAAGGGGAGACAGGTTGGCGATGTGTATTTTCCATTGAAAAATTTTTTTTTTCGCAGATAATCGAAAAATAATCCACTTTAAATCCAATAAAAATCTACGCTTTTAAGATTAAAAAGTGTAAGAGTATTTAATTTTAGTTAAGAGAGGAGATAATTCGTTCACAGGGGATAAAACCCGAAAATTTTTGAAAATTTTTCAAACGCTAAGATTTGACAAGTTTAAAGCTATATTTTTGTGAAGAATCATCATCGCAGAGTAACATCTTTATAAATATTTTAATGAAATTTTTCTCCGTCTTAAAAAATGTCACGTGGAAAATTTTTTGATTCTCAAAACGAATCGCGATACTTTTGATGAAAATTGGAAAAAGTTTCAACAGCTCCGTTTCCCCTTTGAGTGGAGCGATATATAGAATAGAATAATCGTAGTTTAATCCTTAATATGTTTGTATGTGTTTATGTGTGTGTATGTGTGTCAACGGATATGCTTCTTGGAGGTTATAATATTGTGTTATTTTTACTTTTTATTTACTTATTTAAATTACGACAATGACTTTGTTACTTTACACCCTTAACCTTGTCATTTATTTTCTGTATTGTTATTATTTATATAATTTAATAATCTTTCTTTAAGAAAGGACCCGAGTGAACTGCAAACGCACAAAAGTAAAGTGCATCCTTAAGTGTTTTTTTGCTTTTTTTTTTTTTTTTTTTTCTTCTTCTTTTGTTTCGTTTTTATTCCCCTCGATTTATTTAACAATTTATATCATTCCTTCTTTATAGAATTCTATGTAGAATCAAGCAAAAATATAGAATATTTAGGGACTCAGTCTTCATAATTGCGTTTATTTTCATCTACCGATCATCGAAAAATAAATCCGTTATTAAAAACGGTTAATCGCGCGCCTTATATTAATTATTCCCGAACGAAGACTAGCGCATAAATTTTTTTTCCCTTCTTTTCATTTCCTTTTTCTATTTTTTCATTTTTCATTTCCTTAACTTTGTTCCTTTCTTTTCTCTCTCTCTCTCTCTTTTTTTTTTTTTTTTTTTTTTTTAACATATCGCGCAAAAGACAATTGAGTTTTCTAAAGTTTTACCAAAGTTTTTAGAGACTTTGAGACTTTCAAGTGAAAAAATTTTTCACTCAGATCTTTCCTTAAGTACAACGAGCTTGAGGGAAGTCAAAAAAGCCGCTTAATGGTAATTATTATTATTATTATTATTAATTATTATTATTATTATTATTATTATTATTATATTATTATTATTATTATTATTATTATTATTATTATTATTATTATTATTATTATTATTATTATTCCTTGTTTCGTTCTCGGCGTTAATTCGACCTTTACGATAAGTTGCTGAGATATATTCAAGTTATCGATGCAGGGATCTGGTCCGCTCTGATTATGTTGTAGCAGAAAAAAAAAAAAAAAAAAAAAATTGTTAACGTTAAGTTTCAACTCTCTTTATTCTTTTTATTTATTTATTTTTTTTTTATTAATTAATTATTATTTTTAAAATTTTTCTTTTTTCTATTTTCTTTAAATTTCGTCTTTCGATCGATTAGTTCGAAATAATCTCCCTCGCGTCAATGCATCGGATGGTTCCGCGAGCGAAAATACAAAATTTTTATTTTTCCGTTGGATAAGGTATAAAGATTTAAAAAAAAAAAAAAATGTTTCGTTAATAATTATTTTTACAATTAAACGGAAACTAATGATTTTTAATAATTAATTGGATAAATTATTGGAAAGTAAACGCGAAGTAAAATTTAACGACGAAATCGACGAAGAACGAGTGTTGCTTACGTATACAGAATAAGTCGACTTTTCGCTCGAGGTGCTGCATATCTCATCTCGAAGAAAAACTTTCGAATCTACATTATCCTTTCGCAGTGCGCCTTTAAAAAGTCATCCTTAACTACACATAACCTATAATCAATTCTAATCACAGCAATATTTATTGTTGATATACACAATCATACAGCGTCTCTCACTAAGTGTTTATTCTCATTATTTCTTGTTTTTTTTTATTGCAAATTTACTTTTTTTTTTCTCTCTTCCGCTGTCAGAGGCTTGTTATTTCTCTCTCCGCTCGCGAAACCCTCTTTAAATTTTTGAATAATTCTTTTTTCTTTTCTATTTACGCTCGACCAATTTGGCTCATGAAATATACGCTCATTTGTTCATCGAGAAGGTAAGAATCATCAATACGGAATTGGGAAGAAAAAAAATCGCATCTTACAAATATAATTATTAGCGAAATAATAAAATTTAATCCTTTTTTTTTTCCTTTTTTTCTTTTACACAAATATGAACACATTTTTTGTTTCATTTTAATGTGAACAATACACAGTAAACAACGATTTGATTAAAAAAAAAAAAAAAAAAAAAAAAAAAAAAAAAAAAAAAAAAAAAAAAAATTAAAAAGATAAAAGAAATAACAATAATAATAAACCCAAAAAACAGTAATGTAAATTTCGACGATATCAATTTTATACAATATATACCTTATCATTATTGTCATGGAAATTAACAACAATTTTTGGCGCCGAAATTTAACAAAGTAAACTTTATATATATATATATGGGTGTGTGTGTGTGTGTATGTGTGTGTGTGTGCATGCAAACGAAGAAAAGTGTGAAAAAAAAAAATAAATAAATAAAACAAAAAAAATTTTTTTTTTTCGAGCCAAACACGGAATTAACACAAGTCACGGAGTTCGTGGTGAGAAGAACGAACGAACTTTAAATCCTCCCGTCGAACGTTCAAATTTATTTTGCCGCGTTCTACAAGCGAATGACGAGTGTGTGTACAAAAAAGGCACTTCGCGCTGCTCGCGTTTTCTCTATTTTAACCCTTTGAGCCCCGTTTATCATTTATTCAATTTATTATAAAATTTGTTTATCCTCGATAGATCAATTGTAATACTGATAAAAAGTATATATAAAACGCATTATAATCTAATCGGATGTAAAATTTATTTAAAATTTCTTTATAAATTAAGAGATTTCTTGCATCGTACACATAATAACATATAAAGTTGTAAATAAATCGCCAAATAAAAGAGTAAAACAATACGTTTTAGAGAAATGTCCATGGATAAAACAGCAACGAAACATTTTCCATTTCGCTTACAAACAATAGGGGATCAAAGGGTTATTAATAAACGAAGATGATTGTTCAATACTTTCGGCCACTAGGGCTATATTGTAAGTTTGATAAAAAAAAAAAAAAAAAAAAAAAAAAAATTCAAAAAAGTGCGCGAGGAGTGAAAAAAATCACGTAGCGACGAAGTTTTTCAATCTCCTTATCTTTTTTATGCCCACAGTCCTTAAAATAATAATAATAATAACGAACACATTTCTTATTTTTTTCTTCTTTGTTTATATATACAAAAGAAATACTTTAAAATATCAAAGACATTGCAAAGACAACGTATGTACAAAAAAATTTTTCTTTTTTTCGTCACTATTGAAAGAAAAAGAAAAAATAAAAACAACAATTTATAAATAATAACATACAAAATAAGCCGATAACAAACAATTTCACAATAAATAAAATTATCACCAAGTACTAGTACTAGTAATTTTCGTAATAAATTGTATATAAGCACGAGTCACCACGGAAGATTTTACGTTTTTTTTTTTTTTTTTTTGTTTTTTTTTTTTGTTTTTTTATTTTCGATAATATTGTAAATTTCTTTTTTAAAACGCAATAAAGGTAAATCGTGTTATTAATTATATAAAGAAAATTTGCTCTTTGGCACACGCCGGAAGCGTACGAATTCATCATGGATATGTTACCTTTTTGTTTTTTTTTGTTCGTTCCTTTTTTTAATACAATTATTATTATTTTATTTTATTTAATTTTTTTTTTTAATTTAAATTTTCAGTCCAGGAGGCCTAAGCTAAACGTCGCCATAGGCGCAAAATTCGAATATTTATTGCTTTTTCCGCCGCTCGATTTTCAGTTCATTGGTTGTTCGAGTGGTCGGAAATGTTTAAAACTGTCACGTACGTATGCGAAACCATTTTTAATAGTTTCTATGTATATAATCTAATTATATATTAATCATTACACGTATAGAAACGAATAACCGCATAATTATTCAACGAATTTGATTTCATCTCAAAATTAATATCTCAGAAACAATCCTATCGTATATGTAAAATAAAAAATAAAAATAAGTAAATAAAATGCGGGAACAAATGACGCGCGGGTCTCGAGGGAGGGAGCTTGACGCGCCTCTTAACCTTACCTTCGTCGCTAATATTTTTTTTTTTCTTGTTATCTACTTAATTTCATCTTTTTTTTTTTCTTTATCCTATAATAAATATATATTATATATATATTATATATCCTTATTTGTAATTCATATTATAATTTCATTTTTTTTTTTTTTTTTTTTTATTTTTTTTATTTTTTCATTTTTTTCGCTTCTTTCCTGCTATTAATTGTTCGCCATTTTACGCCACAAGAGAAGCCACTTATGTTCTAAACCTTAAAATGTGCGCCGCATTCAGTTCGCTCTACCACTTTTATCCGATTCGAATATTTTTAAAGAAAAGAAGAAAATAAAAAAAAAAAAAAAAATAAAAAAAATTCTGCGACTACGTTTTTTCTCTTTTAATCTCTGTCATCAAATAGCGGACGGCGAATCGAAGCGCGCGAGCCGTTGGTGAATCTCATTGAGTTTTTTTTATCTTTCTAAACACAAATAAATTTAAC
The DNA here is from genome assembly GCA_949987625.1 of Chalcis sispes. NCBI lineage: Eukaryota > Metazoa > Arthropoda > Insecta > Hymenoptera > Chalcididae > Chalcis > Chalcis sispes. Next base: position 71,542,539 of record OX465096.1, read on the forward strand.
CCTTTGACTTCTGACTTACAATCGTTTCCCTTTTTTTTTTTCTGTTTTTTTGTTTTTTTTCAACACTTTAACGAAACCGAAATAAAAAGCGAGTAACCGAGCGAATTTAAGATGAATAATAACCGATTCGCCCGTTTATACGATTATTTTTGTTTATTTATTTATTTATTTCTTTTGCTTAAAAAATTCAATGCGTCATTATTATACTTCATCTCGAGCGTTCGCTCATATATAAAATTTATTTAAAAGAAATTCACAACGCTTTTTGTATACATATCTAACCTAATCACTACGCGATATAATTAAATTAATTTTGTTCTCGAATTACGAATAGGGCCTTTTTCTTTATCATATCGAATCACAATTTTTTCTTTTCTTTTTGGAAATACGAAAATTAAACAAATTTAACGAATTTTTTCGTTATCACGATAGATAATAATAACTAAAGGAAAGACAAAGTAGAACGCGATAGATTTTTGCGGTTAACCGAATAAAAAAAAAAAGAAAGAAAAAAAATGATGTATATATATGTACATATGTAATTCTTCCCTCACAGCATAAACGCGCGAATAAAAATGCTAACAACCGGTCTTAAGAAAGTACGTTTGTAGACGATAAGACGATTAATTAATAGTCAATAATACAATGACGTACATGTTACTCACGTGTGATTTAAACTACGTGCGTGTTATACCATCGTTCCCTCGAAAAAACCTCCATATCCGCGCTTTTTTTCGCATTTAGCTTCTTTTGTTTTATTTTTATTCTTTATTAAATATAAAAATGAAAACTAACGTATCTTTGGCTTGTTCCCTTTACCAATCGGCAGCAGCATGAGGCTGCGGCATGCTTAATTTTTTTTTTTTTTTTTTACTTTTTTTTTCAAGTTTTTTCGTTTGCTTCACTGTTATTATTTTGTTTTCAGCTTAAATCTTTTGTACAGTTCTGCACACTCAAGTGTTTATAATAATCCCTTCTCTACCTATAAACGTTGCACTTGATGGAAATCGCGTCCTACTAAACATGCGAATACTTTCCATCCAGCTTTATCGCGATATCATTTATATTTTATTTAAATATCTTGTTCTCGTGTTGGGTGTCTGAGTGTGTGTTTGTGTGAGTGGGTGTATGACTTTTATGTTAACGCGTATATGTATATGCTGAAGGATATTCTTCCCTTATTTTTTCCAAACTCCTTTGTTATTATTAATTTTTTTTTGCTTCATCCTTTTGTTCAGATACTCGGAAAAAAACGCAATTATCTCGAGCAATCCGGTTGAACACATTTCGTGGCCCAGTCCCGGTTGCCTTAATTGGCTCACTTTCTCGAATCTTTCACTTAAATTCACTTATTCTCAATATCATCATCGTCGTCATCATCATCATATCATCAGCACATCATCATCATCATAATCATAATCATTATCATCATCATCATCATCATCATCATCATCATCATCATATCATCATATCATCATATCATCATATCATCATATCATCATATCATCATATCATCATATCATCATATCATCATATCATCATATCATCATCATCATCATCAGCAGCATCATCATCATCATCATCATATCATCATCATCATCATCATCATAACATCATCATCATCATCATCATCATCATATCATCATCATCATCATCATCATCATCATCATCATCATCATAATATCATCAACATCATCATCATTATCATATCATCATCATCATATCATCATCATATCATCATCATATCATCATCATCATCACCATCACCATCACCATCACCATCAACATCATCATCATCATCATCATCATATCATCATCATATCATCATCATATCATCATCATATCATCATCATATCATCATCATATCATCATCATCATCATCATCATCATCATCATCATCATCATCATATCATCATCATCATCATCATCATCATCACCATCACCATCACCATCATCACCATCATCATCAACATCATCATCATCATGATCATCATCATCATCATTCTTTTACTCTAACTCCAATCTTTCTAACTTTCTGCGCCTCCATTTTGTCAAACTTACTTCCCTGGCACACGCACTTGCATTGGTTTTGAAACCTTATTGGCGTCGTTCTTGCCAACGAACCAATATACGCGCCAGTCGGCTTTCCCTCTACCCTTACTATTTCATCATCTTTATAATCATCATCATCATCATTATCATAATTATCGTAAACTTTATAATTATTTCCCGTGCCTTATCAAGACCCATTCAGCTCTCTCATGTTGTTCGTAATGGCGGCGCGCATGCGCGTCGCGACTCTCTGCCGTCGCCGCGCCATCTAGGATTTGGTAGCGTTCGTCGATTGTCTGGGGCGGGCGACCGTAGCAGATGACGCCACAGTTCAATAGGCGCTAGTCCCCCTAATGTATCGGTGACTTGACGATATGAGCGGGCGTGATGTATTGAAACGCCGGTATCGCCATGCCGTTGGTCTCGAGGGATATCCTGTAACAGAGAAGACTCAAGTCAACAAAATTCGGGCAGCTGATGATATTTGAACATTTTTTGCTCTTCGATGCATATAAGAAGCGAGTTTCAAAAGATCTTTTTGGTGTTATGCTTTGTTTTCATAATTTGAATACAAATATTACTGTGTCAGCTATCGTTTTTTTTTTTTTCTGATCGACTGATTGAAAAGTGATAATAATTTTTCCGTTTAAATAAAAAATAAGAAAAAAGGTTTACCAAAGAATATTAAATTTAACGATTGCCGACACAGCTTGTCCCAGTTTCGAAGAAGAGAATGTGGAACTTTAACGTAGTGCTCGTGACTGTTTTCAATGTACACATAATATCTTGCAATAAGTTGCTAACAAAATGCACAATAATATTTTTTCACAAAAGACTTCTATCTTTTGCACAATCATTCATGAGAAAATGATTTTCTGCCAAACCAACGTGGTGAATCGAAAAACCATTATAAAAAAAAAAAAAAAAAAAAAAAAAAAAAAAAAAAAAAAAAAAAAAAAAAAAAAGAGCAAATAACCCAAATCAGATTGTTTGTTAAAAATCATTCTTTCAAGTGACAATAATCTAGATAACAAATATATTCATAATTGTACATAAAGAATTAAAGTGTTTCAAAAGTATTTCAAATACACTTAAGTAAGGAAACAGAGATAGGGATTAAAGACACTCCAAATATAGCACAGTACATGAGCAACAATAAGTTCTGTACAACTATTCTCTTTGTCGAAAAAAGGCTTGATTATTTCTTAAGAAAAAAGATATTTTCCATTCATCGAAAGGGGCCACGGCATGCTAGAAGTGATTCTAGTAGATATTCGATTGAAAACGGCCCTTGCAAACAGCATTGACATTTATAATAAAAGAAAAAGGTTAAGAAAGTAAAAGTAACAAGAAAATTGGTAATAACATACTTTGTTGTTGCTTTTTTTTTTTTTTTTTGTTTGTTTTGTTTTGTTTTTTTTTTTTTTTTTCTTGTTTTAAGGCGCTTAAAGTGACAGTGCATTCAATATACAAATAACGGGAGAAACCGTCTCTTTTTTCTTACAAATGAGATCCGTTTTTTCCACGTTCGTGACAAAGTTTCGATCTGCTCGATACAAAGAAAGACAGACAGCTTTGCCAGAGAAAAAATACGGTTGAACGGGACCAGTAGATTAAAAGGACTAAAAAGGAGCGGATGGTGCTTACCGAAGACGGGCAGGAGCCTGGGTCAAGTTGGTTGGATGGATACATCTTCTCTTTCGTTCTCTCTCACTTTCTTTCTTTCCCCTTTCTTTTTTTAACATCTCATTGAAAGTGTCTCTTCATCGTCACTTTGGCTTTTTTTTCGTTTGCTCGTTTGATTGATCGACATTAAATCAACTTACAGTTCTAAATCTACTTCTCTTTTATCTTATAATTATTAAAAAAATTAACTTAAGTTCATAATATAAAATTAATGTAAAGATACTCAAAGCTGCTTTTTTATTTTGGTCAACTTTCAAAGAAAAAAATTAATTTTATTACAGTATTATTAAATTTGAAGAATAATTTAATAAAATAATAATAATAAAAAAAAAGACGTAAATAATGCAACAGCTTTGAGTTTGGAGGAAGGCTAAAAGAGATCTTACGATGATTTATTTTTTTCGTATTAAACACGCCTAACTCTTTATTCAGTAAGATGATACAGAGTAGCCAATCAATTGCTAAGCACACAATCGACGTTAATTAATATCCAATAGAAATTCAGCGCGACTTCCACATATCTATGTCCCTCACGCTTTTACATCTCCTGCTCTCTCTCTCTTTCTCTCTCTCTCTCTCTCTCTCTCTCTCTCTCTCTCTCTCTCTCACACTCACACACACACACACACACACACACGCACACGCGCGCGTAAAAGAAGCTCTCTTCCGATTACTTTTACACACTCGTACACGATACAAAAGAAGAGGTTATACTTTTTTTTTTTTTTTTTATTGTCTTCATAACAAAAGAGAATTATATAAAGTAAACGTTCGCAGACATAATCTTCGCGAATAAAGTACCACAAATTGGGAGTAACAAAATATAATGTATCGAAAATATTGTATTTTCATTTATCGATGTAACCATTTCAGTTTAAGAATTCATAAAAATAATTAAAAAAGAAAGCAAGGATTTAAATCAATTTCAAATCTTTTGGTTTCATTTACGAGGACTAAACAATTATACATTTTAATTAAAAGAAAAAACTGAAATGCCTCGTTTTTTTTTACCTTTCGATGATATTTCATTAAACAAAACATTTTTATTACCGTTTTCTATCCATTCAATGACGAAAAAAGTCGAAGAATATCGACGCGCTCATCCAATTTCATTCTTTGTTCAATTTCTTCATTAGTTCAATCAATTACATACGCGGAATAAATCTGTACAATGATAAAAAAAAAAAAAAAAAATAAAAAAAAAAATAATAATAAATAAAATAAAATAAAATAAAAAAAAAAAAAAAAAAAAAAAAAAAAAAAAAAAAAAAAAAACAGCAAGAGAGGACAAAAATAAAATGCTGTTCGCGCGCTGAACTCACGACAACGCTCATACGGATACTCTAATTCTAGTCTTGCAATATTATTGATAAAGATACAGTGCTATAATATATACGAATATGTATATATATATATATGTATAGATATATTTATATAATTATTATGTGTTATAGAAGTGATTAATCCAAGTACCAGAAAAAGTTTCCTAATAGACTAACTTCTATTATTTCTTGAATTTTTTTTTTTTTTTTTTTCTTTTCTTTTACTCTATCATTTCTTATATGGCATTAAGCTCCAGTATCGTTTTTCTTCTTTCTTTTGGGTATCTTTCAGAGTCATTATCTGTGATAGTTACATGATCATGACTTTTGTTTACGCGACGAAACAGAAGTATATAAGTAAAGTTTTCATCTAAATTTTTAGATTCATACACTATTTAAACAAGATTTATTTTTACTTTTATTTTTTTTTTTTTCGCTTTGCTCTTTACTACGTTCACACGCACGCACACACACGTCACACCCGCTCTCGAAATCTTTGTTTATCGCACGCACACTTAAATCTTTAAAGAAAGAAGAAATAAATTCCTAACTCTTGTCTTGAGTAGGAATAAAAACTTTGAAAAGATTACAATTTGTAGTACAATTAGATAAATGATTACACGCTATATAATAAAGACTTGATTAAAGTCGTCGATCGTACGAATACAAATCGCGATTATACATTCTTAAGAACGCGTGTAATATTATCATATGTCGTGTTGTGTGATCGTGTGGTATAAAAAAATTGTGTGACGACGCCATTAATTGAGAAGCCGTGACACGTGAAAACAAGACAATTTTTTTTCTTTTTTTTCTTTTCTTTTCTTTTCTTTTCTTTTCTTTCTTTCTTTCTTTCTTTTTTTTTTTTTTTTTTTTTGCAAATTTTCTTTTTGTCGTCGTTTTCCATACATTTTTTTCAAAAATAAAATTGTAAAAAATAATTATGACCCTGGAAAAATTGATAGCGCACGCGGCTTCTCTTGCATTTCCGTTTGTATACAAAAGTATTGCCCTGTCGGTGTCTCTATCTGTTATCGTTAATTCTTAGTAAAATGAATTTTGTTTAACAAATTCGGCATTTATAGAAGCAAAATAAATTATTTCTTATTTTTTTTTTTTTTTTAATTTGCTAATTAATTTTTTCTTTTTTGTTTTTATTTTGTTTGTTTTTTTTTTTTTTTTTAAGGAAATAAAAAAAAACAAAAAAATTGATATTGTTTGGCACGATTTGAAAAATTTGTATAATATAATTATCGAAGCAGACATTATTTATATATATTTTTAATATCTCGAATCAACGATAAAATATCTTGTTTTACTCGGAATTAACGGTTTTACGATCTATCGTTATAGTACGAAAAAGATGTGACGTCGATAAAAAAAAACGATTTATATATCAATGTATCCGCATACATACATATATATATCCATAAATTAAGATAGGTTTATATATGCATATATTGATACAGGTGAATATATGTATATATGTATATATGTATATATGTATGTATAAGAAAAGGAAAAGTGTAGTAATGAATATTAGATAAAAAAAGACGTCACTCAATGATCGAGACACCGACGTCGTCGCCGTTATTGGCGAGACTCGCCGTCACCTGCTGTTGCAGCATCGTCACTCAGTATGGATTGTACTTGGCGCGCTCCGACTTGAACTTGCCGCTGTCGATGGGCCCCGGGGCGCTGGGACTCCTCAATCTCGGTGTGAAAGCCTTGTGTGAGCGATGCACGCCCGTCGTCTGGACCGGCAGAGCGGTAGCCGCGGCGCTCGCGGCGCCCCCTAGCAGCTCCGTCAAACCGCCGAGGGCGGTGAGACTCGAGAGCGCGTTGAGGGCGCCCGGCTTGCTCAACAGCTGAGCCAGTGGGATGGCGCTGGCCAAGGGAGAGGCAGTGGTAGTGGTGGTAGAAGGGGAAGTAGCACTGGCCCCGGACGCCCCGGGAGTGGTGCCGCTGCCAGGGGTTTGGGTATTTTGGGCCTCTAGGTTAGCTTTCTGCAGTTCGACACTGGGGAACAAGACAACAAATAACGTCAGAGGCTTAGGATTATTCAAGGATTAAGTATGTAATTAGATGGTACCTGATTTCAAAGAATCACCTCAATTTTTATCATCATCATCGTCAAACAAATCTTTCATTAATGCTATCAATTAGCATATTATGATTTTATGCCAACAGTTATGTGCATTTCATATATTTAAGCTAAAATCTTGCGAACGAAGGTGTCGTTAATTTTTTTTTTTCAATAAGTATACTTTAATAAATTTTTACTATTATAAATTAAAATGTTTATTGTGTTATTTAAAATAATGTAGCGCTGAATTATTAAAAAGCTTGATTTTTAATAAAGCAGCTTTGAAGTAGTTTAAAAATTATAAGTTTAACGAAGTATTTTTTTATAATTTAATATGTATTGTTTTAAAAAATCTTTTTCAAAGAACTGAAGTTGGTGAGTGTAATTATTGAAGTAATTCTTTTGTATTGGGTGCCATAGAAATGTTTCAACATTTTTGTAAAATTGTGATTTTTTTTTTTTTTTTTTTTTTTTTTTTTTTGGATTGAAAAACAATTTTTGACTATATGTATTATTAAGATTAAAAGCAAAAATATATGTAGTTTAGTGATAAGAATTTTAATGATGGAAAAGTAAGGAAGAGTTTTTAAAATTATAATTCGGAAAATAAAGATTTGTTCAACCCATAATGGCAAAAAAAAAATATCAATGTACTATAAATACAATGTATTTTTTGGCCGTTATGTGTTGATTGTAATGAAAAAAATAAGAAAAATTTAGATGAAGTAAGTACAAGATGGTTCGAAAGTTTATACATTTCTAGAGATATAGAGATAGAGAATTAGTGAAAAAATAAAAATTCGAGTAATAAAAATGGTCGGGCATATAATAAATTCCATGGATGAGATGTGATAAAATTTATATATTCAATTAATGTCTAATCCACGGAACCAGTCATTTGATACCTTGACTAATCGAATTACCAAAAATAAATAAAAAAGCAGGAACATGGCACTTCGTATTTCCAAATATTGAAATATTGCGTTAACGTAACAAAGCGTGTTATTAAAATATTAATAAATACAGCATAAAATATTCTTTTTAGAATAATGGCGGAGATTATATATTACAAGGAAATACGAAGTTGGAACTGGATGCAAGTAGTGATTATTTTTTTCTTCCATAATCCTAGGATTGAGGTTTAACGCTTTACGTGAATCCTACGTTTACAAACAACCACCAAGTCCCTGCTTTTACGAAAAAAATAATATTAAAGAAAAAAAAAAAAAAAAAAAAAAAAAAAAAAAAAAACAAAAAAAAAAAAAAAAAAAACAAACTAAAAATTAAAAAAAAGAAAAAAAAAAAAAAAAAAACAACGCGATCTGCACTTTACCGACTGGACACATATATAATGTAAAAAATAAAAGAAAATTTAACATATTTGTATTTAAATTCGTTACTCAACATGTACATGGTTAGTGTATTTTTTATTTCTAACGGGAAAAAGAGAATAATGAAACCACGTTCCAAAAGGATAAAGTGCAGGTCACGCTGGATGGAGTGCAATAAAAGGGGGTTGGCAAAGGGGTGGGGTGGGGTGGGGGGACAATAAAATACTCAATAATAAATTATGGTAAGAATATACGGGGAAAATGATGGCTTGTTGTTTTGGTTTTATTCGTCGGTTAAATATATATTATATGCAGTAGTAAGGTGAGTGACTTATCTGGAATAAAATATATATAATGGATTATAATAATAATGCGGTGGAGGTGCTTATGGTTGGTGATGGCCTTGGATGTGTTTTTTTCTTTTTTTTTTTTTTTTTTTTTTTTTTTTTTTTCACACAATTCACATTCTTCGAACCACTGTTTTATTCCAACGGTAAAAAAACAGTCGTCCGCAGAAGAAAAAGTTTGCTTGCGTGCTATGTTACACGTTTGAGAGTAAAAAAAAAAAAAAATGAATTACAAACTTAATATTTGAAATTTAAAAGAAAAACAAAAAAAAATCATTAAGTAGCAATAATTAGCTCACAAAATAAAACAAAAGCCATGAAAAAAAAAAAACTTATTATTAAATTTGTTAATTCCTTACTGTAAAAATTTTTTGAGTTAATGATGAAAAATCAGTTTCGAAAATAAATAACGAATTAAAATAAACTAAGATCTTTCAGATTTATGAGAGTTTTGTAATGCAACATGAGCAAGCGTAATAAGGATTTTACTAAAAAAAAAACAATAAAAATTCTAAGCATTAATAAGAGACTTCTGCTTTTTGGATTATTTTGTTATTCAATAGTTCACGTGTTTTATTTATGTTACACTACTTGTGTAATTGAGTGATAAGGTTAAAGTAATTTACTAAATAATATTTATAAGAAATTCAAAATAATTTTAAATGAATAATGAAGAGCTGTCTACGATAAAGTAATAAACGGAAGTCTCTTACATACGAGGATTTAAATTTTATTGTTTAACAATTATGATTAATTTAAACTCGGAGAGAAAATATCGTTCAGTGCATCATAAAAATTATGTACCAATGACTGTAACTGTTCTAGACATGTGTACAAGGTAATTTGGAGAATTTTCTACATCTGGAATGAAATAAAAATTTTAACTCAAATTTAAAAAGAAAGAAAGAAAAAAAAAAAAAAAAATAAGGAAAATAAAAATAAAGAAATAAATGTAAAACATGACAATGGAATTCAATTATGAAAATTTTTAATGTAAAATGAACTAAAGAATTTTTATCTCCGAGTACAGTCCAAGGAAAGGAAATAAGCTCTGCCAAGGACCATTGGGATTCTTCGTCCTTAATGAGTGATTACCCTATGGAATAAGGAAAAGTATATTTTGTGACTGAAAGTAATCGACCGTTTTTTTTTTCCTTTGTTTTTTATAAAAATAATAATATCAATAATTTAAATCTTATAAAATTTTGTCTTCAAGAACAACACCAATGAGGCATTAACGCTAGAAAACGTTTTTAAATAAAAGCCAAATGAAATGAAAAATAAAAAGTTTTGCGTTACTTTCAGTCTTTATTGTACAAAAATTTGTTCATCGTGAAATAAAAGGATGAGTGTCAGGTCCGGCATATTGGGATAAACAACAAAAATTATGTCGTTACGAGTGTGGACAGTTGAGTCTGCAGGATTCTCAGGGTATTGTTTTTTTTTTTATTTCTTTTTTTATTTTTTTTTTTTTTTCTGGACCTGGAAATATACAGGACCTGGAAATAAAGGGATTAGAGAATAATCGACGATCTTGTAGGGATCACCCGCTGCTGCTGCTCCTGTATTTTTCTTCTTCAATTTGTCTCTCCTCGTCCAGCCACTGATGCTTTATGACGCTGTTACACAATCTTACGAACTATTGGGGTTGAAAATGGCCCATTTTATATTTTTTAGCCTCACACACATCTCGAGTTGTATGTTCTTTGCAACCCACCCTTACTCCCGTCTCTCTCAGGCATTAGAGCGACATAACCTCTTGCGAGTAGTAAAGTCGCCGTAAAGCCATACGGTTCGTCTCTTTAGTGGCGTTTATTTGTCGAGTCGTCAAACTACGCGTGATTGCATGCCTGTTCTAGCAACGATGAGGCGCGAATCATTGAACTTCTTATTGCGTTCGAAAAATATAAAAAGAGCTGTTTTATTGTTGGCAAACATTTTTTCAAGTGTTTATAAAATTCAGAAATTGAAAAAAAAAAAAAAAAAAAAAAAAAATACATTACAATGTAATCTAATTATGTATGAAATAATTAACCGATATTAGATTACTATCGTTTTAATAACGAATGCAATTAAAAAGATGTTTTCTTTTTTCAGGAATGACTTTTAATCAGTTATTTTTTTCTTTCCATATAAAAATCTAGAATGCCAACCTAAATTAAACTGCAGATTTTTATTTTTATAACGGTATATGTATATATATACACACACACACACACACACTATTTTTAAACTAATAATTGATAACAACCAGTTATCGTCTTTAGCAACATAATATCCCAACAAAAAAAAAAGGAGTAAAAAAAATTCGCGTCATCGTTGCAAGAAGAGACATATGATGTGTTTCTTCGTTTGACGAAAAGATTAAAGGTTAGAACGACCCATTTAGTCGAAATAAATGCCGTAGCGATCTCGACCATGAAAAAGAATCAAATCCACTTTTTGTCTTTTTTTTTTCTTTTCTTTTCTTTTTTTTTTTTTTTTCTTACAATGCATAACTGATGTATTATGCATAGCTAACGCATCGAAAATAAACTCTAGTTACTTTCCATTATTTTTCCATCCCTTCTATCCAAGTTGTTCATTTTTATTCGAGATTATTAAATTATTTTTTTTTTTTTTTGTTTTACATAAATGTACATAAACATAAATTATCCTAGTATAAATAGCCACTGTACAACAAAACGACACTCGTTATCGCGAAAGTTTCGAATACTCGTTCGAAATTAAAAAAGAAAAAAAAAAAAAAAAAAAGAAGAAAAAAGTAATAAATACCGGTAACTCACTCACAATCTCGCTTACGCTCTCTTATCGTAATTGATAATGGTGGACTCACCTCATGTTGATGAGATACTGGGCGAGCGCGACCGAATCCGGATTGCCGGTAATGGTGATGGTGCGATCTGTGGGTCCACCCTCGCGTTCCTCGCAATTGCTGATGCGAATCATCGCCCCGGAGATCTGGCGTATCTCGGCGATTTTCGTGCCACCTTTACCGATGATGCAGCCAATTAGCTCGTTTGGCACCGACATTTCGTGTGTCTGATTATTCGCCGCCGGCTGTTGCCGATTCGTGTTGTTAGTGCGTAACTGACTACCCGCCAGTGCTGCCAATGCTAAGCCGTTAGATTAAGAATAACAGGTTAATCATCGGGAACGAGCTTTGCGTGCGATTGATTAAAGTATGATTGTATTTTTTTTTTTCCCACGATTTACATAAACCTATTTTATTTATTTATTTATTTATTTTTTTCCAATAAAATTTAAAAAAGGTTTTAAATCAAATTTGAACCGGTGTCAATTATCAATTAACGCGATAACACCGCGTAAGTTAACGCGAATAAATTTAAACGCGACGCGAGTTTTTACAGTAATCGTAACAAACACCGGGAAACCGTTAAAAAGTTTAAGACCCTAATTTGATCGAGTTGAAAACTTTTACGTCGTTAACCTCCATTTTACCCCTTGAGAGATTACGACGAGCAGCGCTAACTGTTAAGGGATCCTTTTTTTTTTTTTCTTTCATAACGCTCGGTGAGACATTTTATCTGTGAGAGAAATTTTAAAAATGATCTTAATGTTAGCTTTTTTTTATATAAATTAAAACCTTTCTTGACATACGAAATATTATTACTCGAGCTATGTAATGTTACTGAATCGAATAAACTTTTTAAACGGCCAGAAAGTATTATTTTAAAAAGAATTCGTTATTTCATATTAAGAAAATTTTATCAGTTTTATTCATCAGTATAGCAGTTATTGCACAATAATTTTTTAAACGCTTATTAAATCTAATTTCCCCTTTCTTTCGCGTGAAAAAAAAAAAAAAAAAAAAAATCCTTTCGTAGACAAGATCTCGGTGCGTCCGGTTTTACGGGAAATTGCATTGGTCAAGTACGGAAATTACCTGCTGGGTTAAGACCTCCGGTGTTCGCCGGTGCCGCAAGTCCACCTAATCCCAGTGCAGCTAAACCGGCCAATGGACTGCTGCCCAATTTGCCCATCTGCAACATCGACGAAAGCAAAGGGAAAAAAGTTGACGATGAGTTACCATAAAACTTTAAGAGACGATTATTCTTTGCTTAGGATTTATTGCGGGATTATCTTTTAGATATATATTTTACAAGGGACCACACTATAGAAACGTAATAATATATATATATATATATATATATATATATATATATATATATATATATATATATATATATATATATATATATATATATATAATTAAACGCGGAAACACCAAGACAACTACTCGCGTATTTTTAACAACCCTTCTTTCTCCCCTCTTTTCTTTCTTCCTTTTTGCCTTCTTAATTCAATTTAACGTATTTCTCTTTTATCTTCGTACTACGTTAATGCAACATAACATGTTAATGTTAAAAAGGTCAAGTTTTGTGAATCGCCTAAAAAATTTAGCTTTTTGTAAGGATCGCGATGGTACCTATTTTATCGACTTGAGGTTCTATATGTATTTCGACTTCCTCTTCACTCAGTTTTTCACAATTTGTATTTTTTTTTTTTTTTTTTAATTAAATTTTGACTTTTTAAATAACTTTCTTTAGGTAAGAATGTCATTCCAGTATCTTCTAGAGCGATTTTTATTTTTCTGTTACTCGGTTAAATAATGAATTTAAAGAACGTATTTTAAACAAATCGATTAAAAACAAATATAACTCAATGAAAATATTGCATTGTTTATGTAATAATAAATGTATTTTTTGTTCAAAGATTTATAAAAAAAATATAGCGGCGATAAATCAGTATCCAATAAGTATCGTAGTACCTAACCTCAAAATAGTTTAACTAACTACTTCAACGAAAGCACCTGAGCCCCGAAAATCTATTTACCCTGTCACATTTTAAACTAGTTAATGAGTCATACTATCGAGTAAATAATAATTACGTATAAACTCCTCTCGTTTTCGTAACAACCACACTCGTTCACACTCTCGCGATGGGTGAAAATAACTGGGCATCCCATCCGACGTGTTTTGTGATTCTCGGTCCGTTATCGAATTTCGCGTCAAGCGTTAAATTGTTTATCGAGTTTCAACCCAAGCGGTGTCGCAAATTTCTTGAATAATTCGCTCCGTAAGCGAACAGAGAGATAGAGAGGGCGAGTCGCATCGCTAATGACGTTCGGATTTGAGTTAATGATCGAGATGGTGGAGGGGGGGGGGAAGGGGTGAGAGCGAGAGGCTCACATAGCGCGAAAATCGAATTTGAAATGCGTGCAACGCGCGAGCGCCTCTACTTCCTTCCCCCACTCGTTTCTCAAATCTGTCTATTACTCTCTCTCTCTCTCTCTCTCTCGCTCTCTCTCGCTCTCTCTCTCTCTCTCTCTCTCTCTCGCTCTCTCTCTCTCATCCTCACATCTATGGTCTCGCGCGCGCGGAACTCCAGTCGCTTAAAACTGGGCTATCGATCATTCGTGGCATCGTGCAACATCGCCCGTTTGCACTTTTCCGAGTATTGGTGGGTAAAATCGCGCGCATGCAAATGTCTACGACGAATTATTAATGAAAGTTTTTGTCGTCTCGCGGTGCTTTTTCTCGGTAGATAAACTTTGTGTATTTAAAATTATCGACTTTTTTATCAATCGATGATCCGACGAAGTTGCAATTATTATTATTATTATTATTATTATTATTATTATTATTATTATTATTATTATTATTATTATTATTAATAATGTAACTATAACTTTTTGTTTAATGTTTGTCGGAAAAGCGTTACATATTTTATTTTATACATACATATCTTTATAAATAGGAAAAAAATGGAAAATATTTTTTTATTTTGACGTTTGAAAATCTTTATAGATACAGCCATCGGCTGTTTTATTATTTCGCAAATTGTGAAATATTTTATAAGAAACTGAAAAATAAAATTTGATATGCACTAAATAAAAAACATTTTTTTTTTTTTTTTTTTTAACTAAATTCTTAAATCTAAACATACCAAAGGACATTTTACAATACGCGTGCAATGTTGTTTATTATGATCAAACTCTCGACAAAAAAGGTGTCTCTTAAAAATAATCGATTGCTCATCTACTTTTATCAATTGTAATCAATTATTTTACAACTAACTATAAATTACAACTAAAAATGATTCAATCGTGCATTACACGCATTTTCGCTTGGCTATATAATAACAACCGAGAATCACAAGTCAAGTATTCCGATTGAAAAAACTATGAGCGAAAAGGGGAGAAATTGGACTTGGGAATGAGTGAAGGTATACCGGCGATATTACGTTCCGCCGTTTATTTTTTCTTTATCGTTTTTTAAAAAAATGAAAAATTGGATAATCCGTCTGGTGTTTCGAAATATCTCTATCAAGGTACTAATCATGTGGTACGCCTCACCGAAAAAAAAAAAAAAATAATAAAAAAAAATAAAAAAAAAATAGGGATATGTCACTGAAAAAATAAAGAAAAATTTTTTTTTTTCATTTAATATTTTTGGAGTTGAAAATTTAATATCTCATTTCATAACAACAAGTAAACTTCTAGAGTTTAATTAGAGTAAGTTATTTGTATTTCTGTATTGCGATATTAAAATTAAAAAATATTAATTTACTTCAGTTAAATTAAAAGTTTTCCTTTGCGGATGCTAAAACAAAATTTTTAAACTAATTTAAAAAAAAAAAAAGATGAAATTTTTTAAGAAGCTAAAATAAAACTCCAAAAATTTTAAATGCATACTGATGTGATATTATCTGACTATGATTAAACTTAAATTTATATGTATGCAAAAAAAAAAAAAAAAAAGAAAAAAAGAAAAAAAAAATTAATAATAATGAAATAAAATATGTGGTATATAATAATAATAATAATAATAATAAAGGTAATAAAAAATTTGTTATGATATAAAAATAATGAAATGCTGTCCAAGGGCAGCCCACCCTCGCGCAAACTCCTCGCTATAATCTTAGCAGCTAAAAAGTAAGCCGAAACTCGTAAGCTACTCTCTAATTGGCTAATATATAAATTGTAACAGGGAAATATTATGAAAGTTCTTTGATGTCGGTGAGATAATAAAGCAGACAGAGAGAAATTTACAGAGAGAGAGAGAGAGAGAGAGAAAGATACAGAAAAAAAAAAAAAAAAAAAAAAATTATAAAAACAAAAAGTATGGAAAAGAAATAAATTGCAAGCGAATGAAGTGAAACGTAACTATATAGAGACAAGCGTTAACTAAAAATGCTGTGAATAAAACAGAGCTAATATAACAAAGTAGCGTTTTTTTATTATTATTTTTTTACTTTTATATGGTAAAATATAACAATTTTAATTTAATCATCTTCGACTTATCACGAGGAAAGCATTTGACAATGGATAAAATAACGAGAAAAATTAATATTTGATTAGATTTTTAGCCTAAACTTAGCATGTATTAAATGAGGGGAGAGAGAGAGAGAGAGAGGCAAAGGGTCAGCTAATAATAATCATTGCGGAAAGATCAGACGAGACACATATGGGGAATAACTTATCTTCAATCTCTAATGTCCGTTAAATGTAATATGTGCTCGGAACGTCATAACTAACGGAAGTAAAAGAAAAGTTACAAGCGAAAAAACGATAAATAAAGCATTTTATGTAATAAAAGCGGCGAAAGCTGAGTAATAATAAAAGTGGCACTCGGACAAATACTTGTTAATTGATTCATAACATATTCTGTATCGATAGATTATTAACTTATGTAATAAGAGAATAACTTTTTTTTTTTTTTTTTTAAACAGCACTATGCGCGAAAACATTTTACATGATAATTAAGATGTATATTTTTGAAATCTTTATGAAACGATTAAAAGGTTTGCTTTGCATGCAAAAAAATACGTTTCTATTTATAATATTTGATTGTCGTTAATAATAACGGATAATAATTTATCATTATTTATGGCTCTTACGAGTATGAATAGAACGATAATATATATATATTAGTCCAAAAATTGAACGCGAAATTAATTTTACAGACAGAAGAATTTAGGTAGTTCCGTACATTCTTCTATTGGGGATTGTAAAAAAAGAAAATGACAAAGAGAAGGAAAAAAAAATAATAAAAATAAAAATAAGTTCTTTTTCCAAGTGACATGTTGGAGTGATTCAAGCATTTCTCCTAGTCTTCTTCGTATCACGGAAAAATAGAGCTAGAGTAGAGACAGAGATGTAGGTTTTTAACGTAGACAGAATAATACTAGTACAAGAGCTAGCGATAAAAAAAAATAGAAAAAAACGAAAATGGAAGTAAAGAAAGAAAAAGAAAAAGAGAGAGAGAGAGAGAGAAAGAGAGAGGCGTAAATGTGCAGGTATGGGGCGGGGGTGGGGGTTGGGAAGAGAGAGAGAGAGAGAGAGAGAGAGAGGGAGATAGAAAGAGAGAGAAAGAAAATTAATGAATAAGCGCATGTAGTGACCTAAATCTACCTTTTCTCGTGCGACGCATGCATTCTTTACATCGCTATATGTTTTGCGCGACGATATAATCCCAATAAACCAACCAATCGAATTGATTTCCCACCACCATCAACACAACCACCAAAACTAACACAAAACCAACAAACCAGCGACGCTGTACAGTGCATCAACGTTTTCACGTTTATTATTCCCAACTCGTCAGCTAGTTTTTCCATCGTGCGCTTTTCTTCCTTCCGTCGACGATTTTTTTTTTACGCTTTTCTTTCTTTCATTTTTTTTTTTTTTTTTTTTTTTTTTTTTTTTTTTTTTTTTTTTTTTTTTTTTTTTTTTAATTGTTCGCGCGTCGTAGAAAACTCGAGCGTAAGAGGAAGTCGGACTGGCGTTTCTCGTGATGAAAAGCTCCGGAGAGAGAGAGAGAGAGAGAGAGAGAAAAAAAAGAGAGTAAAGTTTTTTCATTCTTTACCTTTCCCTTATTTTTTTGTGTGTGTGCGTTTTTTTTAATAAAAAACATAATTAAAAAAAAAAAAAAAAAAAAAATTTTTTTACATTTGAAAAAAATTTTTTTAACGCAAAAATAAGCGCATTTTTAGTAGTTGATGAAGAGCGTCGAAGAATTATAAAATTTTTAGTTTTTTTTTTTTTTTTTTTTTTTTTTTTCAGCAGCGAAATGAGCGGACGTGTCGTGAAAAGCTTTAAGAATTCTTTTTTTTTTTTTAAAACTTTCATACGCATTGTTGCTGTTGTGAGGAGGAAGTCGTTGTACTGAAAATTAGTAAGAAAACAGTTGTAATTACGTTTGCCGATGTGTAATCCCCGAAGAGAAAAATAAAAATTCTCTCGTTTCTATCGCAAATCTCGGAATCTTAGAGAAAAATCGAGTAGACGTTGATATGCGGTGAAATGCGTAGACGAAAACTCACGGAAAATGTGAGGTAAAAAGAGGAATTGAAAGAAAAAAGAAAAAAAAAAAAAAAAAAATAGATGACAATGAATCCTTCGAGTTTGGTTTATTTTTCCACTTATGGCACGACGTCGCGAAATGAACTTTACACGAGATGAAAAGAGACAATACACACATGTACGCATATATTGACAATAAAAATATTCAATTACCGATACGTACTCCAATGAATAAAAATGCAATCGTAGTAGTAAAATGTTTGTCTTTTTATTAAATACATTTGTAAAGAAAATAATTTAAATTTCAAAAATGAAAAAAAAAAAATAATAATAATAATAATAATAATAATAATAGAGCAACTATTAAAAAAAAAAAAAAAAAAAAAAAAAAAAAATTATTTAGTTGGATGTCACGGATCGGTAATCATAAGAAAAAAAAATTTCTCCTAGAATAAATAAAGTAAGATAAATACGCGAGCGGTTAGAAAGAAGGTTTGTTGCTAATAAAGAAAAACGTGTGCGACAAGGCGTCTGGTAAAACGGATGCACGAAAACAACGCTTTTTATTTTAATTCCTCTCCGCGTTCGCGTCGTCGACGAGCAACGAGAATCGATCGATCGCAAGCTGCTCCTCGAGTTCTCTCTCCCACTTTCTCTTTCCTCTCGATAATTCAGTCGCGATAAAGAGAGAAAAAGCAGCGACGAGCCGCCGCTCGAGAGAATAAGATGCAAATGAGAAACGGAGACGCGAGCGCGAAAACTCGGTTGAGAGCAAGAGAGAGAGAGAGAGAGAGAGAGATGAGTACGACTATGGTAATGAGGTTGAGGAATCAAAGACCGGAGGAACGTTTTATCGCTAATAGCGGCTCCTCCCTTCTCATCCTCACTTTACTCTTTTTCGTTTCGAACGATCGGTACGCTCCGTTGAATCACCTTTTATTTTTCTTCACCTGTTTTTCTCTTTTATTATTATTATTATTTTTACTACTATTTTCTTTTTATCTCCTTGTGAGAAAATTTTTGCGCGACTCGTTTGAGCGACTTTACCACTGATAAAAAATAAAAATGCCTATTATTCGTATTAAATTTATAAACCAACGCGATCGCTTATTTTTATTAATATGGTATAACTATTTGTAATAGTAAAATTATCGTTAAAATTTTTGATAAAGTTTCGCCCCGTTGACGAAAGATTATAGCCGCTCGATTTATATATTTAACGATTTTCCTAGGGTTAATTTATCAAGAATACGCCTATTACGCGATAAAGTTAATCAAAGCTCAATTTTCAAAATCAAAATATACGCATACGTTAATAATCGCGTTCGCGCGTAAAAGAGCTTAACCATATTTCGAGAGTCGGCGACGTACGCACGTCAATCGCGCATATTTGTGTCGATAAATTGCAAGCCGTTCTCGCTCGCGAGCTATAATTATATAGAACGAAAACGACGAGCGAAAACATTAAACGAGCCAGAGAACACGAACAGCGAGTAAGTATAGGCGAGCGAACGAGATAGAGAGAGAGAGAGAGAGAAAGATTACAGAGTCGTAGTTTGCATTTCGAGACGAGCGAGAAAAAGAGAGGGAGAGAGAGAGATAGAGAGAGAGAGAGGGAGTTAGTCTCTCGGAGCACGCGTCACAAAAAGCATCCCTAATTAGTAAACACCGAGTGCGCAACTATATACGAGTTACGAGCGCGGGGCGTTCAGTCGTCGGATTAAACTTCGATAACTTTGGCCAACGTTGATTTCTCTCTCTCTCTCTCTCTCTCTCTCTCTCTCTCTCTCTCTCTCTCTCTCTGTCTTTCTCTTACTCCGTTTCGCTCGGAGTACGTTTTCGCGTGTAAATCCGCCCGATGAAACTTAAGGGGCTTGGAACTCGTGAGATTTTTTTACACAGTAGAATTTTGTCGATCGTCGCTCGCGATCGATTCGAACGAATTCATTCATTCGAAGCTTAACGAAGTCGTTTTGAATTTTATTTTATCATTTTTTTATTATTATTATTATTATTATTATTATTATTATTATTATTATTATTATTATTATTATTACTTTTTTTTTTTTTTTTTGTGCTATCGTCGTTAACGTTTAATTATTGAAATTTTTTTTGCCCGATAACGCACGAGTACGCTTAAATAACAAGTTTTAATTTTCTAATGTAATTAAATTTTTTTTTTTTTTTTTTTTTTATGTATACACGTGTAAAAGGAGCAATAAAAATAAAAAAAATTTCCAACGGTAGTTGAAATTAATACGAAAAGCGATAATTATTTGCGACAAATTTTTTTTCTTCTCTTGCTTTACAGCGTGATAAAAAAAAAAAAAAAAAAAAAAAAGAAAGAAAAAGAAAAAAAAGTAGTGCTCGATAAACTCATTGGAAAATTTTCAAGACTGACACGTAGCATTGTTCGCTCGAGGAGGCAGAGAATCCGATGAGGCAGGCGAAAAATTTTTGGGTTTGAGGGTCGAGAGAAGAGAAGCTGAAATCGATCGCCGGCGTGTGTCTCGCGTTAAAAATTTCAACGGCACCGGTACGATGAAGAAACCACGGAAATGAAAGGGAGAGAGAGAGAGAGAGAGAGAGAGAGAGAGAGAGAGAGAGAGAGAGAGAGAGAGAGAGAGAGAGAGAGAGAGCGAAGACAACGAAAATGAAGAGCCATCCGACGAGGAAACTTGTACCTCGGAGCGACGTTTGTCGAGGGGCTCGTTGCATGACGTTGTTCGTCCCTGTCTTCGTTATCGATCCGAAAAACTTTAAACCTCGACGCTAAGATCTTTTCTCATTATTGTCTCTTAAAATTTCAACGTTTTTATCAAATTGCTCTTACTCTTTTTTTTTCTTTTTTCTTTTTTTTCTTTTTTTAGTTTTTAAATAACTCGATAAACTTCAACCGTGTCACAACATCTTTATCTTTCGCGACATATTTAATTATAAAGTATAAAAGTCGAACAAAGAGTTTTATAAAAACAATGTGAGCAAAGAACAAATTGAAAAATAAATTGTGTTCCGTTAACATGACCGTCCTCTGATAATACGCGTTACCTTATTAATGTTTTTTGCAATTTTTTTCATTACATAAATATGGATTTATACGCGGATAACTGTCCGATGGTGAGATTTGATTAATTTTTTTGATTAGTATTTAATTAAGGCAATAGCAATACACGTTAAGTAATTAATAAATACTTTGCGCATAGAGATTACACTACTCTTTGAGGTAATTAAAATGGTTTTATAAATATGAATGCTTTAAATGCATGAGATAAGATAAAATAAATAAAATTGTGTATTCATTAACGAAGCTGAGTCATATTTTTGTCGAAAGTCTTTTTAATTTTTATTTATTTATTTATTTTTTATTCAGCGCAATTTTTGCTTTGCATGATTTTTTCTCGACAAAGTTGGTTCAAACTTTCACTTCCAGAACGTTTTTCAATAATAAAGATAGACATTGCTTTACAGCTAATCAATTTTAAACATTTCAAACGTATTTTTCGCGCAACTTCCATTTTAGTTTAAAGTTACTTTCGACGTGAAAAAAAAAAAAAAAAAAAAAAAAACACAGATAAATGTTACTTTTCTCGTATCAAATATATCGTGTATATACGAAAAAAATAAAATAATCTCCAGTCGAGTGTCACGCACTTCATCGCACACGTCTTTCATGTTCGCGATTCTTTTCAAACATTATTTTTGCTCTTCTCTGTAGTCTTTTTGTTTTTATTTGTATTATACATTTTTTTTTTTTTTTTTTTTTTGGTTCGTTCATGCACTCGAAACTTCCCGTGAGCCAACGTCAGGATTGTGCCACTATGCGAGAAAATTATTTCCTTCATTTTTATTTATTTATTTATTTTTTTCACTTTTCTCCTTTTATTTCAAAACTTCAATCGCATTCATTTATCAGAGCTGCTCCACTTTTCAAAAAGCTGTCGATAAGTTGGCTGTATTTGCGTATTTATAAATATATATATATATATATATATATATATATGTATATATATATATATATATGTACATATACGCATACACGTTTATATACATGTATACGTAGAATCTCATCCTGCGCCGATGGAGTCGGGAAGTTTCGCGACCAGTAGTCTATCAAATTTGTTTTTCTTTTTTATCCTCTTTCATCAATGAATCGTTTACTTGATCCTCACTTTTATTTTACGTTATTGTTAACTATTTTCTTTTTATCTTATTTTTATTTTTCGGGTTTTATCTACGATTATACGTATAATAAACGCATACAAAAAGCATCGCTCTAACAACATTTTTATATTTTCATAAATACATGTATATAAGGCAACGAAAGAGAGAAAATAAAGAACACGTAAGAGGCTGGTAAATATACATTTAAAAGAAAAAAATGTGTTTTCACATTTACATGCGGAAAAGCGTGCAAAAGCAAAGCAAGAGCAAAAGCGGCCCTCGACGTCCGAGGCGCGCATTTTTTTTTTTCCATCTCGTTTCGTTTCGACGACGAAAAAGTTTATATTTTATATTTACTTGTTTAAAAGATTTTAAAAACTGAATTCTTATAATAGGATTAGTTTTTTTACCTTTCCGTTTGTTTACTTATATTATGCGTCTCAAAGAAATTTCGAAATACTTTTAAAATTAGAAAAAAAAAAAAAAAAAAAAAAAATGAATTAACAATCAAAATTTAATTTGTTTTACAACAAAAAAAAAAAAAACCGTCAAAAAGCAATTAAAGCTTTACGAAACACTGACCATAAATAAAAAAAAAAAAAAGAAGAAAAAAGATAAAAAAAAAAAGTCGAAGCAGAATTAAAGCGTTCTCCTTTTATTTTTCATCAAAGTAATACAGTCCTTATTAATTTTCATTGTAAAAATCATGAAAGTCGACGGTTGAGTATGCGCAGCCTCGTACATCTCGCGCTTGCGGGCGCGCGGCAGAGAATAATAAACATTCACAAGCACATCAAGAGGAAGGACACACAACAAGGTGGTTGTTTTGTGTTGATAGAAAAAGAAAGAAAAGAAAGAAAGAAAAGAAAGAAAAAAGAAAGAAGAGAAGGGGGGAGGGGCAGTGAGGAAAGACAAGGGTTGGAGAATTTGTACATAATACAGCAGGCGAGCAGAAGAAACAAAATAATAGAAAGAAAGAAAGAAAGAAAGAAAGAAAGAAAGAAAGAAAAATAGTAAAGCCAGGCTATACTGGGTGGCCTCAGCACAGGAGGATAAAACAGATACTACAGCCGGAAATAGAGACTGGGCTAACTTAAGGGGGGGGGGGGGGTAAATGGAAGGAGAAACGGGAGAGAGGGAGATACACATGTGAGGGAGGCGTTGTATCACGTTTCTTTTCCTTTTCCTGTCTCTCCCTCGTCAATCCATCAAGCGACGATCGGCGTCAAAGTCTCCACCTTGCGATTATCTCGACACTCGAGATACCGAGACGTCGTTTAGCTAACTTTGTTTCTCCCCGTCAATCGCTTGACAGGGTGAAAGACTTTTTGCGAGCTTGAGTGTGTGAGACTTTGGCATAAATCGAAGCATTAAGATGGACGATATAATAGACGTATTCAAGATTGACTGCTGGCTTTTGAAATGTCTGTATTGTTTTTTCAAGTATTACTGATCGATTCAAATTTTAATTAACTTATTAAATTCTATTTATCGTAAAGATTTATTTTAATTTTAAATATGATGATTTTAACATTTTGTCTATCGTATCGATTGGCCAATTATACATTTTGAAGAAATAAAGAAAAAAAAAAAAAACAAAAAAAACAAAAAAAAACAAAAAAAAAAATAAAGAAATAGTTAATAGATATAAACAAGACATCTATATGAGAATAAAAAAATTAGGAAAAAATACAAAACAAGTGTACATAGATACTACAGATGTAAAAAATTTTTTTGATATTAGAGAGAAAGGTAAAGCAAGAAATTTATGAGTTACAGTTAGGTAACGGTAAGATTTGAAAAGGGAGAAACTGATTCTCAGTTCAGGAACTAGTCACATACCAAAACATTGAAGAATTCTCGTGAGCTTTATTGGCATTGCATTTTTTAATACCTATAATGTTCACGGTTTCCAAAAATTATAATCTCGTACATCGATTACCATCCAACATTCTGATAATATTAGTGAATTTTAGATGAATAAACTTTTAAATTTACTATTAAGTAGTAGAAGAAATAGATTAATTTCGTTTTTTTTTTTTTTATTATCATTATCAGATTAAAGGTCGGTATCGACACGATAGTCGCGAACCATGGAAAGTAACAGCTTTTGCAATTGTCACTGTCCATAGTTTGGACCGCTAGAGCAGAGTCCACAATTGTACACCCAGGTGTACAATCTAATTAAGAAGTCGGCATCGCGTGACTAATGTCATCTTGGTCGTAGAGAAAGACTGGAGAATTTCGAATAACGAAAAGTATTTCCGATCCTCGCGGCACGGATGAAATCCTTGAATAATTGACGATCAGCTGAGATTAGAGACTAGACGTCACTTCTTACTAGAGCATTAGCCTGAGTGTGTAACTGTAAACGCAGCTTGATGGAACTGGATATGGACTGGTGTGTTTTTCCTGACTGATGGTGTCGTTCTGGGTGGTAACAACATGGGTATTTTGGGGGTTTATCTTAAGGGGTTTGATTTAGAGTGGTCGTGGTGGGGGGGGGGCGGGTTAAGGGGTTCATCAATTTGGTAATCGGGGTCTGGAGATTTTTTGAGAGGGGGATCTCGTTGGAGTCACGAAAAACAAAAGACTTACGGCGTCTGCCACGAGGTGTGCGGGCGGGAGGGCTGCCTGCAAGTGTCCACTCTTCAGCAGGGGGTCGGCGAGGCCTGCCACGCTGGCGTGTAAGGAGCTCGGGTGTAGAGGATGATGGTGGGGGTTGGCGAGGTGGGCGGGCAATAGGGGATGATGCCCGTGTGGTGAAGCTGCGAAGGGTGAGGAGGGGTGGGCCGCGAAGGGCGAGGTCTGTAGAGTTTGGCCGTTGAGCGAGGGCGGGTGGGGGGCTGTCCCGGCAGCGGGGGCGGCGGGCATAGGCATTACTGTACTTACGTCCGAGTGGGCGGGCACCGCGTAATTACCCTGGATGGTGAAGGCTTGCCCACCAGCCAGGATCACTGGCCCACCAACTGGGGGTTTGGGGCGATAAGGGATCGTGGCACCTTTGGGAGGGGACTGAAACAGAAAGCAGAACAAACGACGATGCGCCCGATAAAGGACGAGCGTATACATACGTTTAGAGAAAAAAAAAAAATAAATAAAAAAAAAAAAAATAAAATAAAAAAGATTGAGTATCATTGGGTATGCGCAGTCATAGACAGTATCTAGATAAGGGAGAGTAGGCTACAATGGGTAGGCAGTACACAATGGGTTGTCGTATTTGTTTTTTCAAGTATAAATGCGGTGTTTTAATTACTACACATGTAAAAAATTATGTGTGTGTGTGACTGTGTTTGTGTGTGAGTAAATGTGTTAATGAATATAATACTTCATGTACTAATTCAATATTCGAATGCCTTCACTACATTCTGGTGGTACCTACCGATTGTGTACTTGAATACACATAGTATTGTATGTAGCCCAATCTCTCCATACGTATCCAAATACAATAAGTATCTTTTCTGAAAAAGTATTATTACGATGTAGATGCCTATTTTTCTTGCTCTTTCTAAGATACTTATTTTACCCATGGCTGCGTATACATAGATGAGCAGGAACGATCGTGTTTTGCATAAAATTTTAATTACTTTATCAGAGTTGAAAAACTTTGTTTATCCTACAGCTTCATTAATCCTCTACAATATGTAAATCAGTGAATGCAAGATGGCTTTTGTGAATTGAAATTATTTTTTTATTTATAAAATCAATTATATGATCGTTCCTTCTCAATCAATGAAAATCAATCTACGTTATATGTATATGTATATATATATATATGTACAAATATTGTTTAGGCTTTTAAATTGAACTAAAATAAATATTAATATTTAACTCTAATTAAGACTTTAATAATTACGAAATATTTATATGAAAATATTTTGAAATTCAAACGACTATTTAAGAAAATTAATTTATTATCATACTTAAAATTAAACAATTAAAATAAAAAGAAAAAATTTAATTGTCAATATTAAAACAATAATATAATATAAATTTAATGCAAAAATATTAATTTTATAAAATATTGTATCATAATTCAAATTATTCAATTAAAAAAACAAAGTCAGCACACGATAACAAAGTATCATTTGATCTCATTAGAAAATTAATAAAGCAATAATACGGAAAGTAAAGCATACCTCTAGCATGACGCAGCATATATGATATATGCACTGGGTGATGGCCTCACTGGTGCCGGATATGGTGACAGTGCGCTCGGTCGAGTTGGGAAGCATCTCGGAGGCAACCTGAATCGAGGCACCCGTCACTTCGCGTATCTCCTTGATCTTGGCGCCGCCCTTGCCGATGAGGGAGCCGCACTGCGAGGCGGGTACGATCAACCTCAAGGTGATGGGAGGCCTGGGTACACCGCCGCCACCACCTCCCTGGACCTCGTGGAATTGCGAACACCATTCTTCGAACTTCTTGCAGATCAGAGTGAACGCCTTGAAAATCGAATTCGTTGGACCGGTCACGGTCACTATTCGCTCCGGGCACGAGCCATCGGAGATGTTGATCTTGGCACCGGACTGTGGGAGTAAACGTTCGTTTCATCATAAACCGACGCTTCAAACTTTAAACGTTGCTTTGGCTTATTAGTTACAGAGTTTCCGAACGTTGATCCCAACGTATCGAATGATGAAATATGAAAAATAAAAGTTCACGCGATACTAAAAATTTTTTAAAATAACATCTGTTCGCAATTTCACAAACTTACAAGCTGTAATAAACGTATCCGCATCGAGTTTAAGTTTCAGGCTGTTTGCTAAAAAAAGGAAGAACGGTGTGGATGATAGATGGAAACGGTCCGCTTTTTCGACGCACAAGAAACTGATCGCGGGCAAGAGAGAACCGCCAACGTGAAATATGAAGGTTCGGTCGGACGTGTCGGATGTTTAAGCACACTCGTTAAATTATCAAGGGAGGAACAATTTTTCATCGCCTCCAATATTTCTCTGAGTTATAATATTGTCGCGTGAATAGCGAATCAAACGTGCAGACTCGGTTACCGTGTTTTGTCTGATGATGAAATATTAGCTTTCCGAAGATTGAATATTAATTAACGTTACGTTTTAAAATTAATGAATTGTAGAACTTTGTGATATCCATTATTTCAAGAGTTTACATCTATTTTTTTTACCGTTAATGGGAAAATGTAACGCAAGCGGTTATACTGGTTTAAATTATTAATCATCGGTAGGCACAGAATGTTCTTACGAAAGAGTCGAAATCCTCTTTAATCTCTAGCGCTTTAATAATGTGCAATACTTGTAGAATTTTCAATGAGTTCTTTTACAATGTGAAATTCGCATTGAATGTCTTCCACGAAACCCGACATTTTGTATAGAGAATAAAAGTGTCGATATAAAAGTTGTCGAGGAAACTCTGAGACTAAGAAAGCTTCGCTCTGACTAGTCGGTGTGAGAGATTTAAAGAAAGATAATTACCTCTTCGCGGAACCTCTTGACGATTTCTCCTTTCTTGCCGATGATGCTTCCGACTTCCTACAAACAGAAAAAAAATGCGTCTCTTTTTAAAACTCTTGTTGCTTGGATCAAAGGCAGACCAATCGAGTACCGAGCGGTACTTTTTAATAGTCTGCGTTTAAAATTTTATATGAACTTTTTTTTTTTTTTTCTTTACTCGCATAGGTTTCATATTCAAAGATATTTTTTAATTCGAATTCTGATGTGTAAATATTGTAGGAAAAAAAAACCAAAAAAAAAAAAAAAAAAAAAACAGTATTGGAAGAATCTTTAATACCGCATGTTATCAGTTTTGAATATTTTTCAAGCATATGTGGTAATATCGGTTTTAAGTTAAACAATTTTAGATTCCGCCATGAATAAATATTCAAATCTGGCGTCCGATATTGGATTTTGTTCGATATTAAGCTATTTTTCTTTACCCTTTTTGTTATACGTATTACTATATGCCAGATTTGAAAAATAAAAGAAGAAAAATCCATATTTGACATTAAATTTACGATCGATTGTTGCTTTAACCGTATCTATTAAAATTGATCAGTTTGCGGTAGTAACTAACTTCGACGTGGCTAGTTAAATAAACTGATTAAATATTGATATTATCTCGAATTTTGTTTTAGAAACAGGTACCGACGTTGATGAAATCTTAAATATTAACCTAATGTATAACAAAGGCCTGTTTACATTAGTTCAGCTCAAACAAGGTAAAAGATTTCTCAATCGTCCAGCGAGAGCGAGTTATATTGGATCAGCCATCGGTGAATCCTCGTTCTAAAAATAACGAGCCGGCTATACCTAATTAATCAAACGAGCGATACTTCGGCTCCTCGCTAGGCTTACAGGCCAGAGAGCGTAAGCGAAGAGAAGTCGCCGGTGAAAAACGAAAAGGATACCGATCACTCGATACATGGCGCGTTAAAATTAACCCGGGAGCCCGGTAAAGCGCGCGCAAAACAAAGGAGATAAAAGTTGCGCGTGCGTACCTACACTCACATGAAGCGCTTGCCCACCGAAGGTAGGCAATAAAAATATTAAGAAGAAGGTAAAGGGGGGGAGGGAGAGAATGGGGGAATGAAAAGAGAGACAGCAATTGCCTAATAATAGAGGCGCTTAGCCAGACTAACTCTTCGTAGTTATGCGGTCCTCTCTTTCTCTCTCTCTCTCTCTCTCTCTCTCTCTGACTCTCCTTTCGCTAACTTAAGACGAGAGAGAGAGAGAGAGAGAGGGAGCCGGCGACCCTCCCGATAATGTCACACGGATCTAGACGGTAAGAGGGAAAGAGATAGAAGGAAAAAGGGAGGAGGAGAAAAGAGTATCGCATACACGAGATGAGAGTACGTAGGAACGTACGTAGCGTCGCAGGTATGCGCGCCGTCGCTTCTAAACTTAGGTTTGAGCTCTCTCCTCCTCCTGGCTGGCTCTAGATTTATCTCTCTATAATTTCTATCCCCATCTCGCTCATTCCGTTTCTCATTCTCAGAGCGAGCTTGCGCCAAGCAACGAGCTATCTAGCTAGCTTTCGTCCACTTTAGCGCGCGCGGCAGGATTTTTAATCGTTTAATGATTCACGCTTGACCTCCTTCGCTCTCTTTTGTAATAGCTCATTGTTCGCACGCGCTTGCTGCTTATCGCTATTAATTTAAAACGCTTTGATTGTTTATTCAACGGAAAAAGAGATTTTGTATAATGTTTGTTTATTTTCATGATTTATTGGATTGGAAGTTTATCACAGCAAGTTTATCGGGCTTTTTATCAAATTGAATTATTATCGTCGTGTATGTGAATAAAGTAAATGTGTTAATATTAAATCTAAATATTTTAATGATCGTTACGTTTAAATGGTACTGCTTGTCTTAAAATATTAATATTAATTTATATGGTAACATTAAATTTTTTCAATAAATGATTAACGTTCTTTATCACGCGTCTTTATTTGAATTTTATGTCGTATATTAAATAAAATTTGCATAAATACAAAGCGAACGATGTTTGTAAAAAACTTAAAGAACTAAAATTGGACGTGATATTCGAATTATTCATTATAGATAAATCACCGTGCTATCTATTTTTGTAAATATAAAATTCGTAGGAAATTTTATCATTTTTATTGCGCAAATAAATGAAATATGTCATATGTTTTATCGATCGGCTGTTATTACCAAAAATTTTTGAACAAATTTTTCATCTGAATATTTGATAAAGACACAATGTATTGAAGCTACTGTAACAACTGTCGGATTTTTATAAAACATTTATCAACAATTAAGCTTCAATTATTAATAAAGACAGTTTACAAATGAATTGAATTTTAATTTTTTTTTTTTTTTATATTATGTAATCTTTATTGTACGAAGATATTTTTGTTACCCGCATTTCAAGTCGTCGGATAAAAAAACGAAAAAAAAAAAAAAAACCACAAAGTATAATATCCTAGCTAGAAGAGCGAGCAATTGAGCCACAATAAAACGACAAAGAAAGCATGATCAAACCGAACCTTCCGAATGGTCTTAAAAACGAGTCGGTATAACGACACGTACTTATACATAATGTATACATATAACGCAAGTGGTTAAAGCTTCGCGCAATTACGAGGACAAGGATAGGAAAGAAGGGTAAGCGCCGGTAGCGCGTGCCCGGCAATTTAAATACGTTTCTGCGTGAATCATTCGACTCCCACGCGTTGCGAGACGAAGTCGGCTCAACGTTGCCGCTCTCGTCGGGTTTTCCTCCGTTATCCGCGCTGTATGCGCGAGGGAGAGAGAGCGAGAGAGAGAGAGAGAGTGAGAGTTTTTCGCCGGATGCTCTCCGAGAGCGTTAACCTCGCGGTGCTTCGAACTCTCTCTCTCTCTCTGGCGTACGTCGTCCGAACGCGATAATGGTGACGTCGGTAGATTTTTCACTTGCTCCGTTATCGCGCTTTGTTCATCTATTTACTTTGCTGTCTCTCGTCGAACTTTACGTTTGCGAATACATGTACATATTCTGTTTGATTGTTTTTAAAGGGTATTTGATTATCGCTATTTTTTACGACGAATAAAATTGCGTTAACGACTGGATATTTTCATGTTTTTACGTTAAAATTTAATGAGAAATTTTATGGACGCATTGTGGGTCGTAGTTTAGTTAAGCGGTTGACTTTTCAGAATTTAAAGCGACGGAGTCAAGGCGAGCGCAATAAATAAGATTGTCATCGCTTATTACGTGTTTAATGCGAACGTGTCTGCTTGTGTAAAATCGTCGCTAGTAATACATTGTTTTCTTTGCCGAAAGATTGTAAAATGCCTAAATTTTTGACAGAAATTTAAATATATCTTTCGAAATAAAGTTACTCGTTCCATTTGTTATTTTCGCAATTTGTTTAGTATTCAATGCTTGCGATGGTAAAAGATTCATCGTAAAAGTTTCCCTTACTTTTCGACGATGTCTAATAATTTCGTCGAGAAATCTAACAAATTATCAAGAAGTATGCAGAAGCATTCTCTGTTAAAGCATTTTACCTCATCAATTTACGAAACGCTCAACATTTCGTTCCCAATCGGATCGTTAAACTCCCATAGCCCGACAAACCAAAATAATCAAACTTGCCGTACGCGCGGCGCAAACTTTCTTCGTCGATCTCTCGGCGATTTAAGCGCGCGGCGGTCGGAGGCGCGAAAGCGACCAGAAAGGAAAAACCGTCGGGTGCACGGATATAGTCACCGAGAGCTGAAGGAAAAAATATAAAAAGAAAAAAAAAAAAAAAAAAAAAAATGCTCAACGCGAGATACGAGGAAGGAATGAAAGAAAAACGAGATCGAGTTGGCTATGGGCCAACGATCGGGTTATATCCGCGCGGCGCTGATGCAGCGGAGTTTGCGAAAATTTACGACCGAATTGCAAAAATCTCTCATGGAAGGATAAATTGAATGGTATAATCGATGGCTGAGATAATCATACGCATGCGCGAGCGAAACGATGGGAACATTGACATTGAAGCACTGGCGAGATTGTTTGAGAAAAACTAGCGACGTTTGCTTCGTAAATGTTACTCTAACGATACACTTTGCGGGAAAAATACAATGTATCGAGTACGAGTTAAACTGGCTCTGGCGATAGTAACGATACGATAAATATATACACAAATTCGAGGTATTAATTATAACCCGAGACTTCTCGGACTATTTCAACAATGCATAAATAGTCGGTCTCCTTCGTCGCTCTTCATCGTGAGAAATCAACGCCAAGACGACGCAGCACCGGACTACACAGACAACAAAACGTCAAGAATAAAAAAAAAAAAAAAAAAAAAAAAAAAAAAAAAAAAAAAAAAAAAAAAAAAAAAAAAAAAAAAAAAAAAAAAATGACCAGATGCGACGAGGCCGAGAAATCGGAGTCGCCGGAGTTTGGAAAGAAGAAGGAAAGAGATCACGCCGAGCTCGTTGACTCTCCGGTTGGATGCTAGGCGAGCCAAGAGACTGGACCCAGGCCAGAGAGACTTTGGCCAATCGGTCGTTTTCTCCTTCTCTCTTTCTCCGCGATATCCCCATTATCGTTTCCAATATTCCGCCCAGAATAACGTATAGAAAGATACTCCGCTCTATTACGTCCAAGGGTTATGCCGATTGGTCGTCGTTGACGCCGATACGATGCATCATCGTCTGGCCAATTTTTCTATTCCTTTATCCTTGTTTTATCGAGAAACAATCGTATACCGTGTACGCGCGCATTCGATTACGCATGCGCGTTTGCGGAATGGCTGGTTTTTCGAGGTCACGTGATTGGACGCGCAAAGAGGATTGGCGTCATTCAGGTGCGGGGGAGGGAAAATTACACGTGACCCAAACATTCCACGTTTTCGCGATAAATTTAAGATGGACTTTTCGTGATCTGAATATTTGCGTATATAAATAGGAAATTAATATTAGTTATCTACATATGAATCGCTACGCGCAAGACTTTTATAAACGATATATTTTGCGAATGAATAAAATTTTATCGATGTTACGTTTTTATTATCGCAAGTGACGCGTATTTTAAATAAATAATTACAACCGATTGCTAAATTTTTTATAATTGTAATTTATGATTAAGATATAAAAAGGGAAATTTAATAAAAACAAAAAAAAAAAAAAAAAAAAACTCGATAGGGTTAAAAATTTATCGAAATAAAATATTTTTCAACAACGCGATTTTAGAATAATTTATGACACATATTAATAACGATATGGCGAAACGATAGTTTCTAATGGAAAATGATAAAATTTACGTTAGGATAATAAATTACAAAATTTTCAATCCTCTTTAAAGTGGAAAAAAAGAAAACAATCCCAGCGAACTTCAGTTTCGAATTCAAGAACAGCGTCGGGTCTAGATTTATAAATCGGTGAAGATGCGCGCGCTGGTATGCGTTGCGGTGCTCCACACACTCGCGAGGCCTGTCTCTCTTTCTCCCGTCGTATACCGCAGATAACAAATAACGTCTGGCCGCGTTTTCTCGGCCAGCGGCGAATAGTAGTGCATTATGTCTGCGGCTTAATTTAAGAGAAAAAAAAAAAGAGAATGTGAGAGAGAGAGAGAAATGAGGAGAAGCGATTGCGACGTGATAGAGAGAAAGTAAAACAGATGTCGCGAGTATTCCGATGCATCGATATTATGCTGAGTATTAAATGCGTGTATGTAGATGTCCGTGTGTGAGAAATTTCGCAGCGTCTTGCTAACCTCGAATTTATTGTCGGTGTGTTTTAAACTGAGTATTATTGGAAATACGGGGAAAGATAAATATATACGTGTATAGGTGTATCGGAAAAAACGTTGAAGCTGAAATTTAACGATGAAAGATTGTACGTTATAAAAACAGCGATACGTTTCAAATATGTGTTTTTAATGATGTCGATAAATAAACAAGTAACAATATTGATAATTTGCGCAAAAATGTTTATAAAAATTATGTATTTTGCATCGAATTTTCATACCTCTTGCCGTAAAAATAAATCGTCTTCGTTCTACTTTGAAAAACATCATCGGCAATAATTTGAATTAAAAAAATTTATTCAATAATTTCATGAGTTTTAAAGCATCGGCCGATCCAGTGTTACAGCACTCGAGCTAAGTATACCGCTAGCGATCTTCAGCAGCTGCACCGAGCGAGAATAAAGGACGCTCTCTCGTCGAGAAGCGTATTCAACTTCGGTCTCTCTCTCTCTCTCTCTCTCTCTCTCTCTCTCTCTCTTATTCTCTGCAAAACCAAAAGCCCTGATAAAAAAGAAACGAGAGGAGAAGCGAAAACCTTAGAAGCCCTCGAGCGTAGAGAAAGAGAGATGCGGGTCGTACTCTGGGCGACGATGACGACGTCGATGACGATGGTTATTCAAATGTGCAAGAACGTGCAATAATTTTTCGCGAAAGATAGAGAGAGAGAGAGAGAGAAAGTCGCGCCCTCGCGCGGACACTCCAGCACGCGAGCGAGCAAGCAACGGCAACCCCGTTTTTTTTATTCCCGAGCGATCGAACGCCAACGATGCGCTTTTCGGATAAAGGTGAGAGTAGTTAACTACCTCTGCTGTTGGAATATAAGGGGAAAAGGGATACTTTTCTCGGTGTTTCGTCTAATTATTCAATCAATCAATTTTTTTTTTTTTTCCACAAATTCATACGAATTATTTGAAAATAAGCAAAAAAAAAAAAATTTTTCCTCCCTTTTTTTTTGACAAATTGCAAAAAAAGAAGATATAAAATCAATTTTTTTCTAGAATGGAGTTAAGAATGCTTGAAAGATTGCAAATGAAAGACGATGGTCGCGTTGGACTAATTGTCGGTGATTTCATCGATCGACGGCCTCTATAAATATATCGCGGAAATTGGATTGAATGACTTGTAAGTTAAAGCACGCGACTACTCGAATCGCTGGTGTACAGGGGGAAAAATCGGCGAGGTTTAAAAAAAAAAAAAAAAAAGAAAAGAAAATATGAAAGAAAAGAAAAAAGAAAAAAACAAAGAAAGCGAAGCACTATAAAATAGATTTGTCAGTAATAAAGGTGGAGGAGTGCGACGAAAATCGATCGTCGGAAAGCTTTATTAAATTTGGATTTATATAGGACGAGAGCTCCATTGTTCTCCATTAAATTTTCATCGTGAACTCGCTTTCATTTTTTTTTTTTTTTTTTTTGGCCGAATGAAATAAAAAAAAATAAAATAAAATAAAATAAAAAATAAGAGGAAAAAAATGAAAGAAGAGATGAAGTTTATCAGTTTCCGGTAGGGGATACGGCGCGTTCTATACAATTTTCAAAGTAGAAAGGGAGGGTATAACAAAATAAAAAAACTAAAAAAAAAAAAAAAAAAAAAAAAAAAAAAAACAAAAACAAAGAGGGGGGAAATCGGCGATAGAAATGAATCTTGAGAAAAATCGAGATACAAAAGAAATGAAAACGAAAAATTCGAAACACGACGGGTAAACAATCTACGAGAATTTATGATGAGTTATTTCGGTGACTTTGATATATATCAACGAAATAAAAAATTTTTCGCTTTTTCTTTTTTTTTTTTCTTTTACACAAGAATATAAAGCTTGCTTTCATGATATTTTACGGGTAACTATAGCTGCCTGTTGGCCTTTTTGCCGTAAAAGCGACTCGGCAATTTCGAGCGATTTTTTTTTTTTTTTTTTTTTTTTTTTTTTTTTTTTTTTTTTTTTTTTTTTATTTCAAATGGAGTTATAGGTTTTTACGAAAGGTTAAAGTAGCGTTTGAAATTGGCCATTTTATAATGGTAGACAGGCTCGGTACTTTATTACTATCTATTACCGGGTGGGCTAATCATTCATCCATTAATTTTTAATCCAATATATGAAGAATAACTTCTTAGATCTCAAGATATTTGCTTGTATAAATTACGTAATATCAATTATCTACCAATGTTTTGCTTTGGTTACTCGTAAAATATTTTTAAAGCAATTAATTAACTCAAACATAACTCACCGCTGCTTATAAAATGAAAACGCAAGAAGTTGCAAAAAGAAAAAAAAAAAAAAAAAAAAAAAAAAAAAATTATGAAATTGGCATGAATAATTCAAAATTTTAAACAGCTTTTATTGCGTTATTTTTCGTTTAAAATAAAATTAAAGTGGTAGTTTTCTCAAGATATTTGATTATCTAATTTTGTATTTAACGATAACGAAAGTGCAGGAAATAATGAAGATAATTACAAAGTAAAATCACGGCGAGAACTAAAAAAATATCCAATTCGACTTTGGTAAATTTAATCTTACCAGCATTACCTCAACTGCAAAACGACAGAATTTGATTCTCATTCGGTCAATTATCTTTCGCGCGCAAAAAAAAAAAAAAAAAAAAACTTGCGCCAAATTGATCGTCACTTTTACAGCCGCGCAAATGTATTACCAAAGCTAAAACGGCGATAAAACTGAAAATTTTTCGAAAATTTTTTTAACTGCTTAGTGTAAAGGCGTTCACGGTAAAAAGTATATATTCGATAGGAAAAAGAAAATACATCTCGACGGTAAGTTAAGAAATTTCACGCATCATTATTCTTAAATGAAGAAAATAAAAAATATCATATTATGGCGCGAGCCCAATTCATCGACACGTAACTCAAAAGAAGAGAGAGAGAGAAAGAGAGAGAGAGAGAGAGAGAGAGAGAAAAGGTTAGCAAAACTTTCTTCTTTTTCATGAATGAAGTATAACCGCGAATACAAACGCGCGGACAATGAGCTCGAGTAGCGCGCCGCGACGACAATAGCCTCGACTTTGTGGCGGTAGCAACCAGACGCATAACTTTGAAACTTTTCAGACGCAAGCGTGTAAGTGTGTACTGTATACGCACACACGCATACACACACACATACACCTACGAAAGAGAGAGAGAGAGAGAGAGAGAGAGAGAGAGAGAGAGAGAGAGAGAGAGAGAGAGAGAGAGAGAGAGAGAGACATAACGAACTAAAGGATTTTAACGGTCAAGTGTAGTGAGATCGGTGAAGCAACGTGAAAAGATTTCGTATATGGCGAGAAAGAGAAAGGAAGTCGTTAGGTCGAACTTTGTGAATTTAGAAGGGAGAGATAAAATTGGAAGTCACTGAGGGAGGGAAGAATCTTGAGTTTGCAAATTAGGGGGAGTGCGGCTATTGTCGAACTCTCGAATCGTGATTAGAGCTCGCTTTTATTCTCTCTTCTTTTAAGTCTCTCTGTTCTTCTCTGAGAGTTAGTTTTCAACTTTGCGAGTACGTTGAGAAATAGTTCGAGAGACGGTTTTGCCGATGTAAATCATGGATTTGGCATGGAAAATAAAGATTTTGTTGTATATTAATTTTCTTTTTTTTTTTTTTAATATTCAACGTGAAATTTAAAAATATAATCCAGAAATTATCCTGGTTTTTCAACTAAGATCATTAACTGTTATCTTGATCGGTTAGTTTCAATAATTACTATATCAACGTTGTATCGTAAAACAAAAAAAAGAAAAGAAAAAAAACATGGCAGAACGATTTTTTTTTTTTTTTTTTCTCGATTTGAGAATCAGCATTCGATTTTAAATGGCTCAATTAAAATGAGCCAATAAATTTCAATAAAAACTTTCAGCACTCGGACGACAACGATCAGCCATTGTTAATCCGAAAATATACACTCCGGTATATATTGATTGTTAATTTTAATATACACACAGCTCTGGGCTCGCTCTTATTAAAATGCCGACATAACGAGAGATAAAAACAATTATATTCGTTTGTTTTTGATATTAAACTGCGGACTAATAGTTGCGAGCATAACAAACAATGCATTTTCAATATAAATACGCTCGAATAAAATTTGACAATTGTTTTAATTGCATCGATTAGGAATTAATTTGCATGTATATAACGGAATAAAGTGTATTGCTTCCGCTTATTATTATTACCTTTAGAAATTCCGAACAGATTAAGCATTTGGATTTTAACGATAATTTTGTCTTTCACAATAGTTGCAAACCATTAGTCAGCGCAGATCGCGCGAATGAATTTAAGAATCGAACTCGAGATAATGCAACGTAAACGAGTAACTTTCTGGAATACAATCCCCCCCCCCCCCGTGAAAATACTCGAGACGCCGGGGATGGATAATCTTGCGTTTAATCGCGTCTCGCGAATCGCAGGAAGCGTGAGGACACGTGTTTCTCATCGCATTCGTTACGTCCGTCAACTTGAACGATTGTTTATCGTTGCCGAGATATACGCGCGCGCGCGCGCGCGTGTGTGTGTGTGTGTGTGTGTGTGTGTGTGTGTGTGTGTGTGTGTGTGTGTGTGTGTGTGTATTATGTCGTTCGACAGTTGCGTGAATTTATCATCGCCAATATTGACTCTTTGATATTTTCGACGTTAAATTTTGGTTTAAAAATATCGACGAATTTTAGAAAACAATTTATCCATCGGCGATATTAATAAAATGGTTAAAATTCGAAGGTCAAGTTAATTTTCCATCTTAATGAATTTGTCCTTACATTAAAACTCGTACATCTATCACTTTTCTCTCGTCGACTGACTTTTACCAAAATTGATTCCATGACTCATTTTTTCCTCGCGATATATGCACACACATCTATTTTACGATATCCACCGTACCGCCTATATACGACCGTTAATCACTATCATAGCGTCCAGCCGCGAGCATCGACAAAGAGAGAAAAAAAATTAGGTCATCGAGGCGTTAATCGTCGCAGCTGGTCCACAGCGCGCGAAAATTCCTGCGTCTATCTCCATACCCCACGTGCGCTAACGATTTAGTTATGAATGTACATGTATATACATATATATGTTTCCATCGCGTTTTTCTCCCCTAATTTCGGTATAATAAATTGGTCGCACGTAAACTCTCGTGCCAAAAGGAGCCGGAGAGCGCGAGATAAACTTTGCGCTCGCCAATAAGCCATTCGTCATTGAATTTTTCATTGTGAACGGTAAGCACGATTTCCGTGCGTGGAGAGAGAGAGAGAGAGAGAGAGAGAGAGAGAGAGAGAGAAAGAGAGAGAGAGTCGTTGAGAAGAAAGATTAAGGAAGATTTAGAGAAACGATAGGGATGAAATTAGCTAATGCTTGGGCGCGATTATTTCGTGACGATTATTTTCATGCGGATTACACGTCTTTAATTCAATGATCGTTATAACTACGCGATATGAAAGCCACGAATAGTTTTGATTAAAGCTACCCTACTCTCTCTCCTTTTACGAGACATCGTTGAATTTTAATTAATTTCAATGTTTACTTCCTCAAAGTTACGAGCATCAAATAACCTTTGCTTGACTTGCATCGACTTATTTGCTTGAAATTTAACGAGCAAATAATAATTCTTCAAACTCTTGTTTAAGTTTGTTTCTATCAGGGGAGAGGGGAAGGGGAAACCAACCACTTTATTCGAAAAGTCTCAGAAAGTAAACCTTCATCCGGAGATATTTCTCTCTATCCGAGTTTCCGCGCGATAAAGAGCGCGCGGGTATATTTATCAGAAGGTGAGTAGACTCTCTTTCTCTCTCTTATATTCATAGTTTCCTTCCAATACCTATATCCATAATGCTCGCTCGTCCCGAATGTGAATCCGCGCGTAAGATCGTTCGCGCTCCGATTCCCGTCTCGAAAAGGGAAGGAGAAGCGAATAATAATCGATGGTAAGCTTCACATGACTCTGTGTCTAATCCCATAGACAATGTGCGTAAGTACGGCTCTTGTTCTCCCTTTGGCCTATAATATTTTTTTTTTTTTTTTTTTTTTTTTTTTTTTTTTTTTTTTTTATTCTTGAGCTATCGCAAGGGTTGAGTTTCTTTGTCGCGATGCTTCGAACGTTAGTTACTTGGATGACGCACTTTGACGGAAGCGTGGAACGCGATCTACTCGCTTTGATTTTCGAAGATAAACAATGGCCGATCTTGACGATAAATGCTTTCGTATCGGATTTCTTTCCCCTTTTATTTTTTTTTTTTTTTACGAACGATAATAGTTACGTCAAGTGTATCGCATTTTGCTCATTCGAGTTTTAAATCGAAGAATTTTGAAAACATTTAAAGATTCTCAGAACTCTTTGACATTGTATATTAAACGTAAAGCATATTTGTTCCTATTTTTTGAAAATTTATGAGCCACGGCGTTTAAGATTTTCGATTAATTTGATAATTTTAGTAAAGATTTAGGCGCGTCGCTTTATTTTGAAAAAAAAAAAAAAAAAAAAAAAAAAAAAAAAAAAAAAAAAAAAAAAAAAAAAAAAACTTTCAAACGAATAAAACGTTATCGAATTAATGGTAGACATACTCTCTGAACGAGCGGTTTGTTTTTAAAATATAGTAACACTCGTCGTTACGAAGCCACTAATTTACGTTAGCGACGACAAACGCGCTAATTAAACTCGTCCTCGTTCCGATATTTACAAAACAATGCAAAGCGCGAACGAATCCGTTCCGACTTTCTATCGCGTATCAACGTTCGAACATCTTTAGATTTATAATTTTGTCGCTTTTTCGATATTGTTACTACTGAAATTAAAATTATTTTACTTTGGCAAATTAAACAAAGTGCCAATCGTCGTTAATCGTGTGAAACCTTTGCGTGCAAAAACGCTTATAATCTTAAAAAAAAAAGGGTAAAAAAAAAGGGTAAAAATAAAAAAAAAAAGTTAAAGAAAAAGAAAAGATGATGATCTTGTTCTGGAATAAATCATATTATACAATAGTTGTGTGTAAAATCGAATATAGGTATAATATTAATAATAATAGAAGCGTGTAAAGTAAATCTAACCTTGCCCTGCATGATAAGCCGGATGGTGAGGGTGACCGAAGGGTCATCGTTCAGCATGGGTTTGTTATCCATGCCGTCCATCGAAATTCGTTCCTTGGTCGGGGCGTTAATAACGTGCGTCGACTTGGGCGATACGTCGACGCGGTATGCCGCCGAGCTGTTGCCGGGATTGGGAGATACGGACGAGGGAGGCGAGGAGGACGGGGGAAAGGTTAGGCGAGTGATTTCGCTCGGGTGGTGGCTGCTGCTGCTGCTGCCGCTGTTGCTATTGCTATTGCTGCTGCTCGACGTTCTCGGCTTTTGATCCTGTTGATACGGATGTCGCTGATGATGCTGATACTGCCGTTGCTGCTGCTGCTGCTGGTGCTGCTGCTGATAATGCTGATTATTATGCTGCCGGATGGGTAGGCTCTTCACGCTGAAATGAGAAGGAATCGTTCGTTATAAAGTGTTTTATTTATTACCTGGCGAGTGCGGGTTACGGATTGTACGTTTGATTGTTTTAAAAATTAAAGGTATTATCGTCGTTATAAAGTGTTTTATTTATTACCTGGCGAGTGCGGGTTACGGATTGTACGTTTGATTGTTTTAAAAATTAAAGGTATTATCGTCGTTATAAAGTGTTAATTGTCTAAAAGATAACTTATAATTGGTTAAGATTTAACGCGAACGTTTAAACAAAGTATTTATGACGTCGGCTTTGCTATTTCTGCACGAAAATCGCCGGGATAATTATAGAGGGAACTTTATCTCCGGAAAAAGAAGAAAAAGTCAAGTACCCTACCATCTAATTTCGATGGGACTTTCATTTACTTTGAGTTATAATACTCTTTTGGTCGAGAGCGCAAAACGCGCTCGCGCTCTCTTGCGAGCTGTTTCTCAGATCTTGTTAATCGCTCTTTTCTAAGAAAAGATTAAGGCAAATTTTCTCAAATGGGTATCGCGCGGTCAGGTATCAAAATTAACGATTCTTTTAATTAACGCTTTTAAATTAGAGCTTGTTAAGATTAAACTTGCTATATAATTTTAAGATAAACGATGACGACCTTTAATTTATTGTTTTTTTTTTTTTTTTTGTTTCGCTTTTTTGCTTTCTCTGTCAGATATACGTATAATATATGTTATTAACATTTATTTTAAACGATTTAATAAAATAGCGAGCTGTTTATCTTACACTAGTCTGAGTATCTATACATATATTTTTTTTTGGAACATATATATATATATATATATATATGCGTTACAATTGAATTTTTAATTAAGAAATCTATTATTTTTACATATAAATGAAATAATAAATGGAAAATTACTGCCAACTATTTTTATGAGAGCGTATTTAAAAAATATCATTATATACACGTATACACATATGTTATAGATAAAAGGAGTTTCCTAATCTCTCGTTACATAACCTTAAACCGTATATCAGTAATTTGAAGTCTTTGGTAAAGTTTCTACGCAGCAAGTTTAAAACTATTACTTATCGCATCTGTATTTTAAAAAATTCTTCAAAATTTTTTATTTTTTTTCTGTCAAAATAAGACGAAATGTTTGAATAATGGAATCGATATATCGTGCAAATAGCCTGAAAATGAAAAAAGAAAATAAAAAAAGTAAGAAAATATGTAAAAAAAAAAAAGCGCTAATAAAGCGAGAAATAAGTTTTCCTAATTAAGCTCGAGTTCGAGCCGATAAAAGCCATCGCGAGCGTTAGCAAAACGTAAATATACACCGAAGAACGAAGCGCGCGCGGAAGGCGCAGAGGTAGAAAAATTAGTAGAGGTATACGAGTCGTATAGTATCCGCGACGGTGTCGTGGGCCCGCGAACGCGCTAATGGAAGGAAGTTAATGACTGTACGCGCGGTGCACTTTCATCAAGGAGCTAAATAGCGAGCGCGTTGCTGCTGCATTCCGCGGAGTCATTTTTCTGTGCGTTAATGCTAATTGCTGCTCTCTCTCCCCCCTCCCCTCCACACCTCCCCCCTCTCTCTCTGTCTCTGACTCTCTCGATTTCGCTCTCGTCAAAACACCAACTGTATACGCATTGGGTTTTGATCGATACGTCACGCGATGTCGCATTCGATATTCGTGTGGTTTACTTTTCGTTGACAACGATTCGAAATTATTTATATATTTATTTATTGTTTTTATTAACATCGACCGAATTTGGATGATTAGATTCGAGAATTGCAAACAGTGTCAATGGTTAATTGCATGCGCCGTCTGAATTATTCATAACATGTAATGCGCTATACTATTAATTTTGCATAGTTTACACAATTCTAACAAGAGGTAATATCATTTCCAATATATATATATATATATATATATATATATATATATATATATATATATATGAAAAGCGTGCACAATTAAAAATTAAACGACGCACAAGTAAATTACTGTTGTAAAATAAAAAAAAAAAAAAAAAAAAAAATATAAGAAACGTTAATATACTACTGACAAATCTTTTGCAACTTTTTTTTTATTTGCAACTAGACGTCTGTTATTTTTAAAAATTTATATATTATTAACATTTTTTTTTACATGTTACAAAATTTAATTTTCTCGCGATAAATGTTTCATATTCGTAAAAAATTAATTTACAACCTGCTATGGAATTAATAAAAGTTGAAACGTGATGCGCAAGTTTATAATATTTATACCGATGTATATGAATATGCATAAATTCATACGCATAAATATAATGTAAAGTTATTTTCCTAGTAGACTAATTTATTTCTGTTACATGTCTGTTGTATACTATTTATCTCCGTTTTGTTATCTCTTTCATTATCGTACAATGTTTCTATTTGTTTTACTATCGACTCTCTTTCTATAGCGCTATTGTTTCTAACAACTACTATATATTAAAAAAAAAAAAAAAAAAAAAAAAAAAAAAAAAATTGATAATTTGTGTTACTTTTTTGCTTTTATCATCGAATATCGTTTCTTTGATGAAACGTAAATTTTATACTTTTGATTGACATAGGTTACACGTTGGTATTTACTTATAGTTTAAACACTTGCCAAGTTTACTAATAGTACAACGTAACACAAACTTTCTCGAACGCGATATATCTTCCATAATCCTATAAAGCTCTCACATAATGCCACATGTCAAACTTAGCGCGTAAAATAAAAAAGAGAAAAAGTAAAAAAAAAAAAAAAAAAAAAAAAAAAAAAAAAAAAATGAGAACGGCACTCGTACTTTGTTATAACTCAATTTGTGCGACGCGAGCGCTGAGGCCAACGGAGCTCCGAAAAGAGAAAGAAGAAGAAAAAAAAATCGACAAGACTAATGAATTGCGCCTTCTCTTTCTCCCTACGTCGTCTCTTTTTCTCCATCTGCAGCGAGGGAAAAATGAGGAAGACGAAGTTGAGAAAAAAGAAAGAAAGAAAAAAAAGAAAGAAAAGAAAGAAGAATACAACGACGAAGGAAGGGAATAAAAGAAAAAAAGAAAAACGCGTCTCTTGTTCTCATCATCCGTTGCACGTGCGCATGAGAAGAAAACTCGCGGATACGCCGTATGTATGCGTAAATTTTTTTCCGCGCAACTTTCTCTCGTCTACTCCTTCGACTTAATTATTCCGTCGCGCGTTTTGCGCAATCTCGTTGGGCTTTCTTCATCTCCGGGCACGGCTAGCTTTTCAAGACCACGAGTACGAAAACAAATTTAGGAAGGCTTAATATCCTGTAGTCTGTGTGTACATATGAGGGTAGATAAAATATAAAAGCAAACGCGCAGAATCCGTTATCGTTGTACACGCTGGTAATACAGCTCGACTACAACGAAATAACGTGTCCTCCTCCCTCGAAGCGGAACAGCTCGTTACATACGTAAACAAGCGAGCGAACAATAATGGAAAAAAGAAAAAGTCGCGAGTTCATCGCGGTCGTATAAAACCACGTACATTTTAAGCGACGCTTTCTACTTACGTCTTTCTCCGACGTTCTCACGCGGTTTTCATACATATAGTGTCAAACTTCGCGCGCGCGAGCCCGCGTGTGTGCACGAGTGTTTGTTTGTCCTCCTTTTTGCGTTAATTCAACATCTGGTGAACTTGCGCACTCGGGACAACGATCCGTCTCAACGCTTATGTAACCGAAA
This sequence comes from Chalcis sispes, assembly GCA_949987625.1. NCBI lineage: Eukaryota > Metazoa > Arthropoda > Insecta > Hymenoptera > Chalcididae > Chalcis > Chalcis sispes. Next base: position 71,587,199 of record OX465096.1, read on the forward strand.
AACATTTTTGGCACTTTTTTTCTCACTTTCTTTTCTCATCTTTTCTTACACGCGGAACGTAGACGAATGTGACAGTGTCCGGGAGATGAGTGAAATGGTTTTTTTTTTTTTTTTTTTTTTTTTCGTGGAGATGAAGCAAAGAGGGATGTCTCTTTTCTTATTTGTTCTCTTTTTCGGGGCTATTGAGAATATAATTAGAATCTTGTGATGGCTTGTGTTTAGTCGCTCGTTTTTTCTCTCTTTCTTTGTTTAACGATAAAGTTTTGTTTAATGTTAAGGAAATTTGAAAACTTGATCGCGCGATCGACGTTTTCTTATTCGAGCAATTATTCAATTCCATAATGTGATTTAAAAATGTTTCACAATTTACATATTAATCAGCATAACCGATCGATATATTTGATGAATTGCTAAATAATTACAAGTATGAATGTTAATTACTCACAATAATTATAAGCGTGGAATAATTGCAATTTTATTAAAATTTTGTTTATCGATCATACAGTTTAATTAACTAATGGGATAATATGTATCTATCATAAAAGCGATACAAGCTCTCGATGAGTTTCGTAATAAACAAAGCGCGATTTCTTGCGATGTTCGATAATTCTCGAACGAAATAAATACACTTAAATAAAAATAACTTTAGAATGCGCTTAAACTGTCGAAAAATTCAATTTAAAACGTGATATTCATCTATACGAACACAAATTCAGTGATAAAACAAGAAATAGTCGTTGAGAAAAAAATTGGAATATAAATTGCACGTTTCATTTAAAGATCGGTCGGAGAATTTTCCGTTTCATAAATTTCAACATTTTAATATACGTCATTTTTTCTTTTTTTTCTTTTTTTTTTTTTCGATAAACTTTGCATTTTACGAATATGGACGACAGGCAGATATATTTTTTACAGATAAATTTTTTTTTTTTTTTTTTCTAAATTTTTATCCTTCTGTTTGTCCTTTTAACACATTTAAAATTAAAAAAGTGTAATTTTTACAGTAAGTTAATATTGCCAAGATATGAAATTTTTGTTACTAATTTTTTGAAAGAAAAAAGAAATGAATATTTTAAGTTTCATGTTCGATGGAGAAAGAAACGCAGAGGCGTTAAAATTTTCCGAGCTTTCCGTAACGAGTTTTATTAACTTTTTGTTACTTTCTTATCTCCTAGGAGTGAAAAATGGATCGCCAGAGTCGGTATATCGCGACGATAATTTCATCGTAAAAATTAAAATTTTTTTTTTAATGCTGTTGGGTCAAAAGTTTTAAAAAAAATTGCTACCTTCTATCTTGGGAATAATTTTATAAATTGCTCGAAAAAGAAAAAGTTGTCGAGTTTTATTAACTGAAGAAAATTAAAAGTACATGTCACACGCAAATGTTTAGAAGAAACTCGATTAAACTGGAAATAACGTTACAAAGTATTGAATTGTTTAGTCGTGTAATTCAAATCAATTGAAAAGTTTTAAGGACTCGAGAAATTTACGTTCAACCTTGAAAATGACACTTTTAACAGCTAGTCGGTGTGTTAAGTTTCTTCATTAGTCCGTAAAAGCCGCAAAAATTTGAAAGTTTTAATTTCCGAATGTTCTTAAGTAAATAAAAGAAGAAGAAAACGTTGTACAATTATCAGTCAAATAAAAAAAAAAAAAAAAAAAAAAAAAAGGTAAATATTTTGGTAGAGATAATTTGTCGGGATTACAATCGAGAATAATTATGCCGAACCGCATGTTTCGATAGTTATGGCACGTTTGAGGTTTTCGCCCTCGCTTGCGTTTCGCCAATTACAATAATTCAAATGCAAAATAAAACATTGAATTAATGTACAATGAATTTCAGCGAACGAATAAAGCGAAATAATTCGAAGCTTTGTTAAAAGGCTAAAAAGTATATATCTTTTGTACAATCTAAAGAAAGATCATCGACGGACGAAAACAGAGAAACAACGTTCAAAGTACCCGGGTCATTAAAAGTAAAACGAGTTAGCGCGAAATTCGCTAAAATTTCCATCGTTAATTTTTCTTCGAGAGAGAAGAGAGAGAGAGAGAGAGAGAGAGAGAGAGAGAGAGAGAGAGAGAGAGAGAGAGAGAGAGAGAGAGAACATTACCGCATACACGCCAATTACGTCGCGCGTGTACACCACTGGCATACGGAGTTACAAACAAGCATAAGAGAGCTAATCCGTTGGGCCGCGCAGCCAGTATCTACCGGTTTCTCTTTCTCCTTGCACCCGTTATACACATACACACACACACACACAGATACACACGCGCGCGCGCACGCTCGTGAGTTCGCATTCTCGACCGGTTCTCGTCGAGGTGTGCTTTTCCCCGTCCTTATTCATTTTTTGCGTCCTTCTTTTTTGCTTTCGTTCGGCGTCGCCGAAAGAGAGAGAGAGAGAGAGAAAGAAAGAGAGACAGCTCTCGATAAACGCAGGGGTTATGCACCTCGTTCTCGATTCTCCTCTTTCCTGTAACCGAACCGCGAAGATTCCCTTGACGAAAGAGAACGTTTGCGCCGATGTTTTTGTATGATTTTTTTCTTCTTTTTTTTTTATTTTATTAGGACTTGTTTGTTTAAAGTCTTCAAGAGGATGATAATTTAACAGAGAGGGAGGCTTAATGATAAATAAAACTGATTTTAATTTTAAACGATATTCGTGTACTTATTTATTGAAAAATTTTACTTAAAAATGTATAACATCAATCATTTTGAATTGCTTATTAGAACGTCGTTAGACCAAGTCGATAATATTTTTATAAAAACTAGTAATATCAAAAACATTCAACGTATAATTTATTTTTATACTTTTCGATAATAATCGGCATTGAATAAAATTGAGGTAATGATTAAAAAAAAAAAAAAAAAAAAAAAAAAAAAGCGAGAACCAACGAGACGCATTAAACAAATTACCCACTAAATATAAAAAAATTAATGAAACGCGAAAACTTTTCCATTGCCGAGTTTCCATCTTGCCTTCTATAAAAAAAAAAAAAGTATACGTACGAAAATTAATTCATCTATATACGCAAACTCGAAAAAGGCTTATGCACTATTCGTACGGTATATTCATTCGCACGATGTTTGTCGCTCTCTTTCATTTAACGAGCGACCAGTTGTAAATATCTCCGTCGGTTTTTCTCCGTCTCCTAGGCTTACCCCTTCTCGTCTTTTTGCATTTAAAAGCGCGTCGGGGCGCGCGCAAGCAAGAGAAAGAGAGAGAGAGAGAGAGAGAAACCGCGTGAGAAAACGAGGGAGAAACAGGAAAGCGAGTCGCAGCAGCAGCAGCCAGACGCGCGCGACGAAACAATCAATACACGCCGCCGGCTTTTGATTTGAGGATGCGAGTGTTGTGCCCCTTTTTTTCCTCTTTTTTTTTACTCCACTGCATTCGCTCTTGCTCGCTGCGATTTTTTCTTCTTTCTTTTGTAGCCCGTGGAGTCTGCCGTGCTGTTTTTAAAATTCTTTAAAATTCGAATTCAAAGTCTTCTTGTTTTCCTTTTTTTTCTTTTTTTTTTTTTTTTAATTGAAACGCTTTAAAAAAACTTGAAAAAAATATTTTATTAAATAAAATTGTTTTGATGATTATTTTTTTTTAACATTGAAGTGAATTTTTGTTAGTTTATACCGTTGATGTGTACGTTTTAATATATAATGAATTATTAAGGATAGGTTTAATAACGTTAATTTATTTAATTCCCGTGAATTAAAATTTATATCAATTAATATTTGGATACGATCGATAAAAGATTTAATTACTTTTGCACGATAAAAAAGTCATGAAATATTTAAATGCGCACAGCATTTTTGCATTTCGCATAAAATATTTTCCAAAAAAAAAAAAAAAAAAGAAAAAAAATGTAGATGTAGAGAAAATCTGCGAACAATGTAAAAAAAAAAAAAAAAAAAAAAGAAAATACGGAACGGCGATGGCACATTGGCCGTCGGAAGGCGAACGAACGAGCGGACGAATGAACGAACGCATGTTGGGCTTTTACGTGCACACACTCTCTCAATTTGCAGGGAGCACGGCAATTCTGGCAACACTGTAAATACCGGCCTTTTTACTCCTTTTTGTTATTTTGCAGCTGCACGGTAAGCGGGCGCGCTCGCGGGCACACACCGCAAGACAAGCCGCTCGCTCGCTTTCTCCCTCTCTCTTTCACATTCGTGGCGTCGCGCTAGATATAGCTGAATATAGACATTTTTTGAGGTTAAGAATTCGCCGATGGGCGCGTGAGTCGCACGTTTCGCACAAACGTACTTATGTACGTATATATACTGAAAATGCAGTTCTTGAGCCTTCTCTTTCTACTTCCATCTCGCTCTTTTCCTCTCTCTATTTCTTTCTCTCACTCTCTCTCTCTCTATTTCTTTCTTTCTCTCTCTCTCTCTCTCTCTCTGTCTATCGCTCTATCTCCCTCGCTCTTTCACTTCGTCTCGCAATCGATAGCTGAAACGCCACCGACTCTCGTTCTCTCTTTCTCTCGAATGTTGCTTTCCGCCTCGGCGTTGCAACATGCGAATCGAACACGACGTTGCATTTTTTTGCATTTTTGAATATCAAGTAAAATTTTCGATGCAGAATAAAGAAAAAACAAAGTGAATTAAATAAACACAACATTTTAAATAAACGTATATGCATAAAATTTCTCTTCGAATACGAAAAAAATATCCGAAGTTAAAATTTACCGAGTTAATTGTCGAATCTAATGCGTGATTTTTATTATTTAATCAGAATAAAATAATAAAGATTAAAGAAAAAAACATAAAAAACTGCACTAAAATCTTCGATAATTATAAATATTGTGTAATTTAAATATTTACGTAATACTACGAATTCTTGCATAAGTTAACTAAATTTAATATGAAAGAAAATTTAAAATAACCTTAAAATTCACATTCGTAAAATATCGCACACGATTTATGAGAACAAAGTTAATACTAATTTCTCATAACACTTATGTACAACCCAGATAAAGATAACGATAACAATCCATTTCTACTTCAAAATAAAATAACCTCAAAATTCAACGTTCAGTAACGAACGCGAATTACATTTTCAAACTTTGAATACAACAATAAACAGCATTAAAAAAATCACGTAAAAGCTACAATTTTTCAAACTACAGCCATTAAAATCAGAATCCTCGGCGCAGTCGAGTAACGCCGTCTAAATCTATCTCCGTCTCTCTCGTTCTCGTGTGCGCGACGCTCGTCCCGGAAGCCGAGAAAGACGTAAAAATCTCACATGCACAACAGCACGTCGGTGTCTCCCCCGCATCGAACACCTAACCTCAAATAATAATTCTTTCGCAAAAAGTGATTTTTATGATTGTCTGCGCCTGAGAAAGGGGCAGCGACAAAGTAGCCGCGTGGGGAAGCGATCCGGCGATGCCGGTGAGTAGCGGCGGCGTGGCGTTCCTTATGATGGCGCCGTCGTGTTCCACACGACTGTGACGGCGATAGTCCACGGTACGCACAAAAACACTCACACACTGCGCGACAGTTTGGTAAGCTCGCTATCTCGTTTTTTTTTTTTTTTTTTTTTTTTTTTTTTTTTTTTTTTTTTCATCCAAGTTGCTTATGTGCAAGGCGTATTATTACCTAAACCGTCGGTTGCTCGGGTCATTGGCTGCAAGTGCTTCTTCGTCTTCTTGCTTCGATGTTCGACTCCAGCAGCCGCCTCATCTACTCACTCTTTGTACGCGCGTTGTGGACACGGAAAAAACAACAAGAACACACTCGGGACAGATAGGTTTACGTCCACACACTCGACGCGGCGGCACTTTAATTGCGATCCGTCTCGCTCGCACTCTCTCTCTCTTTCTCTCTTCTTCACGTCTGTCTCTTTGGGATAACGGGGGAGGGAGCGCACGGAGGAAACGCAAACGCACGACACACGAGCACGGCGCGCACTAGCGAAAACGCGGGACTACTACGTACGCCGATTAGCTTCTCCCCCCTTTCCTCCTTCTTCTTTCTATCCTCACTCCGCAAGAGACTTGTGCTGCTGCTGCTGCTGCGGCGCAGCCTAGTGCGCGCGCGTCGCTCGAGTAGGGAGATCGAGGGAGCGAGAGAGGAGATGCGCGTGCGCGACGGAGAAACAGGTTGTACGTGACGGTCAATGTTTATTGACGGGTTGAGTTACAAATAGTCTGCTTGCAGGGATATTTTTTTTTCTCTTTTTTTTTCCAACTACCTTATATATTTTCTACTATATGCACTCGGCGTCTCTAATTAGATTATTTCAGAGTATAAATAATTTGCAGGATAAAAGCTATTGCATCATTTTTTTTACATATATTTATCGTAGCTTGAAAGCTTGAAAGATTTAATTATACAAAGCAAAAAAATATTTCTCTTTGTTAAAGGAGAATAATTTTTTTTTTAATTTATCTATAATAATTGAATTTTATAATGTCAATTATTAATGAAAAAATGTATCCATAACAATCTTGATTATTTTGAAAATTATTTTTTTAAGAAACAATCGTTAAAAATTAAATACATTCATGTCTCAAAATGCAATAATTAATGTTAAAAGAGTCGGTAGACGTAATACTTTTATACTTATTTTCGATAATAGAATCAAACCGAAAAACAAACCCTAGCGCGAACGTAAGTTTTTCGTATATGGTCAACTCCGTTCCGTTCGCTCTCTCAATTAAAACTTAATTTTTTCAAATTGAAAATCCAGGAGATCGCTCCCGTTTTGCATGACTACTCGGGAGCGCCGTCAAGGGACCGTCAAACCGGCGTCATTATCCGCGCGCGGCTACGTACCTCCTCCTATCCCTCCCCCCCCCCCCGCCAAATCGTCGCTCTACTCTCGTCGAACTTTTCTTCCTCCCCACTTTTAAATTTTCTCCCACTGTAGGCGCGTTCGCTCGGCCTTTTCCCCTTCGCTAGTCACCGCTGCCGCAGCGCCGATCTACTTCCGTGAGTGACGAATACGGCGCTGAGGGGTAGCTGCGAGATATAAGCGACACCTGACGGTCAACGTTCATTATTTCACGCGGGATATTTGAATGGAAGGAGCGCGAGTTTATTTTAATGAAAGTCCCTCGAGCGAATGAATGGAAGGATAATTAGAAATCGTCTCGAACTTTTGACATTATTGAAATTTAGGTTATCATTGCTTATGCATTATTTTGAACGAGGTTATATATTTTCTATAATTAATAATTGAAAAATAATGTTGGATATATCGTTTAAGCATATATTATTTACATTTTTAATCAAATCAACGTTGAAAAATAACTGTAAAATAATGAAGAAAGAAGACTATTTTTCAATATGCGATGAAGAAAAAAAGAAAAAAAGAAAAAAAAAAAATGAAAATTAAGTAAAAGCATTTAATTATAAAACTTTGATGAAATTTAAAAACTTTGGCAAAAACGCCTGTAAAATTAACAAAGAAAAATATAAACAAAAGATAATAGTCTAAAAAAAGAAATTAAAAGGTGACGATTATTTATCGAAACCTAAAATAGTTACGTTCATAAAGCAATCAGGATACATCGTTAACGAAGGAGCGCGGCGCGCGCGCGCGCGACACACACAGAGCGGTATACTCGTAAAATAATCGCATTTTAACGCTCGTTTCACCGCGTCGCGCTATCTGGCTTTCGCTTAGATTTTCTCTTTCTGTCCCGTAGTGTGTTTCTCTCGGCGGGCGTTCGAAAACTCGATTAACGCGTTTCCAAACTCGTTTTCACGAGCGCCGATACAACTTTTCACCCGCGCAGCCGCCGTCGTCGTTGCTGCTCTATTCCGTTCTACTCTGTGCCATAAGAAGCGGGAATTAAAATCGGCCAGAGGCTCTCCATCGTTTATAGTAGGAGACGACGGGAAAATGGAAAAGAATGGGAACGCGTCGCGTTGCGTTAGTTTCGAGAGGAAAATTACGAACGTTCAACGCTCGCTGTGCCGTTTAAATATAGGTTGAAAATTGCTACTTTTTTTTTCTTTTTTTTTTTTTTTTATACGAAGAATAATAATTACGCTGAAAGAATATATTTTCGAAATTAAAAATATTTATGTATTAAAGTTTATGTAGAGATTTTTACAATAATGAAAATTTATTATACTTTTCTTTTCACGAGAATGTAAAAATTATTTTGAAAAAAAAAAAAAAAAAAAAAAAAAAAAAAAAAAAAAAAAAAATGTATATATAAATTATCTCATATTTTATCAGGATAGTTGAAAAGTTAAGTATATGAAATCTCGGTCACATGAACAAAGTTGCAAGGTTGGCACAAAATTGAGCGATCAGATAATAGTTTCAGTGCTCCGATATACATATATCCACTTGAACTGGTTTCAAAATTTCGAATCAGTTTTCGATCTTTCATAAATAAACGTTAACACGATGTTTTAAAGTTATTAAACATCGCTTAATATTATGATGAATAAATGTTTTATTAATTGATCATAAATTTTAAATCGTTTCGTTTTAATAATTCACAAAGTGATTTTATAAACGTAAAAAACAGTTTTTTTTTTTTTTTTTTTTTTTTTAATTAATTAGCATTTAATTTTTCAGCGCGTGCATCGATCAGCGTTGAAATTTTTCTCCGCGCTACGCGAACGCATTAAAATTTAATGACAAAAATTGATTTTTCGCATGCGTCTAGTTGATTTAAAAAGTTTCAACATTTGGAAAAACTTTTAGTTGATTATTGAAATTTCATCAAATCATGCGTACCTTTTACTTTATAAAGTTCGTTTTCGAACGCGTAACCGATTCGATATTACTTTCACCTATTAATGTTTCATTTGAAGTATAAAATACGCGCAGTTATAAATATATAAATTTAATTTTTCTAATTATCATTTTAAAAAAGCAATGCGTTATTAGACTAAATATTTTAATCATTACGAGTAAACAATATACCGGTTGTCGTTTCGTAAAATAATTTAGCTTTGAATTAATTGATAAACAAATTGAAAATTCGGCAAATATAACTTTATAATTGATGAGGAAATCTCTTTACTCGGCAACTTTATTAATTAAAAAAATACGGATGAAAATAACGAGAACATTTAATTGCAACGATAACTCTCTCTCTTTCTCCCCCCCCCCTCTCTCTCTATCTCTCTCTCTCTCTCTGTCGCGTTTCTTTTATTGTCGATGTACAATAAAAATCAATTTGCGAAAAGGACGTAATAACGAAATCCAGGTAAATCCATCGCGCGCATTTTTAATTTTTTATTTTTTTATTTTTTCCGTCGTCATCGTGTACAAATTTGAAACGAATATAAAGTAAATCTCGCGCTAATTAGTTGGATTTTCATCTTTGTATTTTCGCATCGCAGTTTACACTAAATAAACACTCGAATTTTTCTTTTCTTTTCTTTTTTTTTTTAAAACAAACGCGGATGAAACATAAAATTGCAGAAATATGATATTAAAGTCGAATTGCTAGGCGATATCGAATACCGGATGAAAAAAAAAAAAAAAAAGAAGCAGGTCGGCTATAGATTAATATTTTACGCAAACCAATGGCGTTTCTCTCTTCTCCGCTTTTAAAATCTACGCCGTTGAGTTTCTAATTCTATTCGAGTTTCAAAAAAAAAAAGATTGAAAAAAAAAAAAATGGAAAATTTTTCGCAATACGTGCGTGCGGATTTGATAAGCGAAAAAAAAAAAAAAAACAATAATAATAATAATAAAATTCGCTGAGAAACGCACAATTTTTATGAACTATCGTCATTTTTTAGTCGACGGTGCTTTTGTCACGGAATACGAGTATTATGAAAAATGAAAGAGAATATAGTATTTTAGAGCGATTATAAAATGATAATGTTATGCAAGCGACATTTTTTTGTATACATATAATTTTTTTCGAAGAATACAAAAAATTGTGTAAAAATTACGTGGGCGTATTTTTTTTTTTTTTTTTTTTTTTTTTTTTTTTTTCGTAATTTTATTTATCGGAAACTTCTTTTTCACAAGAATTATTTTAATACCAATTACGTACATAATTATAAGTAAAAATAAAGTAATCGCGTGTAAGGTTAAATTCGTTTGCAAGAAATGTAACTACACATGTATTTTCTACACGCCTAATTTAAATACAAAAATTTCGATATCCTACATTTGTATATGTATCGAAAATTTTTTACCGCATTTTCTGAAAACAATCGACAGTTCGCAAAGAAATTAAAAAAAAAAAAAAAAAAAAAAAAATTGCTAATATAAAATTACCATCTTACTAGTACGAAATATCGAATATTGTTGGGATTCTCCGCGTCTGTTATGGTGTAGCCTTTTTAATTAATTCGATGAAATTAATCTGTTTTTATCGATAATCAAAAGCAATTTATCGAAGAAAACATTTTTCTTATAGTTCTCATATTCCTTTTTCTTCTCCTTTGTTAAATAAAACAAAACAGTATGACATCTTTTTTGTTGATTTCATTTTTCTATAATAAATTAATGCATCTTATTTGATATTCGAGCATCGGTAGAATTTCCGATTGTGCTTTTAATATAATTCCGGTTAAATAATGTTTATTTTCGATACGTTGATATCTTTCTGGATGGTATTCTTATTTGAAAATAGAACTTAAATTTAACGTGTCGATATAAAAGTCAATAAATAAAAATATTCAAATAAAATTGAAAGCAAAACAAAAAAAAAAAAAAGTAAACAATCGGCAAAAACATATATATCATAAACTTTTATTTGCACAATTGTTTCAATATTTAATTTGTTAATTTCGTTAATTAATTATCAACTCTTTAAAGTGTAAAATTTCAAAATTGTGTATATTTATTATAAAAAAAAATCCGTCCTTACTTGATTATACATTAAAGAAAAAAAAAAAAAAAAAAAACAAAAAAACTCGATAAAAGCTCAATCGGTCCAGCTTAAAAAAAAAAAAAAATAAAAATAAAGAAATCGTAAAAAAGCACGCAGGTGCACGTATGTAGAGATCGAGCGTAAGACCATCGTCTCGCGGCGGTGGGCGAGTCTCGCTTAGTCGTGTACTCGCGGTGTCCAATAGCGCCACGGCTCGCCCAGGAATTTAATTATCATTTTAGGGGGGCGCGTAAAGCAATTATCGGAAATTCAGTTTGCGATGGATTGCGCCGGCGCATTTTCCTCTCTCTCTCTCTCTCTCTCTCTCTCTCTTTCTCCCTCTCTCACTCGCTATCTGCATATAGGTAGACACGAAGCAGAGCTCGTGCTACGCAGCCGTTGACGGCTTATATTTTTCCTTCCTCCTTTTCTGTTTCTTTCACCTTCGCCGTCCCTGGATTATTTTATACGCGGATATGCGTGGATGTTCGTATAAATAAAAATGTGGGGTTATCCTTTATCCGCGATAATCGTTATTTTATATTTTATTTTCGAGATATCGCAAAGCGATGAAAAGTTCCGTTTATCGAAACGATTTCTCCTGGGTTTATACCTATTATAAGCTTCGAGCGATTTAAAAACTTATCGAGTAATTTTATAGATACGAGTACATTTCCCATATATTTATTTATGTAAAAATACACTTTTATTTATTATTTGAGATATATTTCGCTTGGGTTTTTTTAAAGGCTGAATAATGGAAAAGTGCGCGCGTTGAAAGAGAAATTTATTTTTATTTTTAAGCGAAAACCCGTGTTTAAATTAGGAAGTTGAAAATTCGAAAGCCATTTATATCTCTTAAAAGGAATATTTTTCTCTCTTACCTTGAGTAAATACTCCTTATTTAAGTTTATTTTCCTCATTTGAAAAGAGAGATCCTGCATTATGTAACATTACTTTTTCATAAAAAATAAGTATATATTTAATGTTAAAGGCAAACTGAAATTGAAATAAATTCGTAATTGCCAATTTTAAAAGACTAATACCGGTTGCCGGAAATTAAATAAAAAAAGAAAGAAATCGCCTTTAATAGAATGTTTAATACGATGCACTTTAAATTACTTTTAGGAAAATTTTTTAACGTTTTCAAATTCTATAACTCACGTAATAAATTAAAAGATTACATGAAATTTACTTAAAATTACGCTATCAATTTGTATCCATCATCGAGACGGCTTCGCAAACTATCAAAACGTACGTCGAGTCTTTTATGAATAGAATATCTCTCGTTAAAATATCGCGACGTCGCGTTAATTTTAGTTTTCGGTGCGGCGCAAAATGCTTGTACTTTCCTCGAATAATGAAGTCGACGCACCGCGCGACGCGAGCTCCAAAAAAGGCAGCGATTTTCAAGAGATTCGACGGGTTTTCTGAATCGTTTAGGGAAAATAAAACAAAAAAAAACAATATATATATATATATAGCTCGGTGCATTCGTGAGTCTGCATTCATTGGACATTCTTTTTTTTTTCGCGCATAGATACATAATTACCGAGAAGCTGTCTCCTTACATATACTCGAAAAGTGGCGACTTAACTTTCTATGCTTTCTTCCATTTTTTTTTTTTTTTTTTTTGTTTTTTTTTTTTATCATACATTTTTTTCTTTTTCCTTTCATTATTTTTTTTCGTCGTCGTCGACGTCGCCTTACAAGTTGTGAAAATCACCAGGGCGAGAGTAACGCGATTTAAATTCGAGATTAAAATGAAAATTGCGGAGGGGTAAAAAAGCGCTCACACACTCGTACGTGTGTACATGTATGTGTGGGTTGGCGAACATATAAACGTATAAGAGTCAGAGAGAAATTTTCTGCTTGTTTTTTTTTTTTTTTTTTCCTCTCCTTTCTTCGCTCTCTTTTCGCGGTAGGGTTGAGAGAGAAGATATTCGGAGGAAAAAATTAAATGCGCAAGCGCATGGTTGACATGGAAACTCGCTATATATATCCTCGAGTATAATTACTCCTGGATGGAAAAGTTTGTTTTAATAACGAAAAATAACGGAGTTTCGTCAAAGTCATGCGCTTATAATTTATATATAAATAATTTTTTTATTCATTTATTTGTTTTTTTTTTTTCCGAATTTAAAGTAGATCAAAGCTTTGAAACGAAAATTTTACGGTCTTAAAAAATGTATCTGCACGCGTAGGTCAAGCCTTTACATATAAATATACCTACAATATGAAAATAGAATATAACGCGTTACGTAAAAACAACAATGTAAAAATATACACAAATAAAAAAAAAAAAAAAAAAAAAAAAAAAAAAAAAATAAAAAGTATCGCGTCGAACGTGAAACAATCCATTTTTTATCCATCATCCCGTGTATCGGTGTATTTTTCAATAGAAACAAAAAAAAATTTTCCCTTTTTTTTTTTTTGCGTTTTCCGCCAATCGTATAACCGACAAACACCGAGTATTTACGCCGAGTTTGTGATCCTAGCTGTAAAAAAAATCCGAGTAAATAAATAAACACCAATTTTTTTTTTTTTCGCTTCGTTGTTTCAAACGTTTCGTCGCAAATGCGTGCCCGCGTTTGAAATGCATATTCGGACGTATAAATCTGATCGAAAAATTTCATCGACTCCGATTTTTCTTTAAAGGAATGATTTATTCAGCGGCGCCAATATATGGCATAAGTAATCGCGAGTCCAGCGTTACTGCTACTAATTAAAATTTACGGATTGATGAAAAAATCGTAAAGAAAAAGTATATTGTAGCATCGGACGGAGAACAACAAAAAGGACGAGCTCGGAAGTTTCGATAATGGGGATAAAAATTTTGACGGGGAAACGAGCGATTCGGAAGCGCGTGAAAAGTTCGCGTCGAATCGAGAAAGTCGCGGTTGTTCCCATGTACACGGTTTGCTTTATTATGTATTTTTTTTTTTTTTTTTTTATTTACTGGTTTTCGCTATTTTTTTCTTTGTAACTTGCGAACCGATACTCGATTTTGCACGATGATTTTGTTTGCGTAGATTTTTTTTTTTTTTTTTTTTAGATGATTTTATAGTTGCGCGCATCCCAATAGTATTTGTCTACTTTATCGTATAATATTTCATACTTTGATAGATTCGATTTTATAAATAACGTTTTATGTATTTATTTATTCAAATATAACGACGCTTGAATGAATATAAAGAGATTCAGGCATTCATTGATATACTTTCAAAGTACATACAAGATTATCCGGTAAATTTACACGACACTTGCGCGTGCAATTTCCATTTGCCTTAAAGCGGAGCGAGATGAGAGAGAGAGAGAGAGAGAAAAAGAAAGAAACTCGGCCCCGAAAAAGGCAAAAAGTCCTCGGTACAGGTATGAACGATCGCATGCTTACACACGAAAAAGAAAAAAGGAAGACAAAGCGCCGGCTAAGAAAAGAAACGAAGAGTCGAGAGAAATCCTCGCGAACTCTGCCCTTAAACGCGAGAAAAATAAAAGAAAAGATGGAGATAAAAAAAAAAAAAAAAAAAAAGAAGAGAGAAAGAGAGAGAAATTCGCGAAAAGTACGGAATACCGGGGGTAAAAAGGGGGAGTCGGAAGAACTGAAAATAAAAAAGAAAAAAGAAAAAAAAAAATCGACAAAGTAACGAAAGACACAAAGGAAGGTGTATATATATAGCAACGAGGCAAAAGAAAAGAAGGGGTCGTCCATACATACATACACACACACACACACAAACACACACGCATATACATATATATATACACGTACATGTGCGTGAAAAGCAAGGGAAGAATGAAGAAGAAGCGCAGGCGATGAAGAAGCGACGAAGAAAGGAAAACGTAAATTTTCAGAAGCGAAGTGTTGCTCGGGGCTCTGAAGCCTCTTTCATCTGCGACGCTCGGGCATTGTTTTTTTCCTTCTTCTCTAGTGTCTAGGATACCAAGTGAGTGAAAAAAAGAGAGAAATAGACAGAGAGAGAGAGAGAGAGAGGGGGGAGGAGAGAAAGAGAAAGAGGATGGGGTCAGTACGAGGCCGGTCCTGTTTAATCAGGCCTCGTTAGCATCGGTCAAAGGAACGCGGAGAAAAAAGTGCCTCAACGTTTTACCGTTTTCTCTTACATTTTTTTTTTTTTTTTTTTTTTTCTCAATTTTTCGTCTAGATGGCGAGAAATAAAAAATGCATGAAGTTTGAGTTGAAAATGCGTATTTTTTTATCTTTATCTCTTCTTTCTCAGATCGTCGTAAGAAAGAATTTAAACGCTTTTTTTAATTGTAATAAATAGTAAATTATTTATCATGAAATTATTTTGTAAAAAATATAATAAAAAGGAAAAACCGTTAAATTTCGTTTACAAACTCTCATATTTTCCTACTTAATCTAACAAGTACACAATGAGCTAAAAATATATCTCTAGTTTGCACATTTTTCATCTCAATTATTTCGATAACGAGAAAATAAAGTTACGCCAACGTGTATACGGCCGTATGAAAAAGGGACGTGTATATATCGGAATTCAATATGTTACAGGCAGCCGCGTTAACACACGAAATTTTCATAATTTACGATTCCAGCATCGACGAAAAATTCAATTGTAAGCGCATAACCCGTACGTAAGTATACGCTAAAGGTATATGTGTATAACCTAACTTCCTTAGTTTCTTCCGTCGTTAACTCTTGCTTTAGATCTTTTTACGTACATTTTTATTTAACGAATTGATTGATTTTTTAAAACGGCTGCGTAACTTTTACTACGATAACGCGCGCGAATTTATTTTCTAATTTAATCATATAAGATTTGACGTTATTTTTTATTTAATTTTTTATTAAATTAAACGATAGCTGCACACTCGGAAACCGTAAAATAAAAAAAAAAAAAAAAAAATTTCAACTTTCGGTAATTTTTCTGACTTTTTATAGCGCACTTTATCATTCATAATTAAAAAATCTGCGCGATAATGTAAAACCAAAGCAGTAATATCGCCGATCGAATTTTTTCTCGGAATTATCAATTTTAGATACAACAAGTAAGCGAGCGAGTAATCATAGATTCAACGAAACGCAATCGGCATTCCTTCGGCCTATACATTATTACATCGATGTCAAATAGATCGTATTTGTTTTAATTCGTCGCGTTGTAAGTTAAATTACAAGAGTGGCGTATCGGCGCCCCGTTCGTGAATGAATTCATCTGTGAAATCCAGCGAATTGGATTTTCGCCGCAAAACAATCGTCCGCTGAGCGTCTAGTTTGTTGTACCGGACGACGAATGACGCACGCGCAATCTCCCGACGATTATACAAAGTCGCGACTCGCTCGCGTCCGGCTTAATCGCTTTATTTTATCAATTTCTCTCCTGTATACGGGACTCGGATCTACTCGCGTCCTCGTGCATCGAGAGAGGGAGAACGACGTACGAAAGGAAAGTTTACCCTCTCCCCGAGATCCTTGGATGACTTATCGGACGAAACTTTCGTTTTAATCGTTTCGTATAAATGGCGAACGGAGGATTTAACGGACATGCTCAAGAAGGGCCGTGTATTGAGAAGCGTTCAGAAACTTTTCGACGTTTTCGTCGGATTACGTTTAAACGGGAAAATTCCAATAATTATATTGCAAAGTTAAATTTTAGCGCGTCGCGGCGCAGTACTTTTAACAATACAACCGGCGAACGACAGAGTTAACGGATTTATTGATAAAATAATTATTACTTTTAGTTTCTGAGGGAAAATCTTGCTAAAAGCTATAATGTTGCAGGTGACGACATTGATTAATTTGCGCTTAACTCGCTCTCACTCGCGCGCCAATTACTTTTCCATTAGGTCGGCTCCAAACTGAACTGGTCAGTCAAAATTTAATTTGATTTCAAATTCGATTTACGTTTTATTGACAACAAGAATTCGATGAAGTATCATCAATTGATTATGCTTATCAGTTTTGAGCAAACGATATTAACTTTTTCTTACCAACACGATTCGATAAGAATCGCATAATTTTCTAATCTTATTTTGATACTTTACGATGTATAGCAGAGTTTAAAAAGTTTGTTTAATTTTAGACTATCAAGGATTCGATAAACAAATTTTTAATTCTAGTGACGAGGTGATCTTATAAATTAGTTCGATCGGTTTAATTAAGTCGAATACTTGGAACGACTAAAGTGTTTTGATTCAATTCAGACTGTGCAATCATGTTCGTATAATCGATTAGCACAAACATTCAAACAATTCTATTAAATTATTTCAATGATTCCATGACGGCCGTTTAATCGAGCTAATTTTTTCCAAATTATGCCAATTTGCATAAAAAGTGATAAAAATTTTACGTTCACAGTTTAAAGACATGGCAAATATTTCTCGTAAATTATTTCTCTAAATTTAGATAAGGTTAATATTGGATTTTTGTCAGGTTTATCGTTTTCGGTTTGCACACGTTTAAATGAAGCTAATTATGACATTACATGCGTCGTCTCTCGAGTCATAGAAATTCTGTAATTCTAATCTACTCGACTTGTCTAAATTTCCATTGCCACTTTATCATTGTATTCTTTATGAAAAATATAGTCTTGGTCATTGGAAATAAATTATCCAGGAATTGCGGGGAAGTTTACTCGTAGAAATTTATCCGGTGTAAAAATAATTGTCTCGTTTTATACGGATGAAGTGACACACATCGCGCAGCTTTCTTTCAAACACGTCCATCCGAAGCGCGTTTACCATCCGATCCGCGAAACAAGAATGCAAAAAAAAAAAAAAAAAAAAAAAATTAGTAAAAATGGGAACAAGAGCCCGCACGAGATAAATTCCATTTCAGGCGATCATCTCCGTTATCTCTTTCCCAGCTTCCAGCCACGATTTTCGTATAGTGTATAACTCAACGCGCGCGATCCGACAAGCGTCTATCCCTCATCTCGTTATACGTCCAATTAATAGGTGCACACTAGTAGCTTTCTCTCTCTCTCTCTCTCTCTCTCTCTCTCTCTCTCTCTCTTCTCCCGATCGATTAATTACGAGCGACAGCTCTCTATCTCTTATTCTCCCTCAACCCTCGTTACCATTTCAATTGTAGGATGTATATTCGCTCTCGCCAGATCTCTTCGTCCGTCTGTCTATCTTCCGGTGTGTCGTTTCTTTCTCAACCGCGGCGATGGCGGTGATAAAGTGCAGCCGCAAGTTAAAACTTGACATCTTTGTAATTAAAGCGGCACTTTCGACGTGCATATTATTATTATTATTATTATTATTATTATTATTATTATTATTATTATTATTATTATTATTATGAATGAAGGCGAATACTTCAGACCTTTATTTATTTTGATGAGAGAAGAATAAAAAAAAAAAAAAAAAAAAGTAAGGAACGGAGAAACGGTTTTTAACTTTCATTTGTGTATTAAAAGAAAATTTAAGTACACCGAGAACAATTTTTAACACGAATCGACGTTCTGCGTATCATATTGATTTAAAGATTCTAATAATGGAAAAATTAAAATTGCCGTCGGCAATAACGTTCTCGCAATCGCTCTATTAAAATAAATTTTTTGCAATAAAATCCAGAGTTTAAAAGAATCATTTAAAGCTCCTTGTGCGATTATTTGCACGCTAGGTGGCGCCCAAAGCATCGAAAAGCATCGCAGGCCCGTGTGTCATCGTCCGAGCAAAACATAATCCGCGAGCGGCGGCGAATGCAGTTGTACACACATTTGTCCGTGGCTCGGTGCGATGGATATGCCGGTGTAGTGTATCACGATTCACCGGATGGCAATTAAGCCGGGGTTGATTCTCGCGGCAATTAGCAGCAGCGCGCGGTTATGTGTTTTGCGAGCTTTAACGGCGCCTTCGGTGTTCCCCTACTGCGATTTCTTCCGGGGATTCCCCGGACTTGCTCGTGCTTATTGTCGCTCGCGTTGTCTCTCGGTTTCGACTGTGTTTGTCTTCTTCGTGACTTTGCGACCCTCTTATCACTTTCGTCCTTCTCTCTCTCTCTCTCTCTATCTTTCTCGCTCTTGCTCGCGCATAAGTTTAGCCGTGCGCACGGCTATGCATAGCGAAATGCCGTGTCGGTTTGTTTGCGAGGCCGTGCGTATATAACGCGCGAAGTTGCTGCGTTAAACTTACGACGGCGGATGCTGATTTAATTGCAAATCTGTATGCAAAACTGTTAGGGATTTCAATTATACGAGCTGCTGAGCTTCGTACCCATAAATACATACATCTTGTGGTGATTATACACGTCGCCTTCGTCTTGATTTGCCGTTAATTAATATAAATGCATTTCCTTCCTCCCCCATTCTCCTCCCTTTTCATTGCTTCAAACGATCGCGTATTGTTTATCGAATTTTATCTTTTGTTTTTATTCATTTGTGATCAAGTTAACACGGTGTAGTTATTATTGTACGATATTAAAAATATTTTCAAATAAGTATTGTCATAAACTTACGTTGTGAAATTTGAAAAGTGTATTTAGTTTTACAACTCACCTGCAACATAAAAAAAAAAAACAATATAAAATATAAAGTTAAATATTTGTTAAAAAATGCTTTTCTTAATTCTTTTGTCTAAACTTTCGGCACAATTGCTATTCAATTCAAATATCAATAGCGTAAAATTTATTTCGCATAATCATTAAGTAAGTCACAAAATGATGAGAAATCCTGTAAAAGAGTATATAAATTTTTCTCAATAAATGAAGAAATCAGTAAATTATCGTGTATATACGTTGATTTTTTTTTTTTTTTCCCTAAACTCGTGCAAGTTCCACCAAGTCGGTACGAAGAATAGAGCAACAAAAAAAAAAAAAGAAGAAGAAGAACGCAGCTTCGTAGGCAATGTTGCGTGGACGCGCACGCATGTAAAAAACAATCTCGTACGAGGGCGCGACTTTATGCCTTCCGCGCGTAAATCCACGGAAAGAGCGTAAAAAATTTTTTCCCGGGCCGCCGTTAGCAGAGCGGCAGCAGCGGCAGCAACGGCAGCAAAAGCAGCGTCGGCTCGTATCGACCTGAAACTACTCCCGCTGTAGCTCTTATATACTCTTTTTCTCTCTCAAATGAGCCGCCGAGCGAATTCCTCGAGGGCTTGAAGAGAAAAAAGAGAGGAAGGGTGAGGGTGAGAGAGAGAGAGAGAGAGAGAGAGGAAAAGGGGGAGAGATGTATGAAAAAGAGGCACTGGGCTCGGGATTAGATGTTCTTTCTCTCTCTCTCTTAGCTCTTTTTTTTTTTTGTTTTTTTTTTTTTTTTTGAGCTCACGTGTGATTGATTTTGATTCGAGTGGGTGATAAAATCGGTGAGATTATTCGAAAGATTTCAATTCCCAAATTATTGAAAACATTTTTTACTTTTTTTTTTATTTTCTAATTAAGATTTCAATTTCAATTTGAATGCGTACAACAAATTTTAAGATTAATTTTAAATGGATAGGTCTATTTTTATGTTAGTAAATATTCATAATAATTTGCGAATGAATTTTAATTGTCATTGTTATTTAGATAATTTTATAAAGATTTTCGCATATGTACAGTTTAAAAACGAACAATGACGTAATTTAGTTATTCGTAAAGATGCATTAAACTAATTAAAGGTAAATCTATTTTTGGGACGCGCGAAAGAGAGAGAAAGAGAGAGAGAGAGAGAGAGAGGAATGCGCTTAAAATACGAGAGAATTCATGTGTCGCATTGTCTCTTACTTCCCTGATACTGTTCGTCTTTCATCATCTATAGCCTTAGGATGTACTTTACGCTCTTTGTTCTAGCGAATGCAAATAGAAAGATTAGTTCCTTTTCAGGGATTTATTCCATACACTATATGCGCACGCATTTTTTAGCCGGACTGATGATGACTACAAAGGTATAGATTAATTTGCCGTTAAAACTTATTGCTTATATCTTTTGATAATAATATTTATACTTCTTTTTGGTTTGTTTGTAATTCGTTTCTAAATCATCGAAATAATTTTAGTTATGAGTTCATTTTCACGAAATTAATAAAACTATTTGGCATTTAATTAATTAAAGTGTGTATGTGTGCGTGTGTATATATGTAAAATGGTATTAATAAGTTGACTACGCGGGTGAACAAGTGATGAACAAAATGATAATTAAATCAACGGACAATTACAAAAATAAATTTTAATTAAAAAAAATTAATAATATCGTATAAAAAAAGTAAAGGCAAATATGTTTTCAATTTAACATTAATATAACATTTTAATTAAAAATAATCATTAGAAATTTGTTAATATTTACATAGAAGCATTTTTACAACAATTCATTATGCAATATGTATGCTATTATTATTACTTTCTTTTTTTTTTTTTTTTATTCAAATACATCAATACACGCGTTGGGAAAAATAATTTTCAATTTTTTTCATACAAACTGCAAACGTTGCAACAAAATATAATTTTAACGCCACTTTAAAATATTACTCATAATATTTAATTTTATTCGATATTTTCGCAAACTTTTGCGAAGGAAAGCGCATGAAATTTGCATAATTTAACAAACGTTTGTTTAAAACGAATAACATTAAAAAAAAAAAAAAAAAAAAAAAAAGAAAAGAAAACAAGAACGAAATGAAAAAAAAAAAAAAAAAACATATGCATTGTTTGAAAGCTTAAAAGTTTGCGTGTATCGAAGTAATTTTATGATGCTCGTTTTATAAATAAACATGTTCTAGATCAAATATTCAATATATCCGTAAAACGGAAAAGTAAACTCTTCTCTCTCTCTCTCTCTCTCTCTCTCTCTCTCTCTCTCGAAAGAGCATACGAAAGTACGGCAATAAGCTTCGCGAATAAAGTGAAAACAAGAAGAAAAGGGAGGAAAAGTAGAGCAAGAAAAAAATAATCGAACGTGTGCTTTTCCAATACTTCCCCCTGTGTACACTTGACTACCCTATGATTTGTATAATGCAGAAGCTCCAAGTGCTTAAATAATCTTTGGTATTACGTGTAATAAAGTTATCATTTTATATATATATACACATTTTGTTATTGAAAAATTTCAGATTTATGTATTTTATTTAACCTTTTTTTTAACCATTTTTTGCGTTCTTTGCGTTCATTGATTAGATTCATATATGAATATAGTAATAGTGAATAAGTATGCGTTTCCATATATCTGTTTAATATTCACGATTTAAAATAGTTATTTTTATTTTATAATTTAAAGAAAAAAAAAAAAAAAAAAAAGAAAATGTTAGCAAATGTAACATATCATTAAATGTAACCGAACGATCCGCGATAAAAATATTAATTCATGAGAAATTTAGTTAATCACAGCGGATGATAAAAAAATACCAAACATCACAAATTTTTTGACAATCTCTAAAAATAAAAATCGGTATTCCTTACATTCAAACTTGCAAAAAAAAAAAAAAAAAATTAAAAAAATGAATAATATAAGAGAAGAAAAATTTTGCAGTCGAAGATTCGCCATAACATCTCGAAATACACGCGTAGATGAGGCCCTGCAACATTGATGCAGCTCGGGCGCTCGTGTACGGACTTGAAAATTACCCGAGCCTGGGACATATGTACTTCTGGGAGTATATCGGAAATGTAGGTTAGAGCGTCGCTGCGGAGTTTTGTGTTTATTGAAAATAAATGTTAAACCCTTTTCTGTTTTAGAGGAGAGAGAGAGAGTTACGCTGCATCTGTGGCTTTTGTTGTTATTGTTATTGTTGTTACTACGGGTCGATTTTCGATTAATAAAATAATGTTCGTTGCGTTTATATTTCTAGGTTATGTTTGCCAGACTATGAAAAGGTAATAAGGTTTGGGCTAATTCGCTTGTTCTGCATTAGTTGATTTTGGATGCTGAATTTTTTCATTGCAATATTTTATTACAATGAAATAAAAAAAAAAAAAGAAATGGAAAATAATTCGCTAAAATTTATTTATTTATTTATTTATTTATTTATTATACTTCTTTCCTGACAATTTTCTATCAGGTATTTTATTCGGAGAGCGTATAATAGAAATGAAATTTTTTACGGGACGGGTAAAAGATACAACAGTGGACAAACGGTATCGATTTCGGCTTTGTCAATTTTTAACTCTTGCACATTTAACTCATAGATTATGCCATTTCTGCGTCATTTATAAAGAGAATCGAAAACGTAGAGAAAGAGAAGGAGGGAGAAAGAGAGAGAGTGTGTGCGTGTATTGATTCCTTTATCATTGTTCCCATTTTATTAGTTGCTGTAAAATAATCCGGGGATGATACATATGCAGTATGAATTTGTTCGTTGAAACTTTTAAAAAATATACGCTTACTCGCCGATGCGTTTATAAATGTTACATTTTAATTATATCTCGGAATTAGATAAAAAAAAAAAAAAAAAAAAGAGTAAAAAAATAGAATGAAGAAGAAATAAAAGGATCGCATTGTAAATTTAATTAACAGTATTATTATCGTGTACGATGAGCTATTGCAGGCAAATGTTTAACGACGAGATCGATTCTTTGCTTGATTTAGTGCATTTGTATTAGCATAATTAAGCAGATGTGCATATATTGATTGAAATAATCAATTACCTTTTGCAGTTAATGAACAATAACGCAGTTTTAGGTACATCAATTATAATGCTAATCTAGACTTGTGCTATTTTAGTTACGACAATCCATAATATTTTATGAAAAAGCGATTTTGAGAACGCCGTATAAACGATTAATTATTATTGCAAGCTTGATGAATTTTAAGAAATAAAGCGAAAAAGATTAACGAGCGCGTACACGTAAGAAATAAAGATAGTCGGTCTTCGTATATTATCGTCGGTTATCGTATATCTATATATATCGCGATTCCATGATAAAATTCCAGTTTTTCGACAAGATCGAATCGATTATACCATTACCATATTAGCTTTGCCCGATAGCTTGTCAAGTTTCGTACGGATGCTTAAATGTTCATAGCGTTCATGAATCTTTAATGCCGCACCGAGAGATTTGGATGTATACACGTTTATTTTATTTTATATACATCATCCATATCAGGAAATCCTTTTCACAAATTCTATATCCGATTCAATTAAAAACTGACGCTTCGCACAACTGATGGGCATCAGACGCGAACATAAATTTTTCCCGTTACTTGTGGAAACTGATTCTTGAATATGATTTAATGTCGCTGAATGGTTTGCCGAGCGACTGATTTCAATTTTATAAACTCAAATTTATATAAGCGTGTAAAGTTTTAAATAAATTTATACAAATCGATAATATACGTAGATAACTTTTTCAATTTACATTTTTCATCGAGCTGTTGAAAATGGTGACGAACAGTACCGTAAAATAAATCGAACAATCGACAATAAATAAAATTAAATTCAAACAAAAAATAAACTCATTTAACGCTTGTAATTAACTCGAGACAATTCAAGACGTTGCGTCGATATGCATGTGTTCTTCGGTTAATGAATTTTCCCTAACGAAATTTTGTCAATTCCTTTGTCAGTCGGTCTACAGACCAAGATACCGGCATTCTATAACTATTTATATAACTGTATGTACTAACGTCTAACCTAAGCCAGAACTGTTCGCTTTTACAAGGTACGTGTTACGATGGACCGAAATTAATTTAGATGGCAATGGAAAATTGGTTTGAATTAGGTGGGGAGAGGAAGACGAAGCTTCTGGAAATAATAACTGCCTTGTTGATTTTACCTATATTCTCGATCTCGAAATTTGCAATTTTATAACTTTATCCGGTTCTTAACTTTTGCAAAACGATTTTTACTCGCTTCATTGAGGTTAATCAAGATATAATATTAGTCGAGACGGTTTTCGCATCGATTAGTACACTTAACGGATTAGCCGCGGTTTTGAAAAATTTCGTTCACATTAGAACTTGTCCGGATAATGGATCTATAAGTTACGAATTTAAATGCATTGTATAAATAACTAGAAAAAGGCGAGAAACGAAGAGAAAGAGAAAGAGAAAGAGACAGAGAGAGAGAGAGAGAAACAAATAGAGTTTATAGTCGCGCGTACGATAAATTACCCAAAAAGCATTAATATTTATAGATTGGACGGTAAGACATCTATAAGCGAAGCGATATCTAATTCAGCTCTCTCAGCCGTAATTGGCGTTGAGCATGAACAATGAGCTGGTATGACCTCGCCGCGTGTCCGCCATTGGTGTCGGATGCGCTTTATCCACCGAGAGAGCGACGAAAACCTTCCATAAATCAGGCTAAATACTCGAGCGCTCTCTCTCTCTCTCTCTCTCTATCTCTCGTTCTTCGCACTAAATACGTTAGCGGTTGGCAGATGCACGCGTCGCTGTTACACTTCTGCCTACGTACTGCAACCTTTCTTACGTTATGCGCGTACGCGCGTCGGTTTGGCGCGCGCGAGCGACAACGCGTTGGGATTCCAACGCGTCTCGGTGCGTTTCACCGCGTGTACGAGAGCGTTTTCGCGACCGGATACACAGGTTTAAATACACGCCTTGGTTGCTCGCGAGACGAGACGAGCGCGAATAGAGCTGCCGAGATTTTGATGCCTCTCGGGTGCGCGCGATCGATGGCGCGACGTAAGCCGGGGATTTTAAAGGAGACGTGCTTTGACGTTTCTATGTCGATGCTTTTCTGACAAATGTGCTTTTTGAGCTTTTACCCGCTTGCGCTTGATACATGGTTTCTTTTTTTTTTTTTTTTTTTTCTCGTGTTCTTTTTCGGTTGCGCGAGTACTTGTTCTTGAAAAAAAAAAAAAAAAAAAAAAAACAACGGTAGAAAGGTAGAGGTTTATTTATATAGTACGATAATTAATATTTTTAAAATACCTCTTTAATAATAGCTCCGTGCAGTCAATCGCTCTCTTGTTATTTTACTAAAATTTAATTGCATTTAAAGATACATCCAAACTTTTTCGAAATTAAGGTTAGAACCAACCTATAAACCTAAAAACTTGATGCTCTCATTATTATTTCATCGAAATAAGAAATCGTTGTGCTTTTAAAACAAACAAAAAAAAAAAAAAAAAAAAAAAAAAAAAAAAAAAGTAAAGCTCATCGGGACGCGAGCATCGAACGGCGAACTAAATAACGCCAATCGAGCGCTTAACTTGATCTAGGCGTTTAAAAACAAAGCGTCGAGACGTCGTCTTCGAAAGGTATAACTCTTTAAACTTATCACGTGCCGGCAAACATCGCTACGGACGCAAACGCACGCGCGACGGAAGCTTTCGTTATCGGCGAACCACCTCGAATTTTCCATTTCCGGACGCATCGGTACGCCCCGACTGCGCCAAAGGCCGCGATGAGCGCGAAGCCGTCGTATCTGTCGTTATCTATATATATATATATATATATATATATATATATATATATATATATATATAAAAATGAAAAAGCGTTCGTGAAAAGCGAAGGCGGAGGGGACGAGACGAGTCGCGAAATAGAGGGCGCTTCGGGCAACGAGACCGAGCCGCCAAAATCGACGGCATCTGTCGCCGTGACGGCCCTGACGCGTAACCCCCGGGCTCTCGCTGTGCTTTTAATCTATATATACATGTACATACGTATGCGTTGATCTATCTCTATATCTGCTGCCTGTGCGATGGTCTCATTTTTCTGACGAACGATTTTTAGACGATGCCTCTGCCGACATCTCGATTTCTGTTTTTTTTTTTTTCTTTTTTTGAATTCGTTCGGAATTTTCGTGATAACGGTATAGAATTTTTCGATGGAAAATTTTAAATGCAATGAAATTTAATATTTATCGTAATATTTAATAACGATCAAGTGGAATTATATGACGCGGTAAACAATTCGATTAATGTTTGTCGTCATTGGTGGATAATTTAAAAAATGTATCAATTTATAATAAATAACGTATAATTTTAAACGCGTAAATTCAACGATAAATAATTGATGAAAGATCGAGGAGAAAAATCTTCAGCTTGCGTTTATTAAAGTTCAGCTATTTGTCTTCGGATACACACTAAAGCGAAACATTTTTCAGTTCACTTATGTACATACGCGTATATAAAAAGGAAGAAATAAAGAGGGAGAGGAAAAAAGAGAGAGAGAGAGAAAAATGACTTTCAATTCCAATTTCGTCCATTTTATCTAGCCATTGCATGTATACGTATATAATATCGATATAGCAGCTGCGTGGAGCGAATCGAAATCTCCTCTTAAATAGAAAACAAATTACAATCCTCGCATTCGACTGATACGCGCAAGCGAGAGATAAAAATCTTTCATAGGTCCGCGCGCGATCGAGAAATAGAGGAAAGCTACCGAGTATATATGTACACACACACACACACATACGCGCGCGCGCTCACACATAGATATATGTATATCGAAAAGCTTCTTCGCGTATTACGTAGCGGCGAACGTCAATAGTCGTCGCGATTCACTCTCTCTTTCTCTTTCTCCGATCGCTTTCCCTCCTTCGCTTCGATCCGCCTCTCTGACTTTCTTTTCAACGAAGAGAGAAAGGGATAGAGCGAGGGAGAAAAGCTACGACCCTTCCACGGATCTTAGCTCGCTGAAAGCCACCGACGAGAAGAGAATGGAGTGGATTTAAACTAGTACTCTTCTTTCTCTCCCCCCTCCTGCCCCCCCCAACTCCAATTGATTTTTCCTTCTATTCGGCCTTCGCTTATTCCGAAGGAAAAAAGACTCGTCCTCGTAGTCTGTCTTCTTCTTATTCTTCTTCCTCTTCTTCTTCTTTTTCGCGTGCCACATTTTTTCTCTTTCTATTTATAGCTCTATTTTTAGCGATTCTACGATTTTCTATGGATCGATGTTTCCTTCTCTTTTTCACCCTCTCCGGCAGTTAAGCGGTCTTTAGAAGTCTCGTGAATAAAAAATTTCTCCTCGGCCCTTTTCAAAATCATTGTCGGGTTTACTTGTATACTAATCAAACCTTTATTATCGTTTAATGTAGCATTGTTTTTATTTTTATTTATTTATTTATTTTTTTGTAAGAAGGGCAAAATGTTACTCGTAAAGTAAATTTCGGAACAAAGGAAAAATTTTTAAATTTTAAAATAAAAAAAAACAAAAAAAAACAAAAAAAAAAAAAAATAGTTCCTGTGTAAAAGATTAGGAATACAAAGACAAGACTATAATTCGCAGAGGCGACGTATCTCGTTGCCTTAATAAATTTTTAATAACGCAGCAATTAGCGACGGTAGATACAGTTAACCGCAGCGCGCTGGCTAAAAAAAAAAAAAAAAAAAATAAAATCGCCCCGTAGAAAGAAAGATACGAACAGAGAAAGAGAAAAAGAGAGAGAAAGATAGAGAAAGGGCAAAAGCAAACACGGAAAATCCAACGTCGAAAGAAGAAGAGAGGGAGAGAGCGAGCTGTAAGAGTTGAAGAAAGAGCCGCGGTATTGTTTCCGCGCGGTTTCGAACGTCATAATTACGCAGCGAAACGGCGCTAGCGCTGCTGGTCAACGCCGAGGGAGTTTCAAAAGGAACCGAGTTCTCTCTCTCTCTCTCTCTCTCTCTCTCTCTCTCTCTCTTTCTCTCTTTTGCATAGCGCTTATTAAGCGGCTAGAGAGCCGACTGAATGAGGCGAAACAGCGGAGGCTCGAGACTTTTTGACTCTGTGGGGGAATGAAAGGATGCGGAGGGCGACGGTGGAAATTGTTTAAAAAAAAAAAAGGGAGAGAAAAAAAGTGAGAGAGAGAGAGAGAGAGAGAGAGAGAAAGAGAGAGTGAGAGGGGAGAAGAAAGAAAAAATGCCAGTGGTGGTATGTAAAAAAAAAAAGTTGGGAAAGAAACGGGGAAAAAAAGGTGGAGGGAGCTTTTTGTTATTGTCTTGTCGCTGGACGAGAAAGGACAATGGGGCCGCGGAAAATACGCGCGGAGCGGAAAACTTGTGTGCGCGCGCGCTCGCGTATGTACATGTAGTGTATACTTGGATGTGTGTATTAGTATATGTGTGTGTGTGTGTGTGTGAACATAGATGAGAAAATAATGCTTTAAATGTTTGCCGGGAGTTGTTTATCAAAGTTCGGTGGTTCTTTCGCTCGTCGCTCGGAAAATTAAATAGAATTAAGGAGGTCTTGAATATTTCGCTTTGCTTTTGTAAATAAAGGAGGAATTAACGTTTGAATACCGCGCTGTAAACTCGATGTACATAAATTTTTTTTTTCTTTCTTTTTTATTTTTATTCAAAGTTAATGGAGCTTGCAAATGCAACGGAATAGAAATTAAAAATAAAAAAAAAAAAAAAAAAAAAGAAATTGTTTTATAAATTATTGATCGTTATTTAATTTTAAACAATTTTTTTTTTACTTTAATTTTGTAAAAAGTCCTGAAAAAAGAAGGAGAAGGAAAAACTTTGTTTTCTAAAATTTCTACGAGGCTGCACATCCTTTCGTAAGAATCGCCAAGCTCAGGGTTAATATTAAAACCGAATTCAAGGAATCCAAGTCTATATACTCTCGTACTTTCTTTATCCATTGAGTGAAAAATATAGCGTAGTTCGCACGTTGAATAGACCGTCTGAATGGCATCGAGTTTTTTCTGTCTCTCTCTCTCTCTCTCTCTCTCTCTCTCTCTCTCTCGCTCACTCTACCTCGCTACTTTTTTTTCTTTTCGTTTTTTTTTTTTTTTTTTTTTTTTTTTTTGCTACTTCTACTCCCACTCTCCCTCTCTATCTCTTTCACCCTCTTTTTAGCCGTCCGCCCGTCTACTTCTCACAATGCGATGTATACGTGTACGAGTGTATAGGTGTGTGTGTGTGTGTGTGTGTGTATGTGTGGGTATGTATATAAAAAGTCGACGGCCATTCAAAATAGCGCATCGGATTTATGATTCTCGGGGAGTTCGCGTTTCTGTATGTATATACATATATACATGTATGTATATGTATATGTACGTCATGAGCGAAGTATTTGTCATTCCGGTTAATAATGTCGAAAATACGACGATCTTTTGGCATATTTGAGTGATTTTCTGACTCTTCCTCGTATATTAGAGATGCCATTTTTTTTTTTTTTTTTTTGTAAGTGTCATTTGTGTCGCTACGAAATGACTTTTTTTTCTTTTTTTAAAAGGGTTATTTCGTTGCATTTACGATGCACTCGAGTTAGAAACATTCAATTTTGATTGCCAATTGAAATTTCAATATCCCCGGGTATTTATGTATTATTTTATCGTTATGATTCCTTTGATTCTAATTCCATTTATGCATTTGCATCGAGCATTTTAAGTTTATTATTTTAAGCGCTATTAAGAATCGATTAATTTAATGTGATTTTAATTATTAATAATTTGTAAATTAATTTTAATATGACTTTCAAGAATAATTATTTTATCATTGAAAGCTCTTAATATTTTGATGTATACAAAAATAATTAAAAATTCGTGCAATTTACGACTTCGAAAGAAAAAAAAAAAAAAAAAAAAAAAAAATATAAAAACTATGCTTATCTTTATAAGTTACAAACTGAAGCGAGTGGCCGGGAGTTGAAAAAAAAATTTTTTTTCACTGCGTTACGTAGCGTCTGCTTGTAAAAGCAAAAGTTTAACGATAATAATTTTGCATGAAATATTCCGTAATGTGAAAATTCATCAGCGACTGAGATGAAAAATGAAAAAAACGAAAGAAGGTTAATTAAATTACTCGTTTGAGAGTAAATGCGTATACGCGTAAAATATATCCAACGCGTATAGCCTAGAAATTAAATGTAGCGTGTATTTAATTTTTATATGCGTATATCAATAAGCGCATAAACGTATATTTATAGATGTATATAAAGATAAAAAGTAGAGGTATATATACATCATAAATTAAAAAAAAAAAAAAAAAAAAAAATACGTCGAGTTAAATATTTAAAAGCTATTTAGTTTTGTTAAATTCTCATATATAGTATAATCCAGCCTTATTGTTCATCGTCGATAATTATAATGTTGATAAAAACAATCGTATTAAGAGAAGCTTAATTTTATACCCGAATGGCACAATGGAATTTTCAAACGATGAAATATTTTAGCGGCGATCTCGATAAATGGCGATGAAAATAATTATGAATTGAAAATATTTAAATGAAAATAAATACAAGTGAAAGGTATGAAAAAGAAAAGAAAAAAAAGAAAAAAAAAAAAGAATATACATATAATATAAAAGTTAATCATGTACGTGATGAAGTAGAAATGATTTTGAATTGTCAGGGATACTTATTTGTATGAATATATATATTTTTTCTTTTTTCAGTTATTTTCGATCTCACTTTAACTTCGTACGAGATTTATGAAATGTTTAAAAATGATTATGAATTTAATTTAATTATATTATACAGATCAATAAATTATAATAATTCGGTAAACATCAAATATTAATGTTGTTAAGCAATAAAGTATATTAAGCAAAGATCAAAGCGAAGAATATGGTATACCGTACGCGGGAGAATTACGTATTTTTACGTATACGATTAATAATGTTATAATAATGATATTGTTATTTGCGAAACGAATATTATTGGTATTGTACATTGGAATTAGCTTAATTTAATAAACAAATATATCGCGGATTAATTTTTTTTTTTTTTTTTTTTTTTTTTTGGATCGAAATTTTTTGTTTTGCATACAGAACTTGATTTTATTAAAACGAAAAACTTTAAATGAAACGAAAAATGATACCGCGATTTAATTTTTTTTTTGCAGATTCAATGGAGACGGATTAAAAATATTTATAAAAGTTTTAATCAGCTGCTTTTATAATTTTCGGTAAAAATTTTTTATCAAGTTAAATAAGTAAAATGTGTAACAATAATAATGGGGTTTGCCATTAAAGAATTTTTCTTTTTTTTTTCGTTTTTTTTTTTTCGTTTTTTTACACGATAATAATGTATTCAAATTCATTTGATATTTTTCTTTAATCATTGTTTAATCTATTGTTTTGTTTATAAAAGATAACTTTTATTTTTTTTTTGAATTAGAGAAATTCAGCTGGAGCATTGTTTTTAAATGTCGTTATTTTAATTCAATAGTACAAAAAGAATCAGTTTTTACATTGAAATTTTAAAAATATATTTTATTATTTTAAAATGGTATTTACAATACAGAAAGAATAACATAATACCTTCGACATATCGATCATTCACAACCATGCAAAATTTAAAATAAACATTTCACCGTTTAATATTTGCTCGCGGAAAAATAACGAATTTTATTCAGCGTAAATTTACAAAAAAAAAAAAAAAAAAAAAAAAAAGAATAAAGAAAATGTAATAAAAACCCGCGATATTAACAAATTAACATTGATGTTAATTAACGTGTCAATAATTTATATTTTTAAATAATTATTTGCGAAAATTATATATATTTAAATCGCGATTTAATCATATTACAAAGTAAATTTCAATAAAATACTTAAATGCAAGAATAATTAAAATTCATTCGTCAAATATATCTACGTTTATTCGTTCGGTGAAGTAAAATCTTCGCGGAATTAAAAGGCGATCGATGATCCGATGCATAATTCGAAGAAAACGATTAATCAGAGATCGCATTAAGAGTCCGACAATATAGGGGCTATAAGCGTCAAAGCGACGATCGCAAGTACTGCGCACCTTTTACGATTTTCCTAATCAAAAAAGATTCGCGCTCTTATCGGACGGTGATTTAATTTCGCGAAAGAGAGAAGCATAGAGTAAGTAATGATATTAAGTGACTGAAATTTCGAAATGAGGAAGGAAGAAAACTCGATCTTGCGAACACTCGATCTCTTATTTTTCAGGGATTTATTCAGGGATAATTTTATTTCTTCTTTTTTTTGAATCGTCAATTTATATTCCACGGTTTTCAATGAGACTTTAAACTATTTATGCGATTAATTTTTTTTCTTTCGTTTTTTAAATTATTTATAAAAATTTTGCAATTTAATTTTTGAAATAGAATTCGACGAAACTATAATAAGCAACATAACTTAACTTTCTTTATCATGAGTTCTTTAACATATCCGAACTTTTGAAAACTTTTACAAAGCTTGTCAGAAATTATTCTTTTAAAAAAAGTTTTGGTAGATAAGCAAAAGCATTTGTTTGGATGAAAAATTAGAGAAGACGGAGTTGAAAATCTGCGCGAGAGGAGTAGAGTATTATAGTAAAAACTTAGCGAGAGAGAAGGAAACGGTGGTTCACGCGCGACAAAACAATCGAAAGAAAATAATGAAAGAGAGCCGAAAGCCGAAATGGAGAGAACGACGACTCGGCAAAAAGAAATCGCTCGTTCACTCGCGCGCGCGCGCGCGTCTTTTTCTTACTTTATATCTCTTCTTGCTGGTGACCGATAATGAAAGATTCACCGAACCGATGTGAGAGCGAGAAAGAGAGCGAGAGGAGAGAGAAGGGGGAAGAGAAAAAGAAGAAAAAAAAAACGGCAAATGAGAAAGAAAGAAAAAACGAGGGTAAGAAAAAAGACGGACTGACGCTGCAATGCAAAGATAAACGAGAGCCGATGCTTCCGGCGATAAGGAGGATTTAAGAATCGTTTGTTTTTTTTACGCGGGAGAATCGATATATAACATGCCACTGTCAACGAACGAACAAACACCTTGAATCACGAAGTTTGTTTGTTTGCCGAGGATTTTCGTTAATTGTTTTCTTTCTTCCTTTAATTGAACGTCGATATTATTTTTACGAATGAACGAAAAATTCTCGGTTATATTTTGACTAATCAATGTCAATGATACTAAAATGGATGTTTACCTGTAGGTATTAAAGTTATAACTTTAAATTTCAAATAACATTTCTATTTTTTCCGTTTCGTTTATTACATTTTTTTTTCTTTTTTTTTTTTTTTTTTTTTTAATACGTCTTTTCTAAACGTAAAAATATATTTTAATTAAAAAGCTATCCAAACGTTGAAGAAGTTGTAAAAGCTTTACAAAAAAATATGTTTACGTTTAATATAATAAAAACTAAATATACTATATTCTACTTTTTCTAAAACTTTGAAAATTTATTATTTTCTATGAAACAGAAAAAATTTTTATAAATTTTTCATATTTAGATATTGGCTGTATAATTAAAACCTGTAAAATAAAATTATACAAAAGCGTAAGTATCGACATATTCGAAAAGCAGAACAACGTGTACACATATCTAGCTTGGCCTAATTCTCTCTCTCTCTCTCTCTCTCTCTGTCTCTCTCTTGCGACAACTGACAGCAATTTTCGACTAAATTAAACAAAGTCGTAGGTCCGTAGATTCGACCTCGAGGGTAAAAGCTAGTTGTTCGCCGGCGTTTCCTCGTTCCAGTATATACGAATGTAACCGTACGACGAGGAATTCGAAGCGAAGGAAAATGAATTATGAGAATACCGTAGGAGATTTCGAAATTTACGCGGCTAATAAACGTCGAGGCGAGATTCCCCCAAGGCATCCAAAATGAAACTTCTTTGTCTACGTGCTTTTTTGAGATTATGTCGCGCGAGAAAACTGACACAAGCTCGCAATCGAAAGTTTCGCGGGATTATTTACTTCGCCGTGGTTATTAGTTTTATAATTGTTTCCCTGTTTGACATTGCCGACTTATTGCGCCTTGCGCCTTGTTACCTATACAACCTAAAAACTTCTTTTCGTTAACGGAAAATAAGTTTGAGAGCCAACTGTTTTATTACTTTAGAGGATGACGCAATGTTATATAATGTAAAATTGTTAAATGACAATTCTGACGTTCACCATTTTGAAACAATGTTAACGTTGCGTTTAAACCCAATTTTAATTACTTCAGCGCGTAAATACATAACGTAATGTAATCGTAACTCTCAGTTATTTTTATTATAATAATATTTATTTTTAATAAAAAATTAAAGAAAAGGGGAAAATAAATAGTTAAAAGAGAAAACAAAAAAACGCGCGCGCATGCATAATTTTTTTTTCTTTTTTTTCTTTTTTTTCTTTTCCAAGTGACCCGGAAGCACGAGAGTGCGCGCACGTGAGAAACAGAGAGTGAGAGAGAGAGAGAGAGAGAAAAGAGAAGAAACGGGCTAGAGAAAAACGAGGCGCAGAGAGAAGAAAGAGTTCATAATTCTGTTTGCGTACGGGAAATCCAGGGAGTTCGAATTCGTGGGAGTCGTTTGCTCGCTCGCTCGCGCGCGCGCGGCTAAATTGCAAATTCAAAGTTGCCCGGACTCGAGCGCGTCGTCGCCCGAGAAGAGATTTCGAGTTTTCCTATCTGCCGTGATTTCATTCCCGTATTCTTCGCCGTGCGCACGGGCTAAGGAAACTTTTTATCCGAGGTCGCTCGGAATAAATAGAGGGAAACGGAAAAATTGCCGGTAGAGATGGACGGCTAAAGGGAAAAACAACAATAAGCCGATGAAAAGTCGATCGGTCGAGAGGAAAATTCGCATCGTTGAGTTTTAAGAGGTCTTGCAAACGGCTCTCTCTCTCTCTTTTTCTCTCTCGTTGTTTTAAGTAGCCTTACCAAACCTTTGAAGCGTTGACAACGTAACGAGGTTTACAACAACGAATACGCAAGTTTTTGAATTGATAATGTACATTTGAAAAAATGTATTTATTCGATGCATTTTTTTTTATAAAAATTCTTCTAAATATCAAAAATCCGATAAACAGCGATGAAAAATTTTTTTAATTTTAAATGAAAAGTTGATACACAACGGATACTTTCTACAACAATAAAGCCCTCCCTACCCATTTACCGCGCAATAAACGGCGAAAAAACACGGGGAGCACTTCGAAATTTGTATCGCGAACGTTCAAGTCAAGTTGTCCGGGTCAGAGAGCAACGGTCGCGTTCGCGAAACATGGTACCTGGACCCTCGTCGTCGTCGTCGTCGTCGTCGTCACGGTTTTACTCCGAGGCTTTTAACCTAATTTGCGAACGACACAAGAATAAGAGGATGAGAAAGAAGAGAAAAAGAGAAAGAGTGAGAGTCGACGAGACTCGGGATCTCTCTCGAAAGTGTGTATTGAAACTGACGTTAGGCGCGTTTTCATTAATTACCGGAGGCCTCTATCTCCTACTACTTTTTTTTTTTTTTCTTTTTTCATCCACTTTGTGCGAGACTTTCGTTTATTTATTTTTTTTTCGTCTCTTTTACAATTATTGCGCAATTTTTGTAACTTTTCTTCTTTTCGACATCGTAGATGGATTAAAATTCTGTAAAATGTAAGTTTTCTCGTACGAGTTGTTACTCTTATCGAAATTTCGGTACATTTGCAAAATTTCGCTCGATAATGCGAAAATTTGGAAAAATTTTGAAAAGTAAAACGAAGCTTATCTTTCGCAATAGCATAAGTATTAATGATAATTACGAGGCAATTTTTTTTTTTTTCTTATCCACAAAAATAGTCTTTTTATCCAGATATGTAGATTTCCATGTACTTCCATTAGCCATTTGCGCACTTAGAGAGAGAGAGAGTGAGAGAGAGAGAGAGAGAGTGAGTGAGAGAGAGAGAGAGACAAAGAGAGAGAAAACGTCTGTATGACGCATTCATTTTTAATTAGCCGCTGGTGAGTGGCCAACTATTTTCCCTTTTTTCCCTTGCCATGCGGATTTTTAATTGGACTCTGAACGCTTTAAAGCGGTGGAAGTTCTGTCGAGTCTCGCTACTGGAAAACATGACGAAAAACAAGTCGAAATAGAAAACAACACACAGACGCGCGTGCGTAAAAAAAAGGTAAATAAATGAAAAGAAGAAAAGGAAAAAAA
Organism: Chalcis sispes; assembly: GCA_949987625.1. NCBI lineage: Eukaryota > Metazoa > Arthropoda > Insecta > Hymenoptera > Chalcididae > Chalcis > Chalcis sispes. The sequence goes on from OX465096.1 coordinate 71,623,665, forward strand.
CGAGAAACGAGTAAGCAAATAACAAAATTCGCTTCGTTAATGGTATGCACACGCGATCCGATCGCTTTAATTTTCGGTCGACGTGTAGATTTGCTTGCTCCGCCCTTCAGTTTTTAATTACGAAAAAGATACCTATGGTCAAAATCCATTTGATTGCAAATATATGGTGAAAAAAAAAAACAGGGGAAAAAGATGGGGGAATAGACCATTGCTTTTTCCTATTCGGAAAAAAGAGCAGAGTTGCGATAGAGAAACAGATGGAGAAAAAGGGACAGAAAAAAAGAGAGAAATTCCCTCTCTCTGTCTCACTTGACAGTTAAACCTTTTTACTTTTCGAGCGTTGACTTTGTTGTGCAAAGAAAGATTTTTTCAATTAAGGCCAAAGGTTTTGCAACGATCAAAATGGAAGATCACATTAGAGATAAGAGCTCAAATTGGAAGCACTTGGAGAGAGAATATTTGCCGCCGTCAAAGAGAAAACTTTGCGACTGATTTCTGTAATTAACTTTATATTCGACGGATATACTCTCTCTACTTTTGTCGCTCTCTCTCTCTCTCTCTCCCTCTCTCTTTCGCTCGACACGATTATAATAAATGATTCAAGAGCAAATTGCTCGTAAAAATTTTGATACCGAATATTTGATAAACGACGAGCAGAATAAATTAATTTCGATCG
>OX465096.1:71629340-71721840 GCA_949987625.1 Chalcis sispes
AGACGCTACGTCGATTTTACCGTGAGCATTCCGGAACCGAAAGAAGGAAGAGGATCTTGCAAATCCCGGGAAAAACGCCAAAGTCCATCAAGCTTTTAAATCTTTCAAACAACAGCGTCAACATTGATTTTATTAAAGCGTTTCGTGACGCGGCGTACATTTACCCTCGAACTAGACAAAGTAAAAGTAGCAGAGCTACCGGTGGAAGGAACGAGAGAAAAATGCACTCTCGCTCTCCCTCTCCCCCTTCCCCTTCGTATTCTCCTAAAGGCGATCGCACTTTACCTCGAGAGTAATGCCGTAATGCCGTAGCAGCAGTAGCAGCAGCCGCGATTTTAGTGGCTTTTTCCAACGCTAAAACATTGTGTCCATCACGTCGTGTTGGAGAAAGAGAAAGAAAGAAAGAGAGAGAGAGAGAGAGAGAGAGAGAGAGAGAAGACTTTTAACAGACTTTTAATGCCCTTTTCCTCCGACATGCAAAGCCAGGGACGTAAGCCTCCGAGGGAGTTTTCTCTCCCTTCCTTCTTTTTCATTTTTTTTTCTCCCGCCACTTCAATGCAACTTTGTGCCATTCTTATATCGCGTTTTGATTCGTCTCTCGTGTTTCGCTTCCATTTTATATTCCATCCTCCCAACGGTGAATTTGGATCACATTCTATTTTCACGCTCGTCTGCCCCTTTTTATTTTTTCATCCAGACGAGATGTTTGAATGAAATACCCCCATTCGATGTTTTCCATGCGCCGTCGAGAGGAGTAACTGCTGCGTTATTACCGAAGTTTTTATAACTGTTTCGGAACACTTGGTTGTTACCGAAACGTTTCCCTCGGTTGTCTTTATTATAGAAAATAATTCTTAATGATTGGATGCTTTGGACGTGGTTCTTATTGCTTGAAAATTGTTTTAAAAACTTCACAATCTATTCTTTTATAACGATCTTTCACTTTTAATTTCATTTTTCAGCTGTGAAAACTTTTAAGTACGTCATTAAAGCCAAAACGATTGCCTATTTTCCGACGCTGCCGTTCTCTTCTCACGGCATATCGAACGAAGTTACGTGAATTCAAATATACATAAATTATAATTTGAGTTCTAACGGCCAATATATCACGACGAAATAAAGTCGCCCAATCGATTCTTTCTCTTTTACCGTTGTTAAAGTCCCGTTCAATTTCTACGAGTTCCGGCATTAGAAATTCCATTTCTCTAAAGGAAAGAATCCAGCAACGTAGCCATAAAACTGGAACTTCGGATGCTCTCATCCGACAATATCGACTGGAGAACGGAAGATGAAGACGAACGAAGGCATAGGAGGAGGAGGAGGAGGAGGAGGAGGAGGAGGGAGAAAAGCCCAGACGACGTCTTCCATTCCACTTGTCGTTCGTCTTCCTGTCTAATCTTCGCGTCGTTGCTGGAGCCACTGCATAATTCAGATTGGCAATTACGAGGCATCGTCGTCTTCGTCTCGAGTCGATCGCGAGTAGCGCCTAGACAACCTTCCTCCAAAGGAGCTGACGGAAAGGAGTAAGGGACTGGTAACGCCGTGGTTGGGATCGTCGTTCAAGGTAAGTACCGAGATCGCTAGGGATAAACGCCCAGCTATTCGATTCAATAATGTATGCCGTAAACCTTGCTGTGACCAAAGATACCGGGGAAATATGGTCTGGTACGTTTAATCGATTCTCTCTCTCTCTCTCTCTCTCTCTCTCTCTCTCTTTTGACTGCCTCATCTTGATTTTCCAATGGTCGGATTATCCGCCTTCATATTTTATAAAGGCAAAGTGTAAAAAAAGTTTGAGACGATTATTGAAAATGTGCGTCAATACATTTTTTCTCACAAAATTTTCAACTCTTTATATTAATTTTTAAAATTTTCGTAAAACAAGTTTAAGCATTTAAGAGGATTAAATTGAAATTTTATATAATAATAATTAAAGAACAAAATATGTAAAATTTGGAGCTGAATTTATAACAAATTCGTATAATTAATTTAAATTTGGATTGCGATGTTTTTTAATATTTAATAGCGATGAATCATAAACAGAATTTTAATAAAAAATATTTTTACATTTATCCATTAAATTGTACAAATTTTGTTTTCAATGAAAATCATTAATTAATTAAAATATTTGAAAAATAAATTTACGATCGAGAAACGTCAAATTATACAAATTACGTTTCATATTGATCTTTTATATTAATTTTAAATTACAAAAAGCACTCAAATTTCAAACGAGCTTTGAATTTACGTTTTAAAATGAGATACGTATATCATATATATCGAATACAAATTTAGGAAATAGCAAATTACGTTAACATTGAATTGCTGTACCACATTTGAAAACGAGTCTTCATTTGATAAATATTTTTCTTTATTCTATAAAGAATAATAATTCTATTAAATTTAATTATCAGTTTATTATAAGTGTTATTAGTAAAATAATTATTTATTGCAAATAATTAAAAACAAAAATTACTGCATTAATTGTAAGTAAATAAAAAAAAAGAAATTGTAAGTAAAAAAATTATTTAACAATATTTTAAAACTAAATAATCGGAATTGAAAAAAATCTTAACTCTTTGTTTTATAATAAGCCGATGATATAAAATAAAAGTTACCAATTATTACAAGGTCAACGGTAAAAATGCAACGTCATGAAAGTTTCGCTTTTACGTTCGAGACAAATTCCGGGAGTAAAATTCGCGCGTGATTCGGGACGACCTCGCATACCTGTCGCCTGGAGCTAAGTGTTCGTCCAAGGAGCGAGCGGTAATGATGCCTTCTGCATTTTTCAGGGATTAGGTCCGTATCTGGGGCGTCGGAGAGCGAAAGAGAAAGAGAGAGGAGAAGAGAGAACGAGAGGTTGTAAAATAAAGTATCGCGTTTACGAGAGCTCTAAGGATAGCACTGAATTAAACCTGGCCGAGATGGCTTAGAGGTGATTTTCTCATTCAAAGGGTAAGTGAAAAGATGGTGGAAGTTTTCTGGTAATTTATTTGCTGTCGCGCGTTATATTTTAAAATGGAAGTGAAATTTTCAAGTGCGAGGAATATATTTCGAAATAAAGCATTTGATGTAAAAGTTGAACGGTTGGCGATTTTTCTAACTAGTAAGAGCGAATTTTCTACGTTTTTCAATATTCCGCTTTACCGAAAGAAAAATTAGCAAGCGGCACCGTGGCTTCAACAGATTTCCTTGTAAATATTCAAGATTCCAAACGGTGATAATGACATGCACCGAAAAGCCGGAAAAAAGCAGATAGTCGGATCTCTATGGAAATAACCGAATCGATTTTCGATGACTTCTTTGTGGGTCATTGATTTTGAATCGGTCCTTATAAATTTGAATTCCAAAATAGCCGATTTAATTCAAAATAGGGTCGACTTCGATGAATAAAAAATAAAAAAAAATAGAAAAAAAAAAGGAAATATTGCTTTGAATCCATATATCGTCATCAAATGAATCTTCATCGGGTAAGAGACTCCTAGATTAAAATGAAGAAGAGCCGAAAGAAAAAGAAAAAAAGATGGGCTATAAAAAAGAATCACTATATAAACAGAGACAAATCGGGCCAAACATTTCTTTTTTTATCCAAATTGAAAAATTCATTTTCCGTGAAAAAGAGAGAGAGGAGGGGCGAGGGAAAGAAAGACAACGCAACTTCTTTTTAACGAAAGAAGAGTACCTTTAAAAGAGAAGCAAAGGTAACAAAGTGCCAAGACAGAAAAGGAGAGTATAGGAGAAGGTAGGAGAGAGAAAGCCCACGGAGCATCTTACGTCTTAGGAGGTTGTGTGTAAGTCTTGGCCCAGAGGGACTTAGAAGGCACTTTGCCTCGCAGTTAACCCAACCCACCCGTCCACCCACCCGCGAAATGTTCACGGAACTCTATTCCTCCTAGGCGAATGTGCGGACTCCTTACTTTCTCCCTTTATTTCTTACGGCTAACTTTACCCTTTCGAGTTTTTCCTTGTGCGTTTTTATTTTGTCGTCGATTTTTGCGTTTCTCTCTCTTGCTTAAAATTTAACGTTGGAATTTTCAACGTTCGAGCTTTACGAGCGAATGAAATAACCTCTGGGTGCTATTTTTTTCTCTTTTTTTTATTGTTGAATCTTCATTGATTAACGAGCTAAAGCTTTTATTATAATAAAAGCTTGGGCATATTTGAGGTTTCATCAAAATGTGAAATATATATATTTTTTTTTCAACGTATTATATACGTATAATATTTAAAAGTAATTAACGAATTCATCGCATATTTCCAATTTTTTACTTTGAATGGTTTAAAAACTAGCATAGTATCGATTTTTTCCTCGCATATTCCAATTTAATCTTCGTTTCATTAATTAGTAAAATCCAGAAGTTTCATCGGATTCAATGAAAATAAAAAATGCCAAGAGTTTGCGAGTCGAAAAATGGACGCTTCAAAAACAAAAAAAAAAAAATGAAAACGAGGAAATAAAGATCTTTTATATAACCGAAACTTAAGACAATTAATTCAAGCGGTTCTTCTTTTGAAAAGAAAAGACATAAAGCCGGTTTTCAGCGAAATTAAGAAACGGATGAAATATTTACCTCTTGTCAAAGATTAGAGTTAAAGATACAAGCCAAGCGAGTGAACCATTGATAGATTCAGTTGAATCAAATAATCAGAAGAGAAATTCGAAATCTGAAGAGAATCGATGGAAGACTTTCAAGTTTTCCGGAATTTTTAGAAAAGAATTTTTATTCCACTTTCAAAAGTACTTTGAGTTTAGAACTTTGATTTTTTATTTTTTTTTTATTTTTTTTATAGTAAACAATATCATGCAATATTTTTTCGAACAAAAACAAAATTCTTGAAAGATCGAATAACTTATTGAATCGAGATTTTCAAGAAAAGAAAAATTATATATTGCTTTTGAATTTTTATCTGAAATAGAAAGATAGCGACAAAAATCGTTTTACATACACTTTTAGCTTTTTCTTTTGATCTTGATGAGTTTAATGCTAATAAAAGCATTTAATAATAAACTCAACTTCAATTACAAAGATACGCAATTTATTAATTTTAATAGCAAGTTTCATTAAGCGAGTTGGACTTGTCAAGATACTGCAGTGTAGCTGTGAAATCTAGCGAGACAATGCTTCAAGTACGAAGCGACACTTAATGCCATCGCTTTAACTATAGTTTTACATGCGAAGTTTAAATGGGCGAGGCATCATATAGTACTTTTAATCGCGAAGACGCACACTCTGCGAACGACAAAGCTTCAAAAACGCAGACAAAAGGTGTTTGTCCCACGGCCGATTAACGTAATGCAAAATTTAATTTGCCACGTATAAGCATCAAAATTAAAAGTCGCTCGTTAATAGTATTTTCGTGGCTATAATGAAAATTTTACGAATATTGAATATGCGCGCCACCGATATGTTTGCACGAAAATTGCCGCCGAGTAATATTTTGCTCCACTGACTTTGAACTTTAATTTCGTTTCGTTGTTAAGATGACGCGAATCGCTTAATGAAAATTCAGCATTTTTTTTTAATAACAAAAATTTGGCATTTGAAATGCGAATTAACGCAAAGGAAAGTTAAATAACTATGTTTCGCAGAAGAAGGTTTCATGAAAGATACTATTTTAGAACCACAAGACTCTCACCACCTTAACCTTTCGCGTTGCCTCATCTCGAGCTAAATATCTCGAGGTTCGGTATCCATCTAACGAATCATACTCCTCCGGGTCCTTAAACTCGCGAGCATAGACGCAAAAGCTGGAGGTACAGCAGCAAAGAGAGATGGAGAAACAACGACGTAAGAGTTTGCATAAGCAAAAAGCAGAGAGAGAGAGAGAGAGAGAGAAAGAGAGTAACCCCCGTCGACCTTCCAGCATTGTTTGTCGAGTCGGGGCTATTCACGTCGGAGTTAATTAGTCCACGCTCCAGTTAGCGAAAATTGAATTCAAACTGCCGACTATGGGCCGACTCGGTGTAGGCTGATGTTGCTTTCCCCTTTCTCTCTTTCTCTCTTTCTCTCTCTCTCTCTCTCTCTCCCTCCCTCTCTTTCTCTCTGTTTACCGCGTCTATATTTATTGCGCAAATGAGGGAGAGATTGCGACCTTTGAGCGAGCGCCACCTTGTATGTTTTTTTTTCCTTTCCAGCTAATTTTCCCGCGGAGATAAGATTGGACGGCGTCGTTCCTTGGTGTTCTTGCTTGGAGAGAAAAAGAGAGTGAGAGAGAGAGAGAGAGAGAGTGAGAGAGAGAGAGAGAGAGAGTGTGTGTGTGTGTGTGTGTGTGTGTGTGTGTGTGTGTGTGTGTGTGTGTGTGTGTGTGTTGTGCAGCCTCGGTGATTTATGAGAAAGCTAAACCGGCTTTTGAAATTCGCTGAGGTGGCGCTCTCGCACTTGCTCTAGAATATTAGATTATGGATAAGAAGTCGCGGTATGCCGTCGCTGGCCAGTTTTCAAACGTTTACGCTGCGTGCGAATGGTTCGAGAACGATTTCGTTAACGAGAGGTTTTGCAGCCCGTGAGTTTTTACATAACTCAAGATAAGTTTTAATGATTTATACAGTCTGCAAGATATACGAACGGGAGTTGCGGAATTTATACTTTTATTGCGGATATTGTTGAACGTTAATTCAAAATATTTAACGAGAGCAAAACGACCCATTTCAATTTTCATAAATGTCAATCTTCGTTACATTTCCATTATTCTTATTATTACTAAAAATAAACTTTGGTAATAAATGAATTAAAGGTTTTCTGCCTTCATACCTCGTTTATATATTTTTGTAACTTTATAAATTCAGCCCCAACAAAAAGTTTGGGGTGAAATTCATTAAATAAAATTTTAAATTAAATTTTTCATCGATACATTGTATTTTGTCTTGCAGTTTGAAAATATCATTTTATCAAGTATGAAAAAAAAAAAGAGAAAAAACAAATAACTGAGACAAATATTGTTTAAAACTTCAAGAAAATATAACAGCGTATACCTGTCCCATTGAATTTAACTTTTCTTTTTTTTTATCGTCACAATTTTTTTTCTTTCGTCCACAATTTCCGCACGACTGTTGGTATACACATCCGCGTATATATATATATATATATACATATATATATATTTGTTATTCCACAAATCGACAAAAAAAAAAAAAAAAAAAAAAAAAAAAAAATGGTCCGTATCAGGCTTGTCACATTCACTGAGGACTATACATTTCCATCGGAACTCGATCGCTCGATATTTCCCATTTCCTATTTTTCCTATACCGAAGACACTCGCGGACCAATACCTGCACTTTGTATATCGACACTTCCATCTGCCAGAGCATTTTTATCCCTCCCACACGCTCCTCTCTTTCTCTTCTTATCCCTTTTCCAATTTTTATTCGCTTCACTAAATGTGTCTTAGTTTATGTGTATATATATATATATATATATACACATATTTGTTTTTTTTCTACCACTAATTAATACGTATAAACAACAAATCGGCTTCTGTTCTTAAATTAATTAAAGGATTGTTTGGACTTACTTTTATTAAGTTTGTTTTTACTTTGAAATTATCAAATTAAACTTCAACCGCGATATTATTCGCTTTGTATAATATATTCCTAAAAAGGTTACGTATTTCAAATTTATAATATTTTCGAGTTCATAACAATTCATGCGAATGCGTTTCTTTTTCTCTTTCTCTCTTTTAGATTTTCTTTGCGGAATACGTACGCAGATGCTTTTCCACAATTATTCGCCGACGCAAACAGATTGAAATCAATTTCAATTTTTATTTGTAAAACAAAAGATTGATGCTTTCATTTATTTACGATTAAATTCATAATCTATGCTAAATATTTCGCAGCTATAAATGTTTTACGTTTACAGTACTATTCGATCGCATTGAATTTGGATTTAAATAGCGAAGAGAGTTCTTTTTTTTTTTTAATATTTAACATTCGTTTTTGGAATTTTAATAAAATTTTATTCCATTATATCAGTCATTGAAATATAGTACAAATTTAAATAAAGAATAATAGAATATTTATTATTGAATGGCATGATGCAATTTTCGGAGCAAAACTATTTTGATAAAATAAAAATATTAAATAAAATTTCTGTTTTATTACAAGTTTTACCTTATTTTTAATTTAATTTTTTATTATGATTATTTTGGCAACGTAAATTTAATTAAATTTATAAAATTTGAGAAACCTTAAGAGATAATTTTATAACGTTATTTCGATATTTTGATATAATTAAAATGAAAATTCAAAATTAAATATTAATGAATGGTTAATTATTGTACATGTATTTAATGAAAACTATTGTAATTTGATAAATAAATCTTCTTGCTATTACAGAATTATCATTTATCAAATAATTCAAATTTTGTAAAAACTAGAAAGAATCATTAAAGTAAAAATCAATCCAAGCTCAAGTCGCTTGATCTTGACTCGAGATGAATGACACGTTAATATGAATCTTAAAAATTTTCCGTTTTCAGATTAGCATTTCAAGCTATGGGTTTATGCACAAATATGAGCGACTTCACGCTTCTCCTCGCTGTCACAAAACGTGAACAAATTAAATACCAGAAGCACCGATGACAACGTTATATGCAGAGGGAATATATCGAATAGTGTAAATCCAATACTATTGGTATCGATGAAACACGCACCTATTTGTAAATCTGCAATTCATATATATTTGCACTAGTTTCACGTTTGAATCCGAGGATTCGAACTCGAGAATCGCATAATTTTTCTTTTTCTCTGTTGATGAATTTTTATAATTTATTAGCGTCTCCCGTTGTGGCTTCTAGAGTCACAAGATTTTGCTGTACAAAATATATGCTCTTATAATTTATCAAAGATGTGAGCGTACTAATTTATGTATTTATTCAAATTCATGTTGTCGTCGTTGGGTGATTGAATAACAAATATTCAAACAAACATGAAAACTTTAAATTTTAATACAATATTTGTTTGGCGTCTAAGTGTATTAGTTAAAATATATTTATAAATTTTCATATATTTTTTTATAAATTTTTTTAAAAAAGTGATTGAATTTTATATAATATTATTTACAACCTCATCCGATTTTCAAAAAAAAAAAAAAAAAAAAAAAAGGTGAAGAAAAACGGTAAAGGTAGGTTAACCATACATATTCTTTACTGTCTGCGATACAAAGATGGCTTATATGAAAGCGCGTCAAATTCATCAACAAGATAAAGTAAAAAGAGTCTCGTGTATCAGCTTCACTTATAGCTTAAGTAACGATAAATAGGTTAGCCTGGTATCGAAAAATAAATTTCGTCCATTCGAGTAATGGTACTTTCATCAATTATGAGCCGTAGATCGAATGTTTTCTAGTTGAATTCACATCAGATCAAGGGAGAGAATCAAAGAAGTAAAAGATGAAGATCGAGCGCGCGCGTACTTTCGTCTTGTAAAATATGTAAGAGCTCGTGGCTTGGAATCGAACGCGCGTCCGCTTCAATTTTGCATCGCGTATTTTTGATACGTATGTATATACGTCGAACGTATGTACACTGGTGTTTTATTCTCCTTTCATTATTTATTTTCCATGGTTTATTTGACACGTGAAAAGCAGTTTTTCCACCTCCCATCGAACCCAGGAGTTTCCGTTGTTTTCCATCTATTTCCTAACCGACAGCCACGCTTTTACTTGTCCAATCTCGTTAACTGGAACTTTCAAAGTCAAAAGATAAAAAACGAGGGCCGCGGGTTGGTATTTTCGTTTATATTCATCCATCCTCTTCTGGAAATTTCTTGAGTTATCACACGGTCTTACTACCTTACACGTTTATAAGATGGGATCTATTATGAGACTTTAGCGCAAAAAGACGATTTAAAATTAACACTAATTACCTGCAGATGAAAAATATTTTGAAAAAAAGGATAAAAATAATCAAGACTCTTTCATTAGCCAATTAATCGTTTTATTTAAAAGATATAAATAATTCTATGCGTATATAAACATGGAATTAAAAGATTGACCAAGTATAATTTAAAAACACGCAGACTTTGTATAATTCATTCGACACGTAGATATCGTCTAAGTTACAACCAAAGCGAAGACCGATAAAAACAGTCGGCGAACAAAAAATAAGAAGAAGAAATATTAGAATTCCTCTAAGGCGATTGCATCGAGCATCGATACTCATTTTATATCCGCGACAAAGCGGCCGGGAGAAAGAGGAAGAAAGTAAGCCGAGAAAAATAGCTTTCTACCGATGTTCTTCTCTTTTACTCCAATATATACTCACACAAACGCTAGCACACGTATACACATAAACGCGCGCACATGTACAAGAGAAACGCGAAACGTTTTATCTCCAGTAGGTTTCGAAAAAGCAAAACGTCTCGCTCGAGACTATTTATAAAAATTTATACCGACCCTCGCGACGAGGTAAGATAAACGATCGGCAGTGAGAGAATCTAACTTGTAATTACGAAAGGTATCGATCGCAACATTGCAAGACTGTGTGAGTGATGCGATCGTGTAAATAAGTGTTATTGCATTTTTTTATTTTTTTTTTATTTTCACGTACTTGTGCACGTGTGATTTTTAATTGCAACGTACTCATTGTGATTAGAAAGATATTTATTTTAAAATAAACTGCAAATTGCATGCTAGCTTTAACGATATTGATATATGTATTTAAATTTATAGTTTAAACTTACCTGTAATGATAAAATTCCAATCTCGGCGAGTAAAATTTTGTTTGTATCTGTAACGAGAATGAAATTTTATTAATTTTATTGATTACATTGACTGGATTAGTCAAAATTTATTATAAAATGTATTTATTATAAAAATTTATAAGCGACATTTTTGGATGAAATCGTAAATATTGTTTATATAGTATATTTAAGATATATTCTTTCAAGTTATAAACATTTTCGCAAACCAATTTTCGGCTAATGCATTGGCAACCAATCGTTCAGAAAAAACTGCACGAAAAATGCAAGGTCGAGAATCCATGGGAAATGATCGGAAAACTCTTTGTTTAGAGTTTCGCGCGTAGTATACTCGTATATAGAACGGAGAGAAAAAAGGAAATGTCTTGAGTTTCGCGCTGGTGGTAGTAGTAGTAGTAGTAGTATTAGAGTAGTAAAAAGCAAAGAGCTTTGAAATGAATAAAAATCGGAATTGAATTCTCGAAGCTTTTGACACGGGTCCCGGTTGTTGCAAAAGCGCGCAGGACTTTGAGACTAGCTCTCCGTATGAAACACAATGAGGTATTCCACACGGCTACGTCTCCCCTCCCCCTTCCTCGTCGTGACCGCCTTCTTCTGCCTTCCTAATGCATTCGAGCCTTTCAATTCCGCTGGGTAATTTTTTTCTTTTCTTTCCTTTTGTTTTTTCTATCCGCGAAAGATCGAAAGAGAGAAAGAAGAGGAGGAAGAAGGGAAGGAAGGAAGGAAGGAAGGAAGGAAGGGAAAATGTAAATTCACGCGGTTACCGACGAGCGCTCCTTCGATGCTCGCGCGCTCTTTTGTGACTTTGTGCTCGGGGATAGGGAGGGAGGGGGGGGGGAGAGAAGAAACTTCGAAGCTTGTTAAGCCTTTACAACGTTGAATGAAGTCTGAGAAGGAAGCTTGACACGGGAATTTAACCTGGAATTTTGCGCGAACGAGCAAGCGAACGATTAGTTTTCCGTAGCTCGTCGTTGAGTAAGCTTTGCCTCCCCCTCTCCTCTTCGAGAATTATTATAATTTTTTTTTTTTATCTCGGAAATATTTCAACGCGGAAATACGAAATTTTCGACGATGTAAATTCAATTCCGATATTATACCCCCTGCCCCCCCTCCCCCTTGCTTAATTTTAGCAAAAGTTTACAGCGTCAAACGAAAGTTGATTTCTAGCTAACTACGAGCTATAAACGCGACGCTTTAGCTAAAAGTAAAATAAAAGAACGCTCGAGCGTATTTTATTCGTTCGATCTACTCGCAAACTCGCGCACATGTAGAATGTCTCTTGCTTACCTCGCAAATGAAGTTTCGCTCGCTACCTTCGCGAATTTGTTCTTTTTTTTTTTTTTTTTTTTTTTTCTTTTCATCGAAATATACGCGCGAGCATTTTTTACGTCGAATTCCCTCGCGGTTCTCTTTTCCTGTCTCGTCTTATATCTTTAAATTCGATTCTTATACGAATGTCGATGCCGCATCTACGCTTTTTCATCGTATGTCTGTTTTTATTTTAAAGGATAAAAATAAAAGATGACGCGACTTTTACATGGATGTATTCTCTTTCGGGAAACTAAACTGTCTAGATTTTGGGATCGTTGAAGAATATTTAAAAGTAAATTCAACAAATTTAAAGCGATGAATTACTTTAAACTTTTAAATGTTTCGATGATACGTTTGTGTATTGTAAAAGTTTCTCGTTAAATTTTTGAAATTCTTGACCGATTAATAACTATATTGGCAAGTGAAAATAATTAAACCCTGCATTATTAAATTTGAAGAACAAGGAAGGAAAATTAAAAAACAAAAAGAATCACAAAAAATAAATAAAGTTTTTAACCGATAACTTTCGCGCTCGTAATTCAATGTCCTAATTTTTTTTAACTTTTCAAAGTTTTCATAGTTCGACGCTTGGGAAACTGAATGGCCTTCAACTGCGTTGGAAAAGTTCATTACTTTGACTATTCACTTTTATAAATACTTTACTTTATTAAACGGAAAAAAAAAAAAAAAAAAAAATTGAATTAACCATAAATTTTCAGCGACGATTAATTTAATTCGCGCAAAAACTTGAACTCTCGTTTTACGCATATTTCAAAGGTGTATTTCATTTTTGTTTTTTTTATCGTTTTTTTTTTTTTTTTGCTATTTCTTTGTTTTTTTTTTTTTGTTTTGTTTTTTTTTTTTTTTTTTTTTGCAAAGATTTGCGCTTGAATTTTTTTATTCGAGTTTTAAACTCTAGGTATCTCATTATGTAAACGTATACGCAAATTTAAACAATATCCATTATAATGTTCGAACTCTCTGCACGTATTTTTTCGACGAGAGTCGGCAGGCTCTCGTAAAATAAAACTAAAAACAAACTAACTACATCGTTATTTTCAATTTAATCATCCCTTAATGAGAAAGTATTTTAACTTTCCAGAAACTCTCGATTGAATTAACCGTTCGCGCATGCGATAGGGGCTGCACAAGCCACATTGTATTAAAATTAAACCATTGTTCGCATATCATTGAAATCATGCGGACGATTCTGAATAACGGCTCTTTTTACACGTACATAATCCATCCGTCCGTCGCGTTTGCGAGATCGTACGCACTCGCCTGCGCGATGCATAAAACGTCCCCAGCTCGTAAAAGCTGGACGATCGTTAAATCTTTAACGACGCTGTTGACCTCGCTCGTACGCGGCTATCTGGTACTATTTTTTTTTTTTTTGTTTGTTTTTTTTTTTTTTTGTTTTTTTTGTTTTTTTTTTTTTGTCGCACGGTGAATAATTATAACAGACGTTGTACGTTAGACATTTTCCCGTTGCGCTTATGTATTTGCGCAAACATTTACGATTAAAGCGCGCAACGTGTGATTTTATTCGCTAAAACCACTCCTATGTCAGAATAATGAATCGCTCGTCGTGAATAAAAATTCAGATGAATTCCGGAACGCGGTTATAGCCTCTTGGATTTTGCTCTCGAGCCTGGATCTGGAGTTATCGGAGAATGTACAAGAACACGCGCGTCGTTTACGCCGGACGTGTACGTACGTCTCTCGTCGAACGACGGCGGCGGCGGCGGCGGCGGCGGCACCTCGCTGGCTTCCCGTTATTGGATGAGGCCGTATCGCTGCCCTAAGTAATGGGGTAAATCCCTTTAGTACCCCTTCTTCTTGCATCTCTTCCGTGTATGCCTTTAGTTCTACCGCTGCGCACCGTTGCTCTCTCTCTCTCTCTCTCTCTCTCTCTCTCTCTCTCTCTCTCTCTCTCTCCGCGGCTAATGATTTTTCGGAACTTTCCTTTTTTCTTCTATTCTCTTACTTTCCGTTTTAACCGCGTCGCGAAGCCTCACTACTAGATCTTCGCTCGCGGACTGCCTTCGATTGTAATTCTCAGCGGACGATTTGTGCGTACGCGTATCGTCTGACCGACATAAGTACACATCTCGTTCGAGAAAGAAAGGTTTTCCGTCGAATGCGAAACAAGACCGGAATCTATTTTCTTTCATAAAATTAAACTCGTTAAATAACTCGCGCGTCCATCTGGTTGGACAAAGCGCCACGGCAAAAAAGATCAACTGTCACTCGGCAACGCGCTAAAATCGCGGGTTGGGAATAAGACTCGATGCTGACGCGCTAATAAATGAGATTTAACGGCTCCGCGGACCTCGCTCGTTAATCCGCGCCACCCGTGGCGTTAAACTCACCCGGCACTAGGTACGCCCGGCTATATCAAACTCGATTTCCGACCGCGTTGCGCTTTCTACCACTACCGATAAACGCAGGGGTGGCTCGGTTTCCAGTTTCCTGGTGGACTTTTTCGCGCCTTTTTTTATCGAAAGCTTTTTGATCAGGAGTAACTTTTTTCTTTTTCTTCTTTTATTTATTTTTTATTTTTCGATTGTCTTGACGCTCCGTTGACAGAGCTGTTTTTTTTTTTTTTTTTTTTTTTCTAATTTCGATTGTGTTAAATAACTGCGAGAAATGATAGGTCTGTAACAATTTGTTTTTTTTTTTTTTTTTCTTGTATAGTAAACTACATATTCAAAATAAACTTTTTACAAAGCGAAACGAATACGCGATTATGTAAAATTACCTTGAACTTTATTAATTACGAAACGAGTAGCGAAAAAAAAATATTGAAAATTTAAAGAATGCGTGGAGAAGGAATAACGAGAATGCAGTTATAATTTTCATCAGTTTATATAGAACATACTTAATTAATCAAAAATCAGTTTTAGAATATATTTCTTTTCTTTTTTTTTTTTTTTCCTTTCTTTAGCGTCGCCTCTCCGCTTCATCTATTGATGAACGCACGTAATGTATTCGGTTAAAGTTTAATATGCCTCTTTGACCGTTCATTATCGAAAAGAGTCATAAAATTTCCCTAATTAGCGCACGTACGTATAATTATCGTTTAATTTATCGATAAAAGCCAGGTAGAGACGAAGTGCGCGTCAATCTATTTTAAAATCATTTTCGGAATACTTTGCACACAGGAAATACTCTGGTATATCTCGCTCAATGTCGATCGACTGGGCGATCATAAATAAAAGCTTTGAATTTGCATGGATTATTTTTTATGGTAACGCGAATCAAAGACATAGTTAGACGATTCGATTTGATGATAAATTATTCGCAAAGTAACATAAAGTTGACAGTGAATGTGATTTAAACAGAGAAAACTAAAATTGTAGTCGATCGAATGGTGATGTAGCTATAGATTTGGCACCCAATACATCCCCGGATAAAATAACAACGAATAAAATCAGAGCAAGCAAGCGGTATTAAATTAAACCATCGTCTTTCCTGAAATTTACTCAAGCGCTTACGATCGACCGATGATTTCCTTCCCTTGTTTTTATCTTTCCGCTCGAGTCCTGACTTGATCTAGTATTTTCTCCTAGAGGCGGTACCCATCACCGACGTCTAAACTTCTCACTCTCTCTCTCTCTCTCTCTCTCTTGTTCTCTTCTCCATCAATTACACGAGATCCAATTAGTGTATCCACATACGGCAGGTGGAGGCACTTTCGAGCTTCAACTTCTACGGGATGAAATTAACGATAGCACCTGGTCAATCGCATTAAGCGACCCGACAGCAGCACCGCGCCAGTCGGTTCAACTTTCGCGAGCGAGAAAAGCTCGGCTACTCTCTCTCTCTCTCTCTCTCTCTCTCTCTCTCTCTCTCTCTCTCTCTCTCTAGTTTGTAAACTGTCTAATTCGAGAAGCGAGCCGCGAGTAATTACGAGACGATAATTGAGTTTACAGCAAAACAAAAAGAGAGCCGCCGCGTCGCGCTCACGCAAAATTCTGTTCGCACGGAGAGCACGGAATATCGCTCGCGATTAGATTGCCAGCGCTCGAGGACTCACTCGATTATTTCGCCGATGTAAAAGCCGATCGCTTTCTTTCTCTCTCTCTCTCTTTCACGAGTAAAAATTTTACGGGTAAAGTTGAGCGAGAGTAAAAGAGCATCGGTAACGCGATGATGAATGACCGAGTTTTAATAAATTCCATGATTCGATGGTTGTTGAAGTAATTACGGCCTCGAGGTCTCGTGTTAGCTCGAAATCGAAAAGTTTTAACTCCGCCTCGTGCGTGTAATTGGATGGAAAATTTGCTCTGCTCGTCGTTTTACGCTATTGTTTCAAAATATCAGTGATAGCGAGAGACTGCAACTAATGCATAAACTTAACGCGCGACTCTGGCTTTGCCAAAGGTATACATATACATATGCATATATTTATACAAATATGACATTAGAATTTAAGTTATTTTTCAATTAAAATCTCAACGTTACGCTCTACATTTATTTAATAATGATAGAGAGGAGTGACGCAAGAAGTGACCTACTTTGCTTATAAACTTCTCATTGTGAACTTTGTCGTTCGTTTAATAGACAGCCGAACGAAAAGTCGTTCCGATGGCAAATGAAAGAAAAATGCAATAACGACAAGCATCGAAAATATGTATCAAATTCATTATAAAAATTGCTGGGAAAAATCAATTTCCTACTTCGTACAATAATGCCGGGCTGAATGATTCTAGGAATCACGGAAAATAGTAATAAGCTTAAGAGATATTGCATTAAGTGGAATCATTTTCAATGAGTTTAATCAGCATCAGCTCTTTATTATGCAAAATTAATGCGACTTGTGCATTACGAGCGAGGGCCATTATCATCTCCTCGTCGTTTTTTTTTTTCATTATAGATCCTTTGATTCGAGGAAAAATATTAGTTCGGACTTATTTCGAATATCTTGGAAAGTGTTTTCATTATTGAGAAATTGGAAGCTTTTCGGGGTTGGAATTGATAAGTTCTCGATAATAATTAGCTAGCTACCGCAAATACTTTGTTGGCTTACAAGAGGGCCGGTACTATTTAACTAAAATTGCGTGCGGTACTTGCTATTAGCCATTTTATCGATGTATAAATCCGAGAGTCGATAATACAACTCTGTCGCTTCTCGATTAGTTACGATGTACCATCGTTATCGAAAGATGGAAACGCGTCATTGAAATGCCAAACAATTTTCAACATAAAAATTCAGCTAGAAAATATTTCATTCAAAATGGCACAACTCAATTATTGGGCATGTAGAAATACCAAGAATTAGTATTTCGTGGTGCTCGAATGCAGTAAGCCGGCAAAAACATCGGACGCCATATAAGGTCAAGCCTAACCTCAAAATCCGGACAAAGCCGCAGAGCTTTTCTCTCTTCCTCCCTATCTCGCGCGCGAGCGCGAAAACGCCGCCGCGATTCTCAATCGAATACTTGTTCATCCGCGCGTTTACATATACTCGCGAACGCGCTCGCATACACCTGTACACTCTCAGCTGTTTCGCGTATAATTATTCAATCGGACGCTGCGCGATTATATCGGGCTACGTTCAATTAACCATGAAAGTGATTGCCGCGCGCAATTATGCTCCCCGCACACAGAGCATATCGTCCACACCGGCGCTTTTGTCTGGACGAATTCAGACGCGTCGTTATTTTTGTTTTCTCTCTCTCTCTTTCTCTCTCTCTCTCTCTCTCTCTCTCTCTCTTTCTCACTTTTTTCATTTTTCGACAAAAGTAGGATGGAAATTTTGGCCGGTTTAATGGATTTTTACGAACGCGAGATAAATAATGCGAGGAGCGAGGAGCGAGCGAGTCGGCGATTATGTTTGTTGTGAAAGGGTATGTTTGCAGGAGAACATTTGAAAGAAAGTAGAGTATAAAAAAAAAAAAAAAAATGCCGTTTTACATGCCGAGCGTAAATAAATCGTTGCTCATTTATCGTTTTTAACGAGTTGTTTTTTAAGATAAAATAAAGTTAACGCATCTCTCGCAGCGCGAAGATAAAGCGCTCGTTTATTAAATCACGCAAGCAGAGCAAAGCGAGTATACGTCGCAATTTTTCTTGTTTTTTTTTTTTTTTTTTTTTGTTTTTCTTTTTTACTTTTATTTCGAAGCGCATAAAACGAGCGGGAGACGACGATGAGGAATCATCTCGCTATCGCTCGGGTAGGTATGTAAAAAATCGATGAGTTTGCATTTCTCTCGGATGCGATACTCGATTATACGACGTCTCGGCGTATATCTACATGCGGGATATTTGAAAATCCGCGGACGGTAACCGCCGCTATATCGCTTTCGATTACCGGCGCAATGCAGCGCGAGTCGCAGGTGGCTTGTACCACTGACCGAAACTTCGAACGGCAACGAGAGGAATTCTCTCTATCTATCGAGCGTTTCCGCTTGAATTTTATTTTAAACGAGCTGGCCTTTTTATACGGCTTCGCGTTGCACGCTCACTCGAAGGACTCGTTTTGCATTTATTAGTCGCTCGTATTTCTCCTTGTGTTGTTGAATTTATACAACAAATAAAAAGTAAATAAAAAATGTACTCTTATGCAATTACAACGTTTTTTCAACGGAATTTATCGATGTCGTCGCTGCAAGCTCACGCAACGGTTTTTACACGAATTTGTAAAAATTCTACGATACGGTTATACCGACGAACAATTTTTCATTTTCAAGCGTGTAACGTTAACATAGGCACTCACCTTTCAATGTTAAAAAAAGAAAAAAAAGAAAAAAAAGAAAAAAAGAAAAAAAAAGGGTATATAACTCACCGTTAAAATATAAATTACGTCGTTACCTTATTTTGTTGGCTTCCCAACCTCATGTTCGTCTCCTCGCGTTAGCACCGAAAGCTCAACAAGCAAGTCTCTATTTATATTCATCGAGAGGAGAAGGTAAAAAGGCGTTACTCGCCGACGACGGCAAACTCGATGTTCGGATATAGTGCGCGCCGTATACCGTTTGACGATTCGTCTTGTACCGGTTAACGCATACACGCGACGTCGAACTAATGGTCCTCTCCGCCGTCTGGCGGGAATCCATCGGAGCTTTACTTTTAACTCCTTTTCCGAGCCGCGGGAAAATACGTGCGCGGAATTTTAACGGGAGAGAAGAGAGCAGGTGCGGCTAATCTATATCTCACGGAATGATTAACGTTTACTTCGACGGGAGTACAAAGTCGACTTTGGAATTTCGGTATTGTTCTACGACGATTTAACTCCCCGAGATATAATTCTTTTTAATCCTTTGACTTTTTTTTTTTTTATTTTTTATTTTTTTTTTATTACCGCGCGCGATAACGTTGTTTTCACGTTGTCTTATGAAAAACCCGGACAATTTTCTTCTACAAGATTGTACATACATTTTCAGAGATTTTCAGAATGCAGCGTAATAAGAGAATATCAAGACGGATAAAAATGAGTCGTAATTAATACTCCCGAGCGAAGAATAATTTCACGCGTCACGTTAAAGGCCGGACGTTTTTTCTCATTCCGCTTCTTTCGTGAGATTTTTCTTCGTGCCACGAAAATTTATTGTCTATTTACGGTCTGTCTCCTCCCCCCCCCCCCAACATTACGAGATAAAATTATTTGACTTATTTTTTTGGATGCGAAAGTTTCGAGAAGAAATGTGCGTTGAGCTTTCTTGTATTTTTTATCATTTTACGTCAATATTCACGTAACGATAACATTATTTTAGGTAAATTTCAAAGATTATTTCTAAGCAATAAATATATATAGCGTAATTTCAAGCACGAAAGTAATGTAACAATGCGGTAGATCATACGCTGAGTAAAAATTGAATTTTTACGAAATTTTAAAAGCGAAATAAAAAGTAAAAGTCACGCTTATGCACCAGGTGCGCTTCATATTTCTCGAGCGAGGATTAAAGAAAATTAACGATAGAATATTATAAAATGAATTTCGCATTTTTACACTCGACGATCAATTTCCCCAACTCATCGACATTATTGGTATAAAATATCATCTTAACGGCAACCTTTACAAACCCCTTTTTCGTCGTAATATACTTTATCGCTTGTAAAGCGTTAAAGAAGAGCGAAGTAACATTTGCGAGATCAATTAAATGCGACGCGCCACAAACGTGTAACTCCGCGCTCGACGAATCCATTTAACGCGTTAACTTGTGTTACGTACGCGCAACATAGGCGCTAATTATACCGATCGATCGTCGTGGGATTGGTAATCTTCGGTATTCCGTATTTTATGTTTGTTAAAAGTCAGCCGCGTCGGTGGTTAATATTCATCCGGTTAAAAAAGAGACATTTTACGTTACTTTCTTTATCTCTATCTCGATTTATTTATAAACCGCGCGAGCGCTAATTCGTCTTTGGCTATTACTTTTTTTTCGAGACGCCAAAAAGTCTACGTTATCTAACACATCGTTCAATAAGTCCCGAGACTAACAACGAAAACAACATTTTTTTTCAAAAATCATTTTTATTCATCAATATAATCTCCTTTTAGAGTGATACAATTTTTCCAACGCCTTTCCAACATTTCTATACCATGTTTATAGAAGGATTTATCCTTTGCTTTAAAATAGGCTTCAGTTTCGGCAATGACCTCCTCATTCGAGCCAAATTTTTTTCCCTGGAGCATTTTTTTGAGATCAGCAAAGAGTCAGTAGTCGCTGGGAGCTAAATCTGGCGAATACGGGGGGTGGGGAAGCAAATCAAAGCCCAATTCGTTCAATTTTGCCATTGTTTTCATGGACTTGTGGCATGGTGCATTGTCTTGGTGAAAAAGGATTTTTTTCTTCTTCATGTGCGGTCGTTTTGCTGCGATCTCCTCCTTCAAACGTACCAACAAATCAATATAATAATCACTGTTGATCGATTTACCTTTTTCCAGGTAGTCAATGAAAATCACCCCATGTGTATCCCAAAAAACACACATGGCCATGACTTTGCCAGCAGACTGCTGCGTTTTTGGACGCTTTGGGCGGCTTTCGCCAGCCATGCGCTACTCAGATGATTGCCGATTCGACTCCGGAGTGAAATGATGTATCCATGTTTTATCCATGGTCACGTATCGACGCAGAAAATCCTTTTTATTGCGAGTAAATAGCGATAAACAGCTCTCCGAATCGTCGACTCGTTGCTGTTTTTGTTCCACTGAAAGCAATCGCGGCACCCACTTGGAAAAAACCTTTTTCATGCTCAATTTTCATTCAGGAAGGATTGTAAATACGCTTCCAGATGATGTTATCTGTGTCATTTCTGCAATCTCACGGACCTTCACTTTGCGATTTTTCATTACAATTTTTAACACTTCACTCACATTTTCCTGTGTAACGGCTTCCAATGGCCTACCCGAACGTTCCGCATCGTTTGTGTTCGTACGATCACGTTTAAACTCAGCATACCAACGACAAATCGTTGGTTTGGATGGAGAGGAGTCCGAGTAATGTTTTTCAAGCTATTGCTGGGCTTCTACGCTGTTTTTACCCATTAAAAAACAATGTTTTATCAACACGCGAAACTCGCTTTTTTCCATTTTTCAAACAAATTACAAAGTGACTTTACTCTAACCTCGATAACTCTGCTGTCTGTGATCCGATCGACGTGAAATTTTTACACGTTTCATGTAAAGGTTCGCACTCTATGGAAACGTGGCCAGTTTGATACTACTAGCACCATCTCTGGGTTAGTCTCGGGACTTATTGAACGATGTGTTATATATTCTTGGACTTTTGTTATTCGCCGAGCCGTCGACTTTTTTTTTTCGGCGTCTTCTTTCTTCGCTCTTCTTCTACTACTTTTACGGCTTATTTAGTTTGGCCGTGGCCAAAGTTTCTTAACTATCAAGACCTTAAATTTTGCACCAGTGGAGAAAAGAATTAAGCCGGCGAGACACTTATTCTTTGTTAAATGTATATACATATATATATATATATATACGCATTGGTATAATCACGGGAAAATCTGTGCGGCTTTCGTCGTTCTTTTTTTTCTTTTACTATTATTATTATTATTATTATTATTTTCTTTTGTTTTCGCAAACTTTTTTTAACCAAGGCTTAGTTGTCCGCTAAATTATGGTTAATTAGCCAGAATAATGGTTCTCATTATAGTACAACATTAGTACAACATATAGTACAACATTGCAGTTTATTAAGATGCGGTTTAATTTGTTAAAAATTTACGAAGGAGATAAATAGAGTATAACGATATACTTGATAAAAATAATAAAGAATAATCTTTCGTTTGAAGAGAAAAAAAAGAAAAAAGAAAAAAGAATATAAGGAAAGATAAATTTTTATTTCATTAAAATCGCCATCGGTCGACGAGCTTTCTCCACGTGGCAAATGCTTGCCACTTCCCGTTATTAAAGAGATAATCCTCAATTATATTGGCGCAGCGATACGAAATGATTGTCTCTTTCAAACGTGCCGTTCAAGTAAACGTAATCCTTTAATCATCGCTTCCAGCGCTCGTCTTCCATCTCCGTCGCTACTTAAAGTTTACGCCCCCGTGCGTATGTATATAAATTTCTGTTCTCTCTCTCTCTCTCTCTCTCTCTCTCTCTCTCTCTCTATACACATAACGCGTTAACGTAGTAAAGTATACGATTCGGCAATTGGAATAATGAAATTTGAAACTTCAGCGATGGCGTAATGAAAATAAAAGTTTTTTTTATAAATAAGCGCGTCAAACGTCGATGTTGTTAGTTTAACTTTGGATTAACGCAGACCTTCTTCTCGTTTATTATTGTTGAAACTTTATAACAATGAATTTGTGCTTTATATCCGTTGACAAAATGATAACAAGAAAGTGTACGTAATAAAAGCACGGAAAGTACAAAAAGCCATTCAGCCTTTGAACTTTTCTTATCTTTGGAAGTGTGCGCGCGTGAGACGGCGAGTGAGCAAATTGAAAGGAAAACAGAAACGACGACTATTTCATGCGATTTTAATTAACTCTCGATAGGAAAAATCGTAATCGCTTAATAAATATCGTTGAATTCGAAGTATATCTAGAATTTTTACTTTCTTGCATTTTATGAATATATATATATATATATATATATATATATAAAAGGAAAGCAAAGTATATCGTAAAATATTAGCGAAATGTTAAGGTCGAGGGCAATTATGAAGCACAAGGTTTAAAGTAAGAGCGCGAAGAAGTTGGCCATTGTAGAAAGGACAAAAGCTCGACGGGAGCCCGAGAAAGGGAGTAATATAACTCCAACGCGTCAACTTTCGCCGGCTCGTCGTGTTGCGCGCGCGCGCGCGCGAGTTTATCCCTGTACTACTTCCGCTATTACATCCTTTTGCTTCCCCTTCAGGTGTGCGGATTTGTATATGCGGGACTAACTCTCCCGCGGTCTCTTCTCTTTGCTCCCTTTTCTTTCTTCAAGCGCAATCTCATCGCCGATGAAAGGAGAGCCTTTCGTCCTTTTGTGTTTCGGCAGATCTTGTTTACGTTCATTAAGAAATTATTTTTTAATTTATCAGAATTATTCTCGCGAAATTTATATGTCTACACTCGAGCGTCTTCTTTTACGCGTTAATTTAAAAAGACGAGATGAAAATATATTTTACGGTTGAATAAAAAAAATAATACATTGGCATATTTTATGTAACAAAAAGTCTGTCATACCCGACGATTATCTCTCGGCGATAGCTCGATCTTTACAAATTTTTTAAAAACAAAAAACTTATCTTTAAAGGGACAAAATAAGAGAGACATAGAGAGAGAGAGAGAGAGAGAGAGAAAAGAAAAGAAAGTCGACGGGAAAATATTTACACCGGACGGAACTCATCGAGGGCGAACTAATCTCCAGCGATCTCCGTCGTCCCATTTACCCTTCTCCACTTCTCGTGTCTTTTTTTTTCCAGGACGATCGCGCGCCCGCGTTAAGTCCCTATTGAACGCGTCGCGCGCTCGAGGTAAATAGGCGACTAATGGCCGGCGAGTCGTTTCCCGCAGCTTCCGAAAGCCGAGAGCACCGAAAAAAAAGGAATAGCCCGACACGGGGCTTGGGTAAAACACAAAAAAAAAAAAAAAAAAAAAAAAAAAAAAAAGACGAGAAAGCTGTCGACGGGAAGGATTTAAGCGCCGATGGGACGACTATCCCTCTCTCTTTCTCTTCGTATCGGATCTTCTTTAAAAACTAGACGTTCATGCTCTCTTTTGCCTTCTTTCTTTTTTTGTTCGGAGGGTTTTTAAGGCCTTTGCGTGGTATATTAATTTTTTATATTCATCAGAGATTCACATTTTGTATACGTAAACGTTCAAGTTTTTTCCTCGGTGTTTAGAACAACTTCAACGGTTACGTAAATTATCGTTCGACTTTTTTTTTTTTTTTTTTTTTTTTTTATTGTGTGTCGATTTATTACGCAATAGTTTTAATCGAAAGCACATCTTCTTTACAATGTAAATAAAGTATCGAATTCGTTTTGTAACTCGAAACAAAAAAAAAAGTTATATAAATAGCTTCTACATTACATAAACATTCATCCTAGCGATATGAAATTTGCAGAATGAAGAAAAAAGGAATTTTATTGTATAGAAGAAAGAGAGAGAGAGAGAGAGAGAGAGAGAGAGAAGCGAATTCTCGTTCAAAAGCTATACGCGATGGCGGGGCGACAAATGCCAAGCGGGAAAAGATGAGAAACTCGTGAAATGACAAGGACGAAGGTAACGCGCGCGCAGTCGAGAAAACAAAGAAATATTTAATGTCGAGCTTCTTCTCTCGCGCGCTATATTTAACAGGCCGCTCGATAAACGTCGTCTCGGATAACTTTCTTCTTCTCCATTTTCCTTTTCTTTCCGACTGCAGTTTTCTTTTCTTTCTTCTTCTTCTTTTTTTTTTTTTTTTTTTTTTTTTTAAGCGTGTATATATGTATAAACAAGGAATGAAGCTTGTTGATAAAAAAAAAAAAAAAAAAAAAAAAAAATAAACGTCTATTGACGACGGAAGAAACTTTACGATATATCGCGGCGGTTTATCGCTCATCTTTTACGAGATATGAGATTTTTATTCCGGAGATACTGTAAAGGTTGCCAAACGGTTTAACTCCGTGGATAGATATTTTATACCGTGAGGATGATTTTTTCGCAAATTTTCACAACGAATTATTGTGATACTTTATAATTTTATTTCGCCTTGTTCGAATAATTTAAAATTTCATCATAAAAAAAAATTTTTCCGCGACACCTTCAATATTTATGATAACAATGTATACATATATTTTCAACGGGACTTCAAACGGTGAATGTCAAAGCTTTAAAGCTCGAAAAATTCACATGATAAACCTTTAAGAAAACATACTAATTTTCTCTAAATATATACCGACGAAAGCAACGATTAAAAAAAAAAAAAAAATAAATAAATAATAATAAGTAGAAAAGAAAAGGAAAAGAAGATAAAGGAAAAGAAGAACGCGCGCTAGTCGCTCGAAGAAGCAGAGAAAAAAGAGCGTTTTTAACGTAAAGAAAGAGCTGCAGCGGCGGCAACGGGTATATACGCGACTCCTCGTTCCCTTACTCTCCCTTACGATCCATTGAGAAGTCGAGACAATGCGGTTATAGCGCGTCGGCGTTGACGCGTCGGCAACAGGGCGTAAAAATATTTTTCAGTTTATCTCGGGGCGCTTCCTCTTCCCCGGCGCGCGTAGGCGAGTAGCATAGCGCGAGTAACAAAAAGAGAATAAAAAGAGAGAGAGAGAGAGAGAAATCCGTCCTTCGTACGCTCACTCGTATACGAGCGCGAGCGCGATATCAAAGAAGAGCGCCAGAGAGAGAGAGAGAGAGAGAGACTCGCATCCTTTTGTACGCGCTCCCGTGACTTTCGGCGTCAAACGAGCTCTCGACGACGACGTCGTCTCGCTTTTCACTAACTAACGCAACGACTGCACACACATATGTATATATATATATATATATATATACATTTACACACATGGGTTTGCTAATGTATGCGCTGCGTAGTAACTCGTTTGTCCTTGTAAAATCGTGGATAAAATAAAGAAAAGACAAAAAATAAACGAAAAAAAAAAATAGAAAGATAGGAAAGAAAGAAAGAAAGCATAATGTTCTCCCTCGCTAGGCGAGCGCAGTAGACGCGATTCACAATTTATATAACGGGGCGCGAAAAAACTCGCGCTCGTTTACATAAACGCCGATGTATGTATGCGTACGCGCAGCCGGTGTGTACAATGGCACACACCGGCGACGATGGCTGTGTGTGTCTCGGTATGCTTTTAAGGGATGCGTTCTTTTTTATTTTTTTTTTTTTTCTTAACGCTATCTCGCTTTTGGTTTCTCAAAACGTCGAGACGCGATTGACGCTCGCGCGCGCTTCGTAACCCAGCCTAACCTCGAAAAGCTCGACATTCGTACGCGTAGCGCGCGGTAGACACAGGGGCTCATTGTCGCGACTCTCGACGTTGTCGACGACGTCGTCGTCGTCGTCGTCGTCGTCGTCGTCGTCGCTCGGCTGGAAATCGCTTTGGGAAGTAATGAAGAAAACAAAAAAAAAAAAAAAAAAAACGTCGAGAGTCAGGTGAAATTTCGCGGCGAGAGAGAGGGTAGCGCGCGGAAAGGCGCGTCAAGTGCAATTGAAGTTGAAACGAAATCCCAAAAAACGTGCATAACGAAGCGAATGAATGAAAAGCTTGCGCGTTCAAAGATTACTTTTTTTTGCATTTATAAACAATTATAATGTGCGCTAGTTTTTAACGCCCGTATGCTCTCTCGCGCGTTTACGGGGTATTTGTTAATTTGCAACATTATTTATACAATAAAAGTTTCAAAATTTTTCGACCAAATGAATATTTGGTCGAAAAACTTTGAATTTTTTTTTATTTAAAATAAAAAAAAAAAAAAAAAACAAATAGTCCGAGGGAATTAAATCGAATGAAACTCTCGCATCGACTACTCCATTTTCGCAGATTATTAAAACTCTTCCATTGTTGAAAATAACAGTCCAAGCCAACGGCATTTCCCTCACTCTATCTGTCTCTCTTTCATTGGTTATTCCCATGGTGAGGAAATCCTATTCGTCGGGGAGGTTACATCAACCATTGCCGGCGGTAACAACGAAGAGAGAAACTCGCTCGGTATAGAAATTCATTCTACGGTCGACGCGTCGCCAAAGTTTTATCATTACGTTATAATGAGCACGTAAAGTTACACCTATCCTCCTCCTCTTCTTTCTCCTCCTTTTTTTCTACTTTTAGCGCGTCTCTTTCTCTCGAAAGCAATTCCAAAATTTCCGAGTATAGCTCGAAATCAAAACATCACGATGGGCCACAATGTGTCCCGAGTTGCCAAACTTGGCGCGCCTTCCTCGCAGCGGCGAATCGTAAGCGTTGATAAAGCATCGCTAGCGGCTCGAATCTTCCTCCAATAACAACAACAATAATAATAACGACAACCTAAGCGTCGCTATAAACTAACGGAACGTATTTTATACCGCGTCGGTGCAATTAACAAAAGCGATGGAAGATAAATGAAGGAAAACGTAGCCGACAGAAAGAGAGAGATAGAGAGAGAGAGATTACGTTACACATTCGTACACACAACATTTTGTACCCTAGAACATGTACAACGCGTTCACAATTATGTATACGCGCGCTCACATATGGGCGAGGGAGTGAGGGAACGCGCAGACAATGAGATAGTCGCAGAGAAAGAGAAAGAGAGAGAGAGAGAGAGAGAGAGAGAGAGAGAGAGAGAGAGAAAGAGAGATAGAGCGATCTCTTTCTGCCGACTCGCTCTCGCTCGTACACTGACAGCCAAACAAAACGATAGAGGATGGACTACAGAGAGCAGTCGGCACGACGAAGATAGCAGAATTACGCCCCCGGCTATTCTTCCCTCTCTCTCTCTCTCTTTCTCTTCTGCGTTTCATTCCCTCCTCTTGCTTTCGAACTGCGTATACATGCATGTACGCGTATACACGCACGCTGACGCAGGCAACGCGCGCTGTAATACCAGCGGCGCTTTGATTCTAGTCGTCGCTCGAGCGCACTCGCGCAAAGTTTTAACGCACGTACACATACTTGCATACGTATATGTGTATATACATATATACCCTCGCGCAAAGCGGACTCGTACAATGCAACATATATACATATACATGCAAAGGCTCGGCTGGCAGAGGCAGCGTCGCTATTACCGTGTTTCCCCGGCGATAATGCGCCCGAGTAACCGTGCGCGTACACACACACATATATATATATATATATATATATATATATGCTGTATATACGGAATAGAGAGAGAGAGAGAGACAGAGAGAGAGAGAGAGTCAGACGTCGCGGAACAAGACATCGCCGCCGACAATCAGCGGACGCCGAGAGCATAAAGAGAAACGAGAGGAGAAGAAGGAGGAGGAGGCCACGAGCGAGAGAAAAACCGCGAGACGATTAGCGCCGAGAGAGGATCGGACGAGAGCATATGCATTTACGTCGAGCGACGGGCTCGCTTCCGGATGCGATCTATTGTCTCTTCGACGACTTAATCTTTTAAATAAAATTTATGGTCGATTTAATTTTTGGCCGATTGAGTACCAAATGAAAAGTTTTATAAACGGATGAGCTTATTGAAATCTCGCGTAAACGTATATTGGTAAACCAAATGAAAGCAATTTTATACGCTTGAAAATAAAAAATTCATTCATTCATTAACGTATCGCTTTAGATCTCCATATCGTATAAGTAGACTTTCACGCATTCGATATTAAATCTTTAATCGACTTTGTTAAAGTCTTAATTAACGCGAGTCATAATTAAAATAATCGAGGATACGTTCGAAGCAACGGGGAATGATAAACAAAAGTATCGCACTCCAGGAATATAACGATTCGCTTGATTTCTCGCGGGATGTATTTTGTGAATGAATAAAAAAGGCTCTCTCTCTCTCTCTCTCTCAAGAAAGAGAGAAAGTTCAAATTAACCGAGACAAAAAAGTATCGCGTAGTATATCGTTAATATATCGGATACGGATAGAGTGAGAATGAAAAATAAACAGAGCAAGTGGAGAGGGTGGCGAGAGTACGAGCGACGTAGTTAAAAGTTTATAATGGCTATACTTTTGCAGCCGCAAGTGCGAACATCGCGAGTAACAATCAGCAACGTGCGAGGTAAAAAAAAAAAAAAAAAAAAAAAAAAAAAAAAAAATCGCGGCGGTTGGATTATATAGTTTTCGGTGTTAAATGAATGAAACCCGGTTACGTATCTTTCTCTCGTGTGTTCGTTTTAACCGTAACCGTGCTTCGTTTCGTTCCAGCGAATGTTTGTAAGCTGTGAGAAATCGTTAAGTTCTTACTGAGGTTTATTTGGTTAATGAATAATCTACCGCTACTTTTGGAATAATTTTATACATGCGTCCAGTTGATAGGAATTTGCCAGGAATGAGATACAAATTTTTTAATTGCATTGAATTACAATAGTCTTTGATTTAATGCAATGTGAAAAGAAAAACTTTCGAGACGGTGTTGGCAGAACGTCGAAATAGAACAATCGATTATCATTTAATAACAGCCAACTTCAAATTGGTCGAATAGAAAAAGCCTTTTAATGAAATAAGATTGAATAAAAAAAAAAAAAATCGCGCGACCGAAATGTATAAAGGAAAGGATAATAAACGCGTCACCGAGCGACCGGTGATAACGTCGACGCAAAGGTAAACCCGTCGCCCGTATACCTTCAAATTTTCACGCCTCGAGTAATATTTTTCTAATAACGCCCGACTATATACGTATATACAATAGAGGCTGAAATAATTCACAAGGAGGCACGAATTGACGTTGTTTCATAATAAATCGGAGCCGCAAGCGAGTTGGATAACGAATTTTTCTCCGGCCTCGTTCCTTATTTTCCCGAGTTTATATAGAACCCGTTGGGGTGCGGAGATGGGAGCGGGAAAGGGGATGGGGAGAAAGCGTGCGTTGTATATGCATGGGACGAGAATTCAATAAGAAGCGAGGCGTAGAAAGCGTCTCGAGGCAGCAAATATGGGACGACGTGCACTTGGGGCTCTTTAAATTTTAATCGGCCGCGAGTTTGAAAGGTTTACTACAGCGATCTTTATACCTATGTACGTAGTTTTGCGCGTTGAGGTTACGGCATGCCTTAACGCGAGAGGAAAGAGAGTTCGGGGATTGGTATTCTTTTGACTCGTTATATTTTTAGGATGGCAATCTCGTTTCTCCTTTTTTTTAAATCGCTCTCGGCTATTTCGGAGATGTATCGCTACAATGCAAATTTCGTTCGATTTTTTTTTTTTTTTTTTTTTTTGTTTTTAAGTTTAGCTGCAATATTTTATAATAAAAAATTGACGCAGGTTGTTTAATAAATTAGCAATTTTATAAAACATTTTCGTTACCCAAAAGTTTACTCAATTTTTAAGTAGAATAAGACGAATGCGGTAAGACTGTGTAAAAGTTAAGACAGTCACTTTCTGTACAAAACATTTAACGACAAATATCATTGATGATATTCTTAACGTTGCGAAGTAAGTTGTCGTTTTCGTGGGAACTACGTTCAAGTTAGCACTTTGCGTAGACAGGCTGGTATGCGCGATTTACCCTAACTTTCTCTGTCTCTCTCTCTCTCTCTCTCTCATGTTCTTCTACTCTCCTCGGTTATTTTCGCAAGCGAGCGAATGAGTTATTAGCGCGCGCTTCGCGCACTCTGCGCGTCGTCGTGGCACATCGCGCTCGTGTTTCTATCTATCTCTCTCTCTCTCTCTCTCTCTCTCTCTCTCTTTGCTTTCGTAATAATAGACGCGTCGTAACGACACTTGGCCCTTGACGCGCGCGTCAAGCGTCGCTGTTTTTTCGATTTGATTTTTCATTTTTTAAATCATTTCGCCATTGAAATTTTATTTTGTTTATTAATTTATTTATGTTAATGTTTTACCAGCCGCATTAAATATGTTGATAAAGGCGTTGTATTATAAAATAAAATTTTTTAAACTGTATCAATACTTGACAAAGATATACACGCTTAAATAACTATTGCAAAATGTTTGAAAAAAAAAAGTATTTGCATTTCTAAAGAAACTCGAGACTCAATACGGCAGCGATAAAAAGTAACGATTAAACCTAAAATGTTCGCTCAAAAGCAATAAATTCCATCGACGCAAGCTTCCTCGCATTAAGACTCCGCGGCATATGCCGTCTCTTCCATTTTCCCGTGAGCGAGTTGTGCGGAGCCGAAACTTCAAAGCCCCCGAGCGCGTGCACAGGGAGAAAGCGAGAGAAAGAGAGAGAGAGAGAGAGAGAGAAAGAGAGAGAGAGAACGGCAAAGCTGGCTATATAGCCCTCATTAGCGCTAAAGAAATAATTAAACTTTCCCAAAGCTCGAAAAGCGAACGCACGCGGCAAAAGGGATGAGAAAAAGATAGAGAGAGAGAGAGAGAGAGATAGAGGAAAAGGCTCGATATTATCCGACTACACACGTGTCCATTGCTTGCGTTTCCGTCGATGCCGGGAACCAAGCGACCGAGCGCTGATTAAAACCGACGGGTCCACTTGCCCCACTTCTCCATTGCGTCGACGACGATGAGTCGTCGCGATGATTTTAATGAGTAAGTTTAAAAGACGATGCGCGAAGAATTTCATGCGAGAGTTTATTTACTCCTTTTGTTTTTCTTTCTTTCTTTCTTTCTTTCTTTCTTTTTTTTTTTTGAAAATGATAAATCGACTCATTACTGTAATTGTATTCCTTATTTTCTTTTGGTTTTAAAGTTAAAAACAAACGTAATATACGTTCTATTATAAAATTTAAAAATTAAATCATTCATCCGATCGTTGATGTTAAAAGGAAAAAGCTATAAAATTTCAATAAAATTCTCGTCGACGTGTCTTAGAAAAAAAAATAATAAAGAAAAAAAAAGGGAAAGAAAATAGTAAAGCAATCAAAATGCAAAACAATGTCATCGTATACACGTGTACGAGCGACGGCAAAAAATTGAAAAAAAAAAAAAAAAAAAAAAAAGAAAGAAAGAAAGAAAGAAAAGCTCGTGCTATCGCAACGATTCGCTTCGTTCTTTTTTGGCGGACAGAGATACACTCGTCCAATTGAGGGAAATAGGAAGTGCTTAAGAACGCACTTTAAACGGATAAATTTAATTAAAATATAAAACCGAGCCCCGTACACATCCCGAACAGTTGCTTACAGCTTATATTCTTCAACTGCTTTCCTTTATTTTTTCTCAAACCTTTGCTAATTAATTTTTTTTCCAAAAATGCTACTTTCAACTTTTTCTTTGACTTTCTTTTTTTTTTTTTCTTTATTCGTTTTTTGAAAATCTTACATAATATCTGATAATTGCAGTATTATAGTAAATAGAATTTTTCAAAGAAGAAAATGAAAAAAAAAAAAAAAAAAAAAAAGAAATGGGATGCCGTTAATTAATTCAACTGCATTCGATCGTTATTATGTGACAAATTGAAGGGCGGGATAATTTAATTATTAATCGTGCATCGAATGAGGACGAAAAGGTACCTTTTTTTACCAAATCAGCGTAGGATTGAAAAATTTTACCGAGTAATTTTATTTTACTTTCCTCGCTCATTTTATTTTAATTTTATCGTCTCGATTTGTATCGATGTTAATCGGATATTCCCAATCGGTTTTTATCGATCGAATGAATTTAATAAAGAAATTATATTGAAATATTATGTCCGTTTTATTAAAATAAGCGAATACTTTGAACGATGATAAATACCGTTCGTTAATTTTATTTCCGTTAGTGATTATTAATATGAACGTCGATCATTTGTAAGCTTAATTGTGATAACGCATTATACATACATGATACGTATGATAACTTGTAAGTAAGCTAAAATTCGCTTTGTTACCATGCCGGTTGAAAAACCCTGGGAAAATGTATTCGTCGAATAAATAATTTTTTTCGCCCACGGAAGGCAACAAAACAGTTTTCACTTTATTATAATGCTAATATACATATATATGCACATGTATATAAATACACGGCGAAGGTGACGACAAACAAAAAAAAAAAAAAAAACAAAAAAAAACAAAAAAAAAAATATACCGTAAATAACGTTACTTGAATGCGTAAAATGAATTTAACGAGAACGGTGGATATATCTGGAAAAGCTAATATTGATTCGTTGGAAAAGAATAAACATTTCCATTTATAACGTCGTGTATTTCATTCGTATAGATCGAATGGTATACGTAGAAAAATATACGTACAAAAATTTTCTCATTCTTTATCAAATACAAAATGGGTTTTTTTTTTTTTTTTTTTTTTTTTTTTGTTATTAAAGTAAAATTTTCCACATAAATCGTTATTCAATAAATACAATGATAAATTATCGGAAAACAAAGAACATCGACAATTAATCACTGCACCTCTATTACAACGAAGTAAGCGATGTTAGTTTATCGCGCGAAAAGAAGAAAAGGTGGTAAGGGCGAAGGTAGGCAATAAAAGGAAATAAAAATAAGTGTAAACTTGCCGGCGTCGTTCAAGCTCCCGTGTGAGAAGCCGCCGCGCGACGTTAAACTGTCCGCTCCGTTGATAGACCGGCGCTTTCCGGTGAATCCTCTGGGCCGCGCTCCACGTTGCCGGCGCACGAGATTTATATATTTCTCTTTCGCCTCTCGTTACTATGCCGCTTGTGTATATATTATTCTTTCTCTCCTCTCGTCACCACCGTTATACAACTTATGTATCCGCGACAGGTGTATAGGCGCCCCGATATTCTGACTTTTTTTTCTTATCCTTTCTCTTTTTTATTATTTTTTATTTACTTTTTTTTATCCTTTCCTATGACTCTCTCGGTTTAGTCTAGACGACGTCGGATTGTCGATCATTCGCGTATCGCGTACAGTCTACGCAAACGCGCGTTGTCTTATTTATCTTTGTCTGTGTTTTTTTTTTTTTTTTTTTTTTTTTTTTTTCAAACAAATATATGGGATTTTAATTCGTACTTATTTATACGAAAGGACAATATAACCATACGGGATAACGTACGGTCTTTTCCTTGCAAACTCTCCTTGTACACGGCGAGTGTTTTCAAACACACACCACACACGTGCGACTGACGCACAGACGGAAAAAGAAAGAAGAAGAAGCGAGGGCATAAAAGAGAAAGAGAAAGAGAGAGAGAGAAAGGTAGAGAAAAAAGAGATAAAAAGAAAGAGAGAGAGAGAAAGAGAGAGGTAAGGAGTTGGAAATGGAGAAAAAGAGACGGTCAGAGAGAGAAAGAGAGAATCTGGACAAAATAGGCGAGTAGAGAAAGAGAGAGAGAGAGAGTGTGTGAGAGAGTGTGTGTGTGAGAGAGTGTGTGAGAGACAGAGAGCGTGGTGATGGTGTAGCAGGGCCGGGGGCTGCAGCGACACTGAAAACTCGACGCTAAGCTAAGCGTACGCGCCACCGCGCATCGACTCGCGCGCATCGCCCGCCGACTCTCTCTCTCTCTCTCTCTCTTTCTCTCTCTCTCTCTCTCTCTCACTGTTGGTACTTTTGTTACCTTCGTGCGCACACGTTATACACGTCGCGAATACGTGCGAGCAACGTATATATGTTCGAGTAGTCTTTTGCTCTTACGATTCTATAAACTTTCGTATACGCATACGCGACTGATTTGTAGATCGACGACTTGTAAGAGCATGTAAGATTATGACCTTTGATATAAAATACAAGTGTAAAGGGGAGGCTGAAAGCTTTGGGGGGATTATTCGATACGTGTTATTGCGGGGAGCCGGAAAGCGAATTCGAGGGGCTGCGATGGGTAATGACGCGATACGATGACTATATGGATAAAGTTCAACTGGAATTACGTGTCATGAATTTTTATGAGCCTTCCCGCTCGCTTTATCGAGTTTTTCTATCAATTACAATGCCGTTACCGGAATTATTTTATAATTTTATCGTTTTTACGTGTTGAATTACATGAAATTATACGAAACGTACCGTGAAATGAGAAAATAGTCTTGTATCGATGAGTGAGAATATTTTACATTCATTTAATTTATGAATAATTAAAATGATATCGTGTAAAGCATCGTGCATACAAAGCTGATAAAGTTTCGATCAATGTTTTGGCTAAAACTCATTGGCGATTCCTAATATATATTAAAACTATATTTTGACCCATTTTAAAACATTAATTTCGTAAATTTTACCTCATAATTTTTACCATCAAATTCAATTTTAATATATAACTGAAAATTTTTGTCAAACTATTTAATTAAAATTAGAATTTTTGAAATACAGTTTCTAGACTCAAATTACAACAAGTGTTAACAGTGAGTTTTAAAAGCACAACTATTAACACACACACACACAAATACTACTACGTGTACCTATGAAATTAGAAAGATTTTTAAACTCGGTTGCAGTCAATTTATTTTCATTAAATCATTATTTACAATTCTATCGTGCGCTCTTTTTAAAACAGCTGTGCACTTATTATTATTAATTAAGAAACTAAATCTCTGATTATGCTTAGAAATTATATTGGCAGATTTTAATAACATGTATGTTTGAGAGCACCAAGGTAGTTTAATTATCAAACTTGATTGAGGCGATGTACCTTTGAAAAGAGGCGAATAAGAGTTAATCGATTTTCGTAAATTACAAGAAAAGTGATAATATTACATTTCGATAACATAATGTAATTTTGAATAATATAAGGCAAGTAATTATTTATTAATTATTCGATAAACACATGTTTTATGAATAATAAAGTAAATTAAGGGTTTTATATTTTTGTCGAATATTTTATTGATCAATAATAATATACGTATTATACGAGTGTTTTCTTTTAAACTTTTTTGATATAATAAATGCTGAAGCTGAATGTTAACCCATTTTATAAATCTAGCTGCGTAAAGTTTTTTCTTTTTATACACCATTATTATTTGTCAAAATAAAAAACGCTTTGAAATGTGCAGAGAAATTGTAACGAAAAGAAAAAATAGAAAATTTTAATAAATAAAAAATTGCCTAAAACAAATTTACAATTTGACATCTCATGACATACTTGCTCGCGATGCAAAGTTACCCAAAAATTAAACAGAAATTTGAAACGCAAAGAAAACATAACCTAAATTCTAAACTTTAGAAAACCAAATACGCAAAGCTCGAGAGATTAACAAAAAGCCTCGAATTTGGAAGACTAAATTTTAGCATAAATTATCAGTGCGAGCACGTTTTATAACGTCAAATTTTAACATATCAAAGTTCTCATAAAAATTAAGATAAACTTTACGTAAAGTTAAAAAAAAAAAAAAAAAAACGATGTACTATCCGCAGCTGTGGAAATAACAATTTTCTTACGTTACATTAAACGTAGTGAAAAAAAAAAAGAAGTCAAGGATAAAAATCTCGCGCTCTCGTGTAAAAAAAGAAGGGCACAAAAGCCATATGGAATATTAAGTCTCTTGCATATAATCCAGCGCAGAGTATACGACGCTCAATAAGTTCATCTGTACATCAACAGCATCATACATACATATATACATACATACGAACGACGAATGAAAGCCCGAGAGCGCGAGAAAACTCGATAACACACGGAGTAGGCGAAGTAGCTGGAGGAGCAGTCGAAACTTTACCAATGCTGCTGCTGTTGCTACTCTTCTCTCTCTCTCTCTCTCTCTCTCTCTCTCTCTTTCTGGCAAATAAGAGGGATGTTTGATATCTGTCGGAAGTCGAGCGCCGGATACCGAAGAGCCAATCTACGCGCTAGTGGAGCACGAGTCAATCACATACACACGCGCGCTCTAGTTACACACATTTCTTTTCGCAGTGTATATACACCGGAAGCCCGGTTCTTTTCCGTTCTCGCTTTCGTGCTTCGGGGATGAGCCATGAAGAAATAATATATCTTCCCGTGAGGACGTATTAACTTTTTCCATTTTTTTTTTTCTTTTTTTTTTTTATCGACGAACTTTTAAAGGGACACTTTGAATCATATCTCTCTCTCTCTCTCTCGATTTTAGATTTATTCTACAGTCGATAATTATGCGGTTTAGCGTAATTTTTACGGTGAAATATGCAATTATTTTCGACGTTTTAATCAAACGGTTTTTAAGATTACTAAATGATAAATTTTATTCGCTAATCATGAACGTGAAAAGTGATGAATGTAAAGGAGAAGATTTCAGAGGTTAAAACTTTATTCGTTACATGCACCGCGATTTTGTATAATTTAATGTAGGTTGTTTAAATATCGATGTTTGACTTTCTCTCGCAGGCGGTAACTTAAATATTTGGGCAAAACTTCTTCAAACTATAATTGATAATCGAGTGCATTATAATTATGCAGTGCGCTGTTGGTTTCAACGTTAATTTCATCTATGAAATTAGGCTGAGGGAAAGAGAGAGAGAGAGAGAAAGAAAGAGAAAGGATAACTGGACTTTTATATAATTATTTTTATTCGTTAAAAAAGAAAAGGTATCAAAATAAAAAAAAAAAAAACAAATTTTATCAAAGCAATAAAGTTTTAACTTTGTTAATATTCATATCGAGAACTGTAGTAAAAACGTTGCACACGATGCTGTTTTTTTTTTTTTTCACACGAAAAACACGACGAAAGTTTGTGCGTACGGAAGCGGCGAGAAAAGAGACAAATCGTGCCGGGAAATCGAAAAAGCCGCAACAGGTTCTTTTTCGCTTTGCGTCACGTGTACATTCCATGTTATATATATATATATAATATATATATATATATATATATATTTTTTTTCTCTCTTATTGTGTACGTTGCCGCGTTATGGTTAAATGTATGATGGAGCAACGCGTTACTAATTTTAATTCCGGTGTATAAGCGTTCGCTTTACTGTTTTGGAAACAAATTTTTTAATTTCGTGAATTTTAACGAGATTTTAAACGCGATTACGCGACTATTGTACATTAGGTGAAATTAATTACCAATTTAATTATACATACGGTTATATTACCAAATTTAGAAGAAAATTATTTTTCACCCGTTATTATGACAAAATCTTTCGAAATGAAATTGAAAAGGATAAAAAAAAAGAGATGAAATGCAGCCCCGGAGGGAATGTAAAAAAAAGACTCGGGCATCGATAATGAGGAAAAGAATAGTCGTATATATCGAGCAGCTGCCGAGGGAAGGCAAAGATGGCCAGAGATAAACGGATTCTCGGTCGGTTCTCGACTCGAGGTTCACCTGATCGGTTAAATATAGCCGGTGAGTAAACAGTCTCGATGGATCGTGCGCGCGCTGTCGGTACACGGAGACAAGGAGAGATTTATGCGAGCCGCGATCGTTTTTAACCCTTGCCCTAAAAGGTTCGAGCATTTTTTTTCTTTCTTTCTTTTTTTTTTTTTTTTTTTTTCAAAGTTTTGAAAGAATAGTTTTCCTATATCGCTACACGGAATATTCTTTTAAGCTTTATGCAAATTTTAAAGTTTAACTGGTATTATTTCATTCCAAAAAAAAAAAAAAAAAAAGAAAAATAAAAACGATAAAATGTTTGATTAAATTAAAAAAAAAAAAGATGTTAAAACCTTTACGTCCTTCCTCATTAGGCAGATAAACGTAGAAAAGAATCAAAAGGAATAGAAGCACGAGTGCTCATGGCGTATAAAGCACGAAAAAAAAAAAAAACAAAAAAAAACAAAAAATCGAACGGCAATTGGAGGAAATCCGAAAAACTCCGAAAGGAAAAAAAGAGAAAGAGAGAGAGAGAGAGAGGGGAAGAAGAGAACGACGAAGGGCCGCTGTCCCTCTGGCAACAGGTGACAAACCGTCACGTAAATTCCGGCGCTCGAGCATGAAGCGCTTACCCCGATAGCACTGCCCTGAATATCGATGCGCGCGCTCCCAAGCTTTGCGCGCGCGAAATCGCGAAAGAAGCGCGCGATAAAGTATAGCCCTCGTTTCGCATGCGCTTGTAAATTTTAAATCTCGTTTACGTTGACCATTTTATACGTTAAAGTTAATTGGTTATAAATAAAGTATAAATTTTAAAACCACTTCGAGCGAGCTCTTGAAAATATTAATGAAATAATTATCAAAACATTAGCATCGATAATGGCATACGGGGAATTTGCCACTTCCGAGCAGCCGACAATTCATTGCAAAGCCAAAGAGGACAGGGAGTCTTCCTTCACCCCTCTGCAGTAGACCTACACATATGGAGATATATTGCGAGGCGAGGCTGCTTTCTCTCTCTCTCTCTCTCTCTCTCTCTCTCCTAGAGCAGGACCTCTCACGAGTGTAATGTAAACTAATTAGCAGTTGAGTCTGACGCAATTAAGGCCCCACCGGAGTGTCTCGCTTTGACACCGAGCGTATGCGCCTCGGCCCAACATATATTCCCCCTTCCCCATCTATCTATCTATCTCTATCTCTCTCTCTCTCTCTCCTATATTCGTGAGTGTCCTTCCTGCTTCTCCTCCCACGGTACTCACGTTGATTACATGAAAGAGCGAGAGAGAGAGAGAGAGAGAGAGAGAGAAATAGGAGTACAGGTTCGAGAGAGCTTATGCGGAGAAGGAGGATATTACCGCGTGCACGATCACCTCCTTCTATGACCTCTCCCTCCTCCTCTTGCTTCCTCTAGGACACTCGCGCGCGCGCGTGTGTGGTTTTCTAGGAGAAAGATTCAACCGCGCCGTTATTCGAAAGGATCTTTTACGTTTTATCGAGCCGGCGTTTTAATATGCTTTTCGATAAGTCGCAAACGAATTTGCTTATTTTCTTTTTTTTTTTTTTTTTTTTTTTTTTTTTTTTTTTTTTTTTTCAATCGTGAAAATGACGATTTTAAGTTATTTTGGATTATATATACAACGCACATAAAACAAAGCGGAACAAATTTCGCTAAAAGTGAATCGTTTGTACGTTCACGCAGAAATTTTACTGCAATTGGGTTTAGTAGATAAGAGGTTTGAATTTCGAGAGCTTAAATAAAAGAAAAAAGTAAAGAAGAGATGGAAAGCAGAGGAAGTAACGAAAAAAAAAAAAAAAAAAGGTAAAGAATGCGAAACGCGAATTTGCGCATCAAGTTAAATCGTTTAAGCTCTCGTAGTAATAAAGAGTTTATTACTCTGCAGCAAGAGGAAGAAAATTTCGCAAGAAAGCCGAACATAATTGCGCGAGCATATTCCCGAATTACATTTTCGAGTTAAACGTTATATTTACTCTTATTTATCGCAATTATATTTTTAAACGATCTTTAGAGCGATTTTGTTTTATAAAATATCACTTCTCTCTAAGAATATTCGTATTTATTCAACGCTTATACATGTATGTATATAAATTTCCATTCATTCCCCGAAAAGCGATAATTATTTTTACGAATTAATTTTGCGTTTTGTATTAGAGTACGCGCAAACGAAAGTAGATAAACGTCCTTTCGTTCTAATAACGTTTTCTATCTATTGCGTCTAAGCCTTTTCATGTTTTTTCTTTTCCTTTTATTTTTTTTTTTTTTTTTTTTTTTTTTTTTATTTAGCTTTTTTATATTACCCGCTCGAGTTCGGTTCGATGAACAAATCAGCCTTTGAATAAACTGTGTGCGCGCGCCTTCGAAAAAGCTTTTTTCCTTCGCGAGTCTTACCGTTTCTCTCTCCCTGTCTTTTTTTAGCTTTTTTTTTTTCGTTGATGCTTTGGACGCATTTTGCTGTCGGAAAAAAAATGGATAGAAAAACGAATTTGCGTCCTCCTACTCGTATTTTAAAAGCCTTTACCGTCCGTTCTCTCTCTCTCTCTCTCCCTCTCTTTCTCTCTCTCTCTTCGTTTCGATTCAATTAATCCCGGAACATTCTCGGCGACTCGAGACTACTGCGTAAATTAATTATGGTTTATTGGGGAGACAAGGCGAGACTCTCAACTCTCCAAGAAATTTCACTTCGGTGAAACGAAACGTGATTCATTTATTCATCCGCAAATTTCAAGATTCAACCCATCGAATTCTATCGGTGCGCTTGTATTAAATATTGTTTCTCGATAAAGTGTTTTTAAATAAATACTTCGTTATTAAAGGTTACATAAAATTTGTTATCGATGTTAACGAGGCATTCCACAATTTTTTTTATAAAATTGATTCTATACAATCTAATCCCTTGAATTTTCTCGAACGTATTGAAATTCACTTTTGTTAACCACGTCGCAACACTTTAAACTCCATTCGACAAGATAAGATATTTAACTGCTGGACATCATCTTCGTTTTCCCGGTATAAGAAAAAAAGCGGGTCTTGGAATCGTTTTGATATTCGCTTCTATATTTGTGTGTGTGTGTATACGTAGCTATAGAAATCTTTTTATCGTTCTGCGGCTAAGAGTCATCACTTTTATATCGTTTATAACTTTTTGATATCATCGTATCCGTTCAATTTTCATACAAAAGATCGGCTTTTAGATAAAACGAATTGCATTCTTATATTTATAACTCGAATTTGAGAATTACCTTTTATATCTAAAATCTGAATAATAATAAAAACGATGCAGACATTTGCTAAAACGGAATAAAAAATTTAACCATTGTTGAAGAGAATACCTCTTTTCTTTATTTCTGCCCCTATTTTTTTTTTTTTTTTTTTTTTTTTTTTTTTTTTTTTTTTTTTCATAAAAGAATAT
Source organism: Chalcis sispes (assembly GCA_949987625.1). Taxonomy (NCBI): domain Eukaryota; kingdom Metazoa; phylum Arthropoda; class Insecta; order Hymenoptera; family Chalcididae; genus Chalcis; species Chalcis sispes. The sequence continues at coordinate 71,670,947 of OX465096.1, forward strand.
TAATATTTAAAATAAACATTCAGTTCCACGTGATTACGCTCGTTTCGCGGCATTTCTTTCTAATCCACGCGTGCATATTCGCAAATGAAGAGAACAAATCAGAAAAAATGAATCCTTGCCACAACAATGGGGAAACGCACACGTATAGAAATAAAAAAAAAAAAAAATAAATAAATAAAAATGAAAAAAAAAAAATAACATAAGCATCGTGCGTAATCCTTCGCCGTTGTTTTATCCACTTCGGAGCGAGACTTTGTCCCCGAGGACGCGAATATCGCGTTGACTCGGTTGTCACCCCTCTCCCCCTCGCGGGACGCGTGTAGCTTTTTTACAAATATGTATATATATATATATGAATAAAGTGAAGAGGAGAGAAGAGAAAGATAACAACGGGGACGATGACGACAACGTCGACGACGACGACGACGAGACGGAGACAAACAAAAACGGAGAGACACGCCGAGGGAGCGAATCGAATGAATGAACGAATGTGTACCGGACAAGCTTCGGAAATGTGCGCGCGACTGAGAGTGTGGGAGTTGAGATGCCGAGATAAAGATAGAGAGAGGGAGAGAGAGAGAGAGAGAGAGAACGAGAGAGGGAGAGACTGGAAAATTTTTGGTGGTTCCAGAGCGAGGAGCGGAATTACGGGGAAATTGAAAGGGACGAGGTTAACGGAGATGGAATCGGATGTTTGTCAAGCGCTCGGTTGATAGCCGTGAATATTTTCACGCGGTGAGTTTCGCTTCGCGACGATCGAAATTATTTATCAAATTTATTGTAAATAAACGATATCGAAGTCGGTTTATTATTAGTTTGCTTATCCGCTCCTTCTGTAACCTATTCAAATATGGACTTGGTTTTTAAAAAAAAGGAAGGAGGGGGGAAAGCTCAAGGATCGATTTTTAAAAACAGCTTTTTCACAAGCTGCTCGTATCTCCATTTTTCAAATACCAAGATTTCTTTGCCAAAAGTCGAAGTAAAAGAAGAAGAAAAAAAAAAAAGTATTTCAGTGTAACCAAAAAAGAGAGAAAAAGAGAACGAAGGTAAAAAAAAAAAGGGAAAGAGAAAAAAAGAATCGAGAGTGAATCGGGAGCAACGGAGGACGGAGATATAGAGAAAAGGGAAGAGAGAGAGACGGAGCGGAAGAATCGGGGAAGAGAGCAGGGCGAGAGCGCGAAGGAGACGGGAGATGGAAGAAGAAGAGTAGAGACGGCGGTAAGAGAGAAGCGGAGAGGAGAGAAGTGGAGTGTCACAATAGTCTGCAGATTGGAGAGCCAGACGCGCGGGTACAGTCTGGCGCAGTAGAGACCGCAGAGAAGCGGCACGATGACGGTGGTACAGTCCTCTGCTCTGCCTTCTTCCCCGAGTAGTCGACTGCAGAAGAGACGGAAGAAGAATAGACGCAAGAGGGAGGAAGACTACGGAGTTTGCGAATTCGCCGCGGCTATCTTTGCTATACCTGCTAATATTACCGTGTCCGACCGAACCCCGATATTACTACTTGCACAAATACAAATATCCAGCTTATAGGCCTTGCTCCCATTCTCTCTCTCTCTCTCTTTTCTCGGTAGCTCTCTACCTTTCGTTTCCATTGTCCTTTGCATTTGACATTATCCATTCTCTGTCTCTCTCTCTCTCACTTTAGGCCAATAGTCCTTGGCTTTTCTCCTTTTGTATAGCATATGTATATATGTGTATTTATATACATATCTTTGCATGGGAAGATAATCGTGAGCAAAGAAACGTATATGTAAAATGAAACGCCTCGAGCTACTTAAATAGGAAGAACATCGGGATTGGAATTTTCGTCAGCTGCTGCTACTGCTTTTTCCACGAACGATACGTGTGTGTGTGTGTGTGTGTGTGTATGTGTTTCGCCCAAGCTTTCTTTTCTTTTTCTCTTTTACTGCTGTCCAACTACCACTTTTTTTCTTTTTGTTTCTTTAACGATAAAAGAAAAAGTTTTTTTTTTTTTGCTTTGTACTTTCGATGAAAAGAAAGAAACTTGAATCGAATCGTATGCTCTATAAATATTTGAAAATTTTTCATTTTTGTTCAAACATTTAATATCGTAAAATGTTCAAATAATCCGCGTAAATAAATAAAATGCGAGAATTCGAGAACCATTATTGTTAATTCACTAAGCCAAAGTGGTTTTTATAAGCTTAATAAAACAACTTTATTCTTTCAAATTTCATCAACGACGCTATTTTTATCGTCATCGTTATCTATCGTAAAGATAGAATGCAGAATGTAAATATTTTTTCAATGCGCGTCGATCAAACGCAACGATAAAAAAAAAAAAAAAAAAAAAAAAAAACAGCGAAACAAAAGTTTATACGCGTAATAATGTAAAACGCGTCTTTGGCGCTTGTACGGCGAAACCGACGGTTTGTCCAACGATACTGCAAATTGAAATAAAGGCCATCGAGCGAAACGCGAGCGTTGGGAATCCGAGCGCAAGCGATGATGAAAATTTGAATTCGAGTGCTGAAGAAATAGACAGAATGAGAGAGAGAGAGAGAGAAAGAGGCAGAATCGCAGTATTCAATATTGGTTGATGAAATTAGAAACGAGGAAGCGCAGCCGCTGTAACATTGTTCGGCCTCGATTTCTCGCGCACCCGAGCAACCGTGTCAAAATCTTTTCTACTCGCGATTCTGTAAATTCTGCCGTTCGGTTGTGACTCTTTTTTCTTTTTCTCTGCGTTCATTTCGTTAATAATTGTTGTGGGTACGAGCGATGACGAAATTTTATCGATACCATCAGTTTTAAAAATATAAGCGTTTTAACGAAAGCATTGAAATTGTAACCATTCAATTTTTACGATATTTTGAAAATGTAAAAGATAAAAAAGAACCGAAAGGAAGAAAAAATTCTTTGTAAACATGAGAAACGAACGCCTGATCCCTGAATAAGTTTTAAATTGAAGGTTCAACTTTTTGCTGGATTCAATGGAAGAAAAATCGATATAACACCGATACAATCGCGCACAAGTTGCCGGCTCGAAAGCTATTGGAAAGAGAAGAATAGATTGTACATGTGTGTGTATGTGTGTGCGTATGCACATAGCGATAATAGTAGCCGCCGTGTGTATACATAAAGGTACAAAATAATGCATTTTCTGCAAAGAGTTACGATATTTCCATTATTTTGCGTCGTATTTTTTTTTTTTTTTTTTTTTTTTTTTTTTTTTTTTTTGTGTAGCAACACAACGACGATTTTGTTTTTTTAAAGCGCGCGATGTCTTTTAACACTATATATATTCTTATATACACGTGTATATACAAAGTGTAAATGATCGCGCGGGATTTTTCAATTTTCATATTTTTAAATTTTTACGGGGCTATGAATTATCAGAAAGAATGTTATGTTTACATCCAAGAAAATGTCGGAGCGAAAGCGATCGGTAACAAAAAAATAAAATTTAAAAAAAAAAAAAAAAAAAAAAATACCAAGAGTAAAAAGGAGAATATATTTTTTTCTTGCAGAAACTTATTATTATAAATAACGGTGATGACCAACAAAAAAAAAAATTAGATTTGAATGTTATATTTCAATTTTTATTTTCTCTCAATAAAAGCAATAATGATAAAGAACATGGTAGTGTCGTTTATTCCGACGATATTAACGATTGCATATCATTAAAATGTTCCTTTACATAAATCACGAAAAAACTGCAATCGAGCGTACAGAAAATTCCCCAAAGAGAAGAAAAACAAATAGCTCCGCGTCTTCCAAGCCGAAACTATTGCTCAGACACCCTCGGTAAAATTCTAACGAGCCTACGTAGCGCAAAGGCTAGAGAAAGAAATTCGTCTTCATGGTCGTGCTGTCTGATGGTGGGCGCGACCGAGGGAATATAAGCAAGAGAGAGAGAGAGAGAGAGAGAGAAAGAGAGAGAGCCGAGCGCGTAATATTGATCATGACTTGTCGGAGGGAGTGTCTGGGCCGCCCTTACCCTCTCGACCCTTCGACGCGTGCAGCTTGCCCTTCTTCTCCATACGTTTCTTTTTTTTTTTTTTTTTTTTTTTTGTCCGGGGGAAGGGGGCGCGCTGCACATAAGGGCTGCGCGCGTTATGCAGCATCGCGTACACGTAGCTATGCGAGACTCTTAAACGCGTCTTTCTCCCCCCACCCCACCCCCCTCTCTCTCTTACTCTCTTTCTCTGTGCAGCTTCCTCCTTTTTGTCAGCTTCTCCCTATCTTCCTTTGAGTCGGTAGTGCGTGTCTCGATCTCCACCGAGATGCTACTTCGAACCCGTTTTGGGGAATGATGCACTTTAGACGTTAGACTAGCCGTGGAACTATGGAGACCCTAGAGACTATAGGTCCAACAAAATTGTTATATTTAACAAATTTTTTTTTAAATTTTTCATAGCTCGATTTTCAGAAAATATCTTCAAATAAAATTGTTTACTAAAATAATAATGAATTTCATTTCGAAAATCGAGTTAAAGTTGATTTGATTTTTATCAAATACGTTAAAAATTTTAAGAGAGGGTAGCTTAGGTAGCTCACACCGATTTAATATCATTACGTTTGATAAAATTCAATCAATGGTAATTATATTAGTCAGCGTTATACTTTGACAGAACGAGTTCAGCCGAGCTCGTGAAATTTGTAATAATTTTGAAGGCATTTCGCGATGTTAACTCTTCGTCTTTCCTTGAAAACATTATAATCTTCTTCATTTTGCATTAAATCAAGTCGTTAAAAAGTAACGGCTAAATCAAACCTCGCAACCGATTCGTTTGAATTTACGAATAAGACGCCGTTAAAGTTTAACGCGCACCGAAACCGAAAATCCTCGCAGCCTCGGAGTCTTCGAGCTCCGTTTATCAATTTCAATAATCTCTGGTTCGGTCTCTCGCGCGCCCGCGCAAACTCCCATTCATTCGCTAACATATTTAAGAGCTCGGGGCGCGTGCGCCGATCGTAAATCAAGGAGTAGCGAGTCGCTGGCTTAGCTGCGGAGAGCAACGCGTCGATTGGATTTCGGTTAAGAAAGAGACGCGAAAGAAAGAGAGAAAGAGAGAAAGAGAGAGAGAGAGAGAGAGAGAGAGCGAGTTCGTGACCGCTGAGCGGAATTGCTTTTATATGGACGTCTATGAGGAATGAAAAGATGCTACGAGAGTCTGTAGCTTCTTTCCGGTAAGTTAGAGCCTGGAAGTAAGATTGAGTTGGGATTGAGAGACGCGTTAAAAATACGAGCTTTTAGATCTTGCTCGTGTATACATATATACGACCGAATTAAATCGTAATCTTCATTGAATTTGCTTATAAAACCGGCGATTTACGTACGTAAAGTATTATTTTTATAAAAATTGGAACGACATTTACCATAAAACACGAAGATCATTCATTTTTAGCAGTAAAAATAAAAAGGAAAAACTGTTTAATTTATCAACAATCAATATCGTCGAACATTTGAGAGTCTCGATTACAATATGATGTAAAGGCATATATATCCAGCGTAGCTGGTCCAAAATCACCCATCGGTAGAACGCGAGTCAGCAGCAGGAGCAGCAACAGCAGCAGCGGCGACGGTCGTAAGCTCGAAAACGTTGCAATTTGTAAAGGTCGTTGGGGTAAAGCAGCGGGGACCGAGCTAATTCCTCAATTTCTCGTTCCGCCTCTGTAATTCCGCGCGCGAGCGAGCGAGCGAGCGAGCCGCGAATTAAGAAGGTAAATTTGATTTACGGATAGAGCTCCCTCTCTCTCTCTCTCTCTCTCTATTTCTCTTCCGCAACCAGTGCGCAAAACTACTGCGCGATTTTAACCGACGAGTTGGTACATATAGCTTAGCTAAATTAACGGCTGCGTTCGTCGCGACATTCGACTAGAGTGAAAAATCTACCCGCTGTTCTCGAATCCTGCGAGCGAAATGCGCGCGATGCAAACGCTCGTTCGTCGTCGCGCGAGAGGTTGCGACTCTTTTGTATTCTTATATTCAGACCTGGATAATTTTTAGTTCATAGTTTATAATTTTAAGTTAAAGATATACTTGAATTTTGCTTAATATCGTTGAAAATATTTTTAATTTATCTCTGGATTTTATGACTTTAAAATTTACTTGTCCAAAGATTTATCGGTATTTTTAACGAATAGAAAAAAAAGTTACACAAACATCGGCTCATCAATTTTACAAATAAGAATTTTTTAACCTACTAGGTGCCAAAAACAAGACATAATAAATTTACTAGGATCGAAAATGTATCTCAAGCAATTAAAGTAGCGTTTCTCAATTAAAAAAAAAAATAATAAATAAATAAAAGAAACAGGTAAAAAAACTGAAAATATTACAAGCGCACTTTAGCTGCAAACATTCCCCGCTCATAAAGCATCGCGCTCAAACTCACCCACTTCAAAACACCCACGGATTCTCATTCACGCACGCGATTTCTAATGAACGTCCAATTAGCATGCCGGCGTACGCAAACGCGTGCACCTTCGAAAAAGAAGACACGCACACACACACGACATAACACAGGCGCATGCAGTCACCGACGTCGTCGTTGTCGTCGTCGTCGTCATCAACGCGTGGGTAGTGCTTGAAATCGCGAAAAAAAAAGGAGCAAAATTACACAAACAAAAAAAAGAGGTAAAAAAAAAAAGCATCCGACTCGTCTCTCTCTCTCTCTCTCTCTCTCGTTGAGCACCGCTGACGTGTATACACACACTCGCATCGTATGTGTACGTCTGTGTGTGTACAGGAGGGAAAAGCGTCGACAGGATCGAAGCGACAGTCTGGCTCTCTTTCGACGCTTATACACACTCTGATACACACACGCATACACGTGAAAAAAAATCGGTCGACTTTGCTTCTGCAGCAGTAGCAGCAACAGCGGCGGCGGCGGCGGCGGCAGCGGCAGTTACCTAGTGGAATTGCGTTTCTCTTCCGAAAGGGACTCGAGTGCATTGTTGAATACGTGCACGTGTGTATGTGTCTGGAACAGAGTAAGAGAGAGGAAAAAAGGCCCGGTACAAGAGGCGCGCGATGAAGGGGAACGTTGTGCACCGAGAGAGAAAGAGAGAGAGAGAGAGGGAGGGAGAGAGAGACCATAGAAAAGCAACGACGCGCTCGTCGCGCGCGCGCGCTACCGTCTGGTTTAAAGGGTCGCAACGACTCGCTCTCCCCGACAACCTTTCATCGCTTTAAGCTTACATCCCTCTCTCTCTCTCTCTCTCTCTCTCTCTCTTCATTTTCATTTAGTTTTTTCTTTTCTCTTTAACGATTGATTATAGGCAAGAATGTTTTTTTTTTTGTCAACCAGTTAATGGAATGTTTTTTAATTTCATGTTGTCGCTGCTACCTACGCCCTCGATATGAAAAATCCAAAATTAATTTTTTATCGTTATTGATGTATTAATTAGACAGTAGCTAGTTGTGTTTGTTTACAAATTTACTTATCTCGGATTACCAAATAAAACATATTCGTTTTGATTAACTTTTCGCGAATGATTGGTCAAAAATTCAGTTGGAGCAACAACTCGTTAATTATAACGTCGTGTATACGACACCTGGATATAATATAATTTATTAAAATATAATTTTATTAGTAGCTTATTACATTAGATCATCCGCTAATTTAATATTCCTATACAATTTGATATAGAGCGTGATTAAATGAAAAATAAGTCTCTAATCTCGACGTAGGTAGCGAGGATATTTATAAGAAGCGTTAAAAAATACATGAATATTCAGGCTCGTACATTATGTCGATAAAACGATGGGACGAGGAATACATAATTTTAGCCATTTTTTTAAAGCAAATCAGTTCCGTATGAGAAACTTTGTTGCACGACGTTATAATCTCGCAACAAATTGACTCATAACGTAAATAAAAATTATAATTATTTAACGCGACACACGTACTTTGTCTTTTCAAATTTAGTTTAAATTTATGCAAAAATAATAAAAATCACGTAAAATTTAATAATTAAAATTATCGAAACGCGGAAAAACGATCGTTCGTGTACGTGTCGTTTGAAAAAAAAAAAAAAAAACAACAACAAAAAAAAATAAATAAATAAATAAATAAAAGAAGAAAAAAATAAGGAAATGGTAATACACCGAGACAAGTTGAATAAACGTACGTCGGTCCGATGTGAATTCGAAAATAATCCAACGCACGTACGTAACATCGTACTGAAATTTATTATCCGAGTAAAATGCCGGGAATTTTCAGCTTTAAGTCACGAGGCAGGAAGAATAAGAGAATTCCTTGTACCCTTTTCAAAATAATTACACCGTTCTCGGGATACCGGAGGCGACTTACCGAAACCGTTCGAAAAATGTTCTTCACCCGCGTGCGCGCGCCTCTTTCTTATTTCCTACCCTACCATGGGTGTGATAAAACAAAAAAAAAGAAAAAAGAAAAACGCGCAAACAACTCGCTCGCGCGGCTTTATTATTTCGTCGCGCGTCAGCGAATATCACTCGATAACTATCGTCGTCGCGTCAAAGCGATAGCGTAACCGTCGCCGTCGCGGTTAGAGATTAGAGCTAGCGAGCTCGAAATAAGGACTCGTTTAACCACTCGTAACTCGAGTGTGTGTGGGTGTGCGTGTATGTATACGAAAAGTATCAAAAACGAGAGCGAATTTTTGAAAAATCCAGCTTGTATCGGAAGAGCTCGCGCGCTTCTCTTTCGTTAAACCCCCGCGACGATCCTTGAAGTTCTTCTTTTTTACGGTTTTTCTTTCTTTTTTTTTTTTTTTTTTTCAAGACCGTTTCAATTAATTAAAATTAATGAAACGGTCTTGCCCTCTCGCACAACGACAAAGACTGCGAGCGCAAAAGAAGCTGTCCTCGTAATTGAAAGGATACATTCGCGGCTCTTACGTTTCTCAATTTTTTTTTTAAATTATCGTTTTAATTTTTTGCTTTGCACAACTTTATTTCGTTATCGATTGTTAATTTTCAACGATCGACGTTAGATTTTTTATCTTCTATTTTTTTTTTTTTTTTTAATTCATCTCGTTGATGTAAAAAAAGATAAAATTTCACCATCGACACATTTTACAAACAGCCATTACGTTATGAATCAATGATTCACCATTACGTCAAGTTCGAAGTGAATTCCAAGATGTATTGTAACTGGGATTACAAACACAGAGACACGAAAATCGTCGATGGTGGAGAAAAGTTTGCTCAGCTAAGAGCAAAAGAGTGGCAGGCAAACGTCACGGAAACTTAACTGCCACATCGATTCCTCACCGATCCGTAATTTTCTTATCTCTATTATCAGCAGGATTTAAGATTGTGATCAATCGTAGTTATATCAACTATGTTTTCACGTGCACTATTCGTTCGAATAAATTTATTATTTTAAAAACAATTAAGAAACATTTCGTCGAATCCATGATCGATAAACGCAATCGTAATCTTCAACGATCCAACTTAATACAACGAGCTACTCCTTGGCCCATCGGCAAATACGAGTATAAACATTTCCCGGCAGCCTCGTAAACGAACGCGGACGTTTAATGAACAGTTAGCATGTTAATCGGACTCGGACGTTAAAATAAACGGAACGTCGAGCGGCTATACGAGGGGATCAAAGGCTGCGCTACACGAGTACCGACGATGGCAAAGAAAGAGAGAGAGAGAGAGAGAGAGAGAGGAAGAGAAGGAGTGAAAGAGATTAAAGGAAAACAGAGAGAGGGACATGAATTAACGAGATACGGAGCACTAAGTACGCCAATTGTATGTACGCCGTTGTTTGCATCGAGAAACGTCGCGAGACTTTTCCGTTTCGATCTTTGACATTCGGGCGTCTGGTGCTTGATAAAATTTTCACTGGAAAGCTTCTATTTTGATCATTTATTAGAAGGTTTATTTTATTTGGAATAATGCGACCTTCGATCAACTAGAAGCGACGCTATAAGTTTTTTAAATTTTTTATAAAAAGATTACGAGAATGGATTTTAATCTCTAAAAAGGTTATAAAGTCAAAATTACATTACAGCAAATCAAAGAAAATATTTTAAGAAAATACTCAAATCCTAACTATTTCCAATCATCGATATAAATCAGAACGCGAGTCAATTCTCCCAATAGCTCGCGGTGAAATAAAATGAAGAAGCTACGCGCGGTTGAGCTCGTACCATTCGTATCAATAGCCCTTGATAACGATTGCGTTGAGAATAAGCGAGAGATAAAGAGAGATAGGGAGAAAAAGGACAAAAGTAAGTATTGATTTAATTAGCGTCTTAAGAGAAGAGAGAAAGAGAAGAGTGTCGGTTACTCTTGCGCGAAGCGACGGTCTGGAAAATGCGAGCTACGAGAGGACGTTGTGCTGCGCCCCGGCAATGTCATGCTAAAAGAGAGAGAGAGAGAAAGAGAGAGAGAGAGAGAGAGAGAGGTATAGCTCGCCCACACGATGAATCTTTCATGAGACGCACGTCCGACGGATAAGCGGACACATAATAGCTGAACGTTTCTTCTCTTCTCTCTCTTATCTTCCTACCTGCAGTAACCCTCCTTCGTCTTATTCTTCTCTTAGCTGGAAGAAAACCGTTCGTCTGTTTTTTCGCTGTTGCGCGCATTGGCTTGCCGTGTTTTATACGACACGTATATATATATACACCCCGTTAAAGGAATTTCTCTTTTCACCCTGTCTTTTTTTACTAAATTTCGACTGCGCGCTTCATTTTATTCAACAAGATGTACTGCTTTACTTTACTATATAATTTATAAAGAGACCTCTTTTAATCGTTTAATTTAAATATTTTTTAAACTTGTATACGAAATACAATATTATTCATAAGTATGCAAACGGTGAGTTCAGCTTAATTGTTGAAATAATTGTTCGCCATCGTATTATTTTTGAAAAAATTTTATATTAAATTAACAACGAAAAATTACAATGGAAAATTCAAAAATTCCAACAAATTAAAAAGACAAAAAAAAAAAAAAAAAAAAGAAAGAAAGAAAAATTTTACCAAAGTCCGCTTTATTTAACGAAACTCTAATGAAAATAAACATCGAACGTTACAGAGCAAATTCGTATCCGTCTACTTAATAGCGCGATATAACAACGTTCACGCCCATTCGCGAACTTTGTACCGAGCAACACTGGAAGAGAGAGAGAGAGAGAGAGAGAGAGAGAGAGAGAGGGAGGAAGCAACGGAAAATTTTAATTTTCCGTGTATTAAAATTACAAATTTTTGCGCTTTAAACGCTTTTTTTGAGAAAAGAAGAGAGAAGCATGCACGCGTATAATATTACCGCGAAATGTTTATATAAATAACATAACCCAAAATGCCCTCGCCCTTTCGTAAGCTCGAACTAACCGCGGTAAAATAACAATTCTAGCTCCCCTCCCTTTCTCCGTACAGCAGTCGTAGCATAAAAGCGAACTATTTTCTCCTTTCCCGGGGCAAGCTCTCTTCTTTCTCCTATTTTCCATCCGAATAGCGATGTAGTGGCTCTCGATAAATAGCGTAGCTGTCTATACATACATATATATATATATATATATATATATATATATATATATATATATATATATATATACCTTGGCAGCAGGTGTAGCTTACGCCGAGTGCGCACGTACACCGCCCGTTGCGTTTCGATTCAATTGTTTTCCGATGTGCTCTGTCTCTTTCTTACTCTGCAGAGTTATACATTTACCGAGTAGCGAGAGAGCTTTTCTCGTTCCGCGCGCGCGCGCGCGCGCCCGGCTTTATCGCTGATTATGGGGTTTTTAAACGCGGCTTTTACTTTTGTTTCGACGAATTTTTGCGGTTCCTCGATGGATTTTTAAAACTTAATATGCACGGCGCGAGTAATTTGTTTAAATGTTTTGCTGTATATGAAAGGCAGAACGTTTTGAAAAAAGAATATAAGTGTTTACAAAGATTAATTCGTATTTAAAATGTAGAAAATTTTTGTATTTCAACGGCGACTTTGACCAAAGAGAGAGAGAGAGAGAGAGAGAGAGAGAAAAAAGAGGTAAATAAATAACGAAACGATCGTCAAAACTCTGTAAACGTAACGAGCCAATTTTTCAAACATCGCAAATATATATACCTCGATTTTTCACAGTAGAAGAAGAAAGAGAGAGAGAGAGAGTGAGAGAGAGAGAGAGAGAAACGCTAACGATCGACGCGAGACGGCATTTTCAACATTTTCAACGAGCGTCCGCGTTACTTCCACGTGAAAAAATCTCCGCTCGCAAATTTCTGTATTTGTGTGTATGTGTGTATGTGTATATAACGTATGCATATAACGTATGCATATAACGTCGAGAAATTGTTCATTTTCAACGAAAGAAAACGATGCGAGCGAAAAATTTATTGGATGTGTAATTAATAAACTTTGACCCGTAGTTTATATGTGTGCAGGTGTATACGTTTGTGTTTAATCAAGCTAAATTTATCGATAATTATGAGCCCTGATGCAGAAACGTATTTTAAAAATTGTCATTATTTCGTTAATAATTATATTGTCCTCGAATTTCTCCATTACCCTCGTGAAAAAATAAGTAACGTTGTTCATCGAAAAAAATTATGTTGTATAAAAAAATGAATATTAATATTTTGAAAAGATGAAAAATTGATATAAATATAAATTAAGAAGCTTATAAAATTAATGCTTTGCTTAATAATAATTAAATTCGTATTAAAAATTCGTTATCAAGTAATTTATCATTCGCTTATTTTTCATTCGTATATTTTAATTTTTATATAAATTCTCTTTTTTACAGGTCAAATGCAGCAAGTAAAGTAAATTGAGAAAAGAGTGTAAAAAGAGAAAAATAATCAAAGACGAAGAATTTATGACTTTTCTCGTGAAAACGCAACGCGACGTCTCCGGCGGAAATTCGCCGCGCGCCCTCGCGTCCTCGTATACTTTTCATCCTCTCTCTCTCTCTCTCTCTCTCTCTCTCTCTCTCTCTTTCTCGCAGTCTCTTTAGCATTGTTTCAGGAGTTTTATAGCGACTTTCCGAGGAGGAGATATGCTCGGGGCGCTAGGAAACGCTCGGTATATTGAGTGGCGGACGAGTGTACCGTGAATATTTGTTACGAAAAAAAAAAATAAGATAGTGAGAGGGAGAGAGTTTTGAGATACCGCTAGGAATATCTTGTTGCGGCGTTAGTTTTGCTCGGATTCAACGTACCGAAATGTATACTTTCGTAATTATGATACCGGTATTTGTTCAACGTCGATTAGACAATAGTTTACTCGCGAATGAAATGTTATACTCGCTATAATTGATGGTTAAGTTTGAAGTTTTGAAAAAAAAAAAAGAGAGAATAAAAAAAACAAGATAAAATAGAAAATCAATGTTGTGCATTTGCACATAAAGTGCTTCTACGTATCAAACAAAATATGTCGATCGCCCGTAAACTAATTTTTCTTCAACGTAATCGTCGACGAATCTCCGACATAGCTAAATCTTGAAAAATTCATTTCTCCCGGTTCTTTCAATTAATTACCCTCTTTCGTCACCGCTCAACACGTCTCTTATAATTATTAGACCGAGACGAAAGAGCACGGCGCGCGAACGAGAGAGAGAGAGAGACAAAAGGTAGCGCTCGGGCAAGAAATTCATTTATCGCGCGCGCTCTTCCGAATCGCTAAGCTCGCTCGGTGCCCGCGCGTGTATCGTTCGCTCGCTCGCGCGTCACCTCGACTACTCCATTACGAGCGCCACCCGGTCGACGAGGAACGAGAGACACCGGGGGCTTATTGCGGCGCTCTCGCTCTCTCCGTGTTTGCGGATAAACCGCTCGGAGCTCTCACCTCCACGACTTCAACGATATACATATATATATATATATATATATATATGGATACATGTACCAATACGGAAAACCAATCTTCGGCCCTTTGCCGAGAGAGAGAGAGAGAGAGAGAGAGAAGGATATATCGATCAGGCTTACATCGCGTGCACGCGACGCCTTTGTGCGAAGTGGCCTTTAGTTGTTTCACGCGCGCGAGCGACTCTGCTTCCTTCCCCCCTTCCCTCCTTCCCGCGTGCGCGCGTGTATATGCATACAGCGCCCCTTTGTGTGAAGCGCGCGCCGTGCAGATTGCTCGGACGTTAAGCGAGCCGAGTATACGTGTTTGTATGTGTACCGCTGAACTCGTCTCTGCGAATGTTGTTCGATGGCCGAGATTTTGTAAGCCGAAAACAATTTGGAACAAAATAATTCAAACTTTTACCTATCTCTCTTTATTTCTGATGTATATCTGCCCATTGGCAGCAAAGTTAAATGGAAATTATGTATTAGAGGTACGTTCGATTTTTAGAGAATGCAATAAAAATTTGAAAAGGTTTGATCAACCAACTCAAGATAATTTCTCGATTAAAAAAATAAATGCCACAATCTTCTATAATCGTTTGGCAAATTCAAACGTAAAAAAGGCTGAATTCTCTAATATATTAAATTAATTTCAATGGATTAATTTTTTCTCCAAATCACGCGGGTCAAATAAGAGAAAGAGAGCGAGAGAGAGAGAGAGAGAGAGAGACTGCAAGGCTCGGGCTCACTTTGCGTTTACGCGAACGTCCGAGATAAAGAGCCAACATACTTCGTCCGTCTCTTGCTCTGCATCCGTTCTCTAATCGCTGCCGTGCACGCGCGCACCTTCCGCGCCTTGCACTCTACTGGATCGATTATATCTCTTCCATGTTCTCTCTCTCTCTCTCTCTCTCTCTCTCTCTCTCTCTCTTTCTCTGGCTATCCGTAACCCACGCGTCTACGCTGGATTATAATGGGATGATACGAACATCCTCTTCTTGAACGTATATCTCACGGTGACTCCGACGAATTCTTTGTGTAATTGTTATCGCGAAAGGTATAATCAATGATAGTGTAATGTGCGAAGTTTATCATCAAACTCGTCGCGGATAAAAAAAAATAAAGTAAAGATGTCGGTTAAGTGTCCATCGAGAATGATAATTTAAAGACAAAAAATTAATCGATCGACTATAACGATTATAAACTGAAGAATTTTCAAACACGAAGATTAAGGCGATAGCCATAAGCGCTTAATGTATATCCTATCCTCGCCCCTCGTAAAAAGTGACAGAAGATGAGAGAGAGAGAGAGAGAGTTCCCACTTTCTTTCCATCGTCGATGCGATTAAGTGCAGCGACAAGTTTTCCCGGTAGGAGAGAGAGAGAGAGAGAGAGAGAGAGAGAAAGAGAGAGAGAGAGAGTTTCCGGTCCAAGTACCGAAAACTATAATCGCGACGAGCGCTTTAGCACTTGCGAACTGGACTTTCACGAAAGTTGCCCCCTTTGTGCATATATAGGTGTATAAGTGACGCGAAACGGGGCACGGGAGACGCTTCTTAACTTATTCCCAAGGCTTTATAAAGATCTTTGGATAATTCTCATACCTACATCCTCCAACCCCTCCACGAACTTCTTAGTTTTTAAAGAAAAATAATATAACAATAAAGATAAAAGAAATAGAAATAGCGATTTAGTTAAAAAAATTCAAAAGAAAGAAAAGTATAAAAAAGTAACGAGAACATTGAAACTTTAACTCGTCGTATAATACACACTGGAAAGTTAATATATACAATACGGAAAATTGAAAGAGCAAGTGGTAAAAAATAGCGAGCATAGAAATCGTACAACCGCGAAGTTGGCCGAAACTCAATCAGATTGATCGAACGCGTCTTCGTCGTCTCTTTCTAAACCCATCCGCACCGTTGCGATATTATTATATCGACCGACGTGCGGTAAAGTATCGCGAGCGAGCGGCACGCACGCGTTTGCGGTCAATTTTGTATATTCGAGCCATACTCGCGAAATGTACGAATTATTAAATTGCTCGGCGTGTATGTCTATGTATCTTTGCTCCGGGCGATTGTTTAGAATAGCCAAGAGTTTGGAAACGTTCTCGGTTTAAAGTTAATGAAGTGGTTATCGTCGTCGACTATCGCGAGACCACTTGATTAGATGTCGTTTAGTTTGATTTACATAAATTATTACTCATTATTTACTTTTAACAATCTTTCTTACCGTCGTCAAAATTTTAAAGTAGAAATAAGCGAGTATGGTCGGACGTAACCGTGCACGTGTGCAGCGTAAAAGATAGGCACAAGTTTAAAGTCTAATTCATGAATCGCTTCATAAATAATCTTTGTTTAACATTACATTCACCACAATTAATCCGCGAGAACAAAAGCGCGATTCTTTTCCGTAATTCAGACCGGCTCCGACGCGTTAAAGTTCCATCGTAGAACAATCGCAATTTGGTACAATAAGCCGCGACGGAATTAACGATAGTAATTTCCAGGCTGATGGTCGGGCGTTATAGCGAGTCTTGATAGACGCCATAAGCCGGGCGTACAGCTTCATTAATAAAACGCAACACAACGGTCGAACTGTATTTTAAGGATTAGCCTATTAATCAAGCCGCGCGCTTGATTAACTTAATAACGGATGACTAGCTCGAGTGCACTTTGCCTTGTCTTACCTTATTTGTCGCGCGACGCTCGGCTTAATTCGCGTGAAAAATTATTATTAGCGAGGAATATTCTTGCGTGCGCGTTCTTCTTTATGCTATATCGTGGGTGAAAAAAAGGAAATTTAATAGCCGTTGTCGTTGAACTTTATCGAAATACGTATTTCCTTTGCATGAGGAGCCCAAAGAAATTTCGACAAAAACAAAGAAACTATTGATCGGACTTTAAATTAAAAATACAAAAACAAAAATAAGATAAATCAACTATTTCGATAAAACATAAGAGCGATTTTCATTCGGACGGGTTACGCGATATATACACCGATTCTTTTACCGGTAAAATTATCCACAACGCGATGAAATCCAAGGCTACCTCCCGGTTTTCCCGTAAAAACTTTTCGCCGCTACAAGATAGAGGATTGAGTTACCTCGATCTTACGACGCGCAAAAAGGAGTAATAAGCCATGGAAGTATACGAGTTAGATTCTCTCGGTGGAAATCCGAGTAGTCCAAGCTTTACATATCTACTTCGCGATGCGCCCGTCAGCGCGCGGAATATTATACATAACCGGTGCTTCGGGAACTTCAAAGTCTTCGATGTGTTCTCCTCGCGCGAGGTAAGAGTTGCTCGCGATTATCCTCCCGGGCTCGAATCAACTTTTTCTAAGGACTTGATTGAGCTACTGTGCGTGCGCGCGCGCGTGCGTGCATGCGTGTGTGCGTGTGTGCTTGTATGTATGTGCGAACGCTTGAAAGTTTTTAGAGCGCTTCGATAAAGGAGTTTCGATTAAGACTGCGCGTCTTTTAGAGCGTGTCTTTTACGAGGAATAAATAAAACGCGATTTTAAAAATGGTAATGCATACCATCATTAAATGTATCTCATCCCCGGATAATCGAAAAGAAATGAAGAACATAAACCGGAAAACGAAAGGAAAATATGGGGAGACTCGAAAATTTCTCGGTAAAAAGGTTCGAATCCACTTTTGGAATTATCCACGCGCTAGTTATTTTCCTTCCCGGTCCGGTAATCGTTTTCCAATTGTTTTAACCGATTTTTCTTTATCCTTCCCTTTCTATCTTATATATGCAGTTTAATACGAGGTAGAAGTTGGCAGAAGCAAAAGGTTCATTTCCGTAACATAGAAAACCTCGACGCTTTAAAGGGAATGGCGAGTATGTCCGCCTTTTCTCTCTCAAAAGGTTATTTCAAAAGTGTCAGTCCCGCCATTGAAAATGCTGCTCGCGCGACACATTCAGCCTTCATACGTAGAGAAAGAGAGAGAGAGAGAGAGAGAGAGAGAGATAGGTAAACTGGCAGACAAGCCTGTGCGCGATATTGACTTGTTTTCAAGGCTCAATCGACTTGCATGGAAAAGTGATTAATCCTTTGAAGGTTTTATTAACTCTAGGCTCTCTCTCTCTCTCTCTCGAGTTTTCTACATACGCTTTTGTTTATACGTGGACGTATTCTCCCTCTTTCTAAGCACACGACACGCGGGACGTTTTATGAATTTTCGTCGATGAGTGTGAGAGAGAGAGAGAAAGAGAGAGAGAGAGTGGGAGAGTCGATGCAAAACGTCGAGTATTGTATACATATAGTATATGATGCCTACGTATACGCGAGCAGACGAGAGAAGAGGATATATACTTTTTCTCTGCGTTTTCCGGGACGAGATGAATGGGATTTTCATTGAAACGTTTGTGTTGCGACTGAATGAGAATGAATTTATGGAGCCGTAATTGGTGCGTATGAAAAGCGGCGCGCCTCTTTTTTTCTTTTTTTTTTTATTTTAGTTTACTTGCTCTCTCTCTCTCTCTCTCTCTTTCTCTCGTCCTCTTTTACATTTTATTGAACGGAATGAAAATACTTCGCTTCCTGTTAGAAATTATTACAGCACGAATTTATCCATTTATACACGCGCGTGTGTGCGTGTATGCGTGTCTGGATGTACATATATTGAGTTAAAAAAAAAAAATAAAAAAAAAATGTAAGTTCAAAGGGTTTTCGCGTGCAGCGCTTATTTGAGAGGCTATAATAAAAGGCGATTAATTTGATTGCGAGACGATGCGATGAAAAGGATTTTTCGAGCATTTAATTTTCTGTTGAAAAACATGCAAAAATACCGCCATCGCCAATAAGACTAAAAGGTTTCGCTACTATTTTCCTCCACCGAATCAAATATTCACGCTAATTAATTTATTAATTAACCATTCACTGTTCATTCGAAATTTTCATTCCGCACTCAACGATATCCGTATATAAATCACGTTTTTTATAATTCTAAAATACAATAATTTTATATCGCAATATTACTACTTGAAAGAAGATGAAATATTTCGCTCCGAAAATGTCCTTTAATTTTCATGATAATGCATTAGGAAGAAAAACGGGAACGACTCATCTCCCAAGCGAATATAAGTTAAATAGGTCGTGTCTCTACATAATCTTATAAAATGCATTTACACCTCGGTCATATCTGCTCTACAGCCGTACTGTGTATACGTCGCGTTAATTCGGCTCCGTAATGCACTGCACTCGTACACATACGTAAGCGAGCGCTGCACTCATTCGCGAATAAAAAGCACAAGCAGCGAGCTTGCATCTTGTTACGGATAAACTGTTTTTTTATTTTATTTTTTTTTTTCTTAATTTCATCTACCGTAAATTCTAACAACCGTCGTGTTTTAACACAATATTGTTCGTTATATATATTATATTCGTTATACAATATATTCGTTAACACAATATTGTGTTGGAAAGGTAAAATTGACGTATGTGTACCATATTTTATTCATTTAATCGCATGCAAAAGTAAATTTAATATAAAATTTTGTACGCAATGCTACCAACTCTCTCTTCCTCTCTCTCTCTCTCTCTCTCTCTCTCTTTTTCTCTCTCGACAAACAATTTCTCTCATCCATCCAAGATAAACCGTGGCTATTCATAACCTTATACCATTCCCGCAGATTAGACGATCCCTTTAATGGAAACAAAACTTTGGAAGCGTCGGGCTTCCCTTTTCGTTATAGAACGCGCGCGCGCGCGCACACACACACACACACACTTTCGCGCGCAATCCGGCGCGTCCATCGCGTAATCTCATCCAGGGAGTCTCGCGTGCGCCAGCTTTCAATCCTAAAGGGACGCTGCTGTGGCACGCAACCCGTGTCTTGTCAGATAAAGCTGAATCTCTTTCGGTCTCGTAGTTTATAGTTTACGAAGAGACAGAAAGAGAGAGAGTGAGAGAGAGAGAGAGAGAGAGAGAGAGAGTGAGTGAGATGTTTTTGGAGGAAAGACGCGTGAAAATAAAAAAAATCGCGGTATCAATTTTACATCGGTGATTTATTTGGAGGCCAAAGAGTTACCGTATCGTTGCTGAAAAAGCTACGATAAATATTATTATTATTATTTTTTTCTTTATACTTATGTATGCTTAATACATTTTTATACTTTGCGTAATTCTTAAGTAAAGTAGTGTACCGTCGTTTAAGTGCGTTACGGTAGATTACCGTATTACCGCGTTCTAAAAATACGACGTCGCATGGAATAAAAGCAACGCTCGCTTATATATCTTTACCCGAGTACTCTCCAAGGCTGCAAAGTTTTTCCCGGCGATGAGCCTGTCATAAATACGGTAGACGTTAAAGCGTTGGGAAAAACGTTAAGGTCTATATTTATACGACTGCGGAATCTATTGTAATCCAGGCCGTATGAGAGGAGCACACATGGAAGTAATGCACACACGTGTAGTAACGCGCGCGAATGGGCAACACGGAAAGTCACAGCGAGACAGAGAGAGAGAGAGAGAGAGAGCGAATAAGTTGCTCGGCAGTGTAAATTAAATTTTATCGGAAAACTTTGCTCTCGCGCGTTATAATACATTTACATACATATGCGTGTAATGTGGATACAGCTGGAGTTATATATACTTACACGTTACAAACAACGCGCGTACGCCATTGATAATGCATGAATGCATGCGCGCTCGTCGTCGCGAGACGTTATAAACAGATCTATATGATGCCGAGTAATAAATGCACACCGAGTTCTATCGCTCGGAAACATCGGAAGCTCTTTTTATTAATAAACGTCACTCATAGGCTCCTGCCTATATGATTTACAGAGTATACACGAATATACGCGTACATGAGCTCTTTTAGGTTAGGTTACCAGATTGAAAGAGAGAGATTGATGGAGCGAAAAATAGAAAGCACACGCGCGCGCGCGAGGGAGACAGGAAATGGTCTGATTAATGCAAAAGGTGCTCGTGGGAATACTCGGTTAATGAGATTTAAGGTATATTTAGGTTAGGAACAGTAGTGGGTAAATCCCGATACCGAGTGGGTCCCATCCCTCTCTTTATGTATATATATGTAACTATCTCTTTCTCTACATCCCGTCGCGCATGAATTGCAAATTTCGCGTGGATAATAATGAAAATTTGTCCGCCAGCAAATTTAATTTGTTAGCGCCGTCTCTTTATCGCGAAACCTCTCTCTCTCTCTCCAACTCTCTGTCTTTCTCTTTCTACTTCTCCCACCCCCCTCCTCTCTCTCTCTCTCGACATTATAGTTTGCATAATGCGATGTATGTCAAAACTGACAACAACGAAACACCGTTAATCCGAGTGCGTTGAAGTGACGTTGATCAAGGGTCATGGTTTTCCACTCCATTACGCGTCCTTTAAATTAAATTAATCAATATTTTTCTCGTTCGTCTCCGAGATTTTTCATCGATTGATCTAAACATTTTTTCCTTTTTTTTTTTTTTTTTTTTTCAATCAACGTCGATAGTTTTTTATAAAATTTATCATCATTTTTATAAGGTTGAATTTTAAATTTTCCTATATTTACTTAAAAAATATCTTAAAATTCCGCGGAATAAAATAACTTGTAAAATTCACAGGCGCGCGGGATAAACAAGCGTAACATAATCTTGACAAGCGAGCTAACGACATACGAGCCTTTTCGACGAGTATTATCCCCAAAATTTAATGCGCTTTTCGCGCGAGTGTATATTCCAAACGCGCGCGGATATGTACATATGTATACACACCTACAACAATTGGATATAGCAAAACAAAAGCGAGCGCGTGCTAAACGTAATAATAACGGAATGATTAAACGGTCCTATCGAGGTAGATTCTCGAGTTACTTTACGCGCGTTACCGCAAAGATTAACGAATAACGCGCGTCGAGTTAGAACGAATTCAAATGCGTTATATTCATTCGATCGCCGCCGCGGCTGTTCGCCAGATTCTGTTATTAAGAACGAGGATTCCCGGTATAACGAGATTCAATGACGAAGACAAAGCCCGACTTAAATACGATATAGTAAATTAAAATGGAACGGCGCATACATACGTAAGTACACGCAGATGTATAGTATATGTACACTCGTGACCTTTCTTTGGGGATTAAGTCCACGGTTCCGAGTGCGCCTTGGAAATTCGGCCCTTTTGCTTCTCGAGAGCGAGATTTCACTTTTGAAAATTTCAAACGTCAAATGAACCAAATGTATAACCGAGAGATATAAAGAGGAAAAGGAAGAGAGAAAGAGAAAAAGAGAGAGTAAGAGAGAGGCTAGACAATAGAGAGTTTGAAATGGGATACGACGATCGGTAAGCCTTCGACCCGCGAGCCATCTGTTAACGTTGAATTTTCGAACGTAAGAGAATTAAAGGGTTGAGCGATGGGATGCTTCGTTCGACCATCGTTGCACGAAAATTATTATTTACGAACGCTCGCTCGCTCGTTTCAAATCTACATTCAGGTTGAAATACATGTATACATATATATCGTCCGAGAGTAAGGGAATTCATCGATGAATATTTTGACTTATCAATTTATCCGGTGATCCGATATTGTAAATAGCTGCGAGACATTATGATTGTTATCTCAGATTAACGTTAATACCCGGCGTTACCTCGATGACGGAATTTTAATTTTAGCTCTTCTACGTGTATACACGTATTCATACCCTAGGCGGATTTTCGTGACAGCGAGCCTTCGAAAATATTATGCTCGTAATTATTTCGTCCATAGATATCGATACTCGTATATCGACATCGTCGAATAAAACGAATCCCTATTTTTGTTTATTTTTTTAATTTACTTCCAACGTGCGCTCAATGAATGTTTCGAGACAAGCGACATCCTTAGAAAAGAAAAAAGAAAAAAAAAAAAAAGAAAAGACGTCAAACTCCGGACGATCAACCCACGACACATGTTCCTTTTTTCTGAAAATTTCACACCCTTAAAGAATATAGAAGCGAGACGGTAAGAAGAGAGTGTCGCGGGCTCATACGCGGGCGTCTACTCCAAAAAGAAGACAGCGCCGACGTCGGCGACGCAAGAAAGAGGAATGAAAAAAAAAAAAAAAAGAAAGAAAAAAGAGAGAGAGAGAGGGAGACGAGGGGGTGGTAGTGGCGGTGGTGGCTCGTAGGTGTGGAAGCGCGAGCTCTCGTCGCGTATGGATGAGCCCTCTTGTATGCGAGAAAGAGAGAGAGAGAGAGAGAGAGCGCGGGGTAGTAAAAAGGGCGAAACTTTATATCCCCGTGTAGATATATATGTATATATGTATGTGCACACGCGCGCGCACACATTATACGAGTACATACGTGTATATACACACGCGTTCGAGGCTAACCCTCTCTCTCTCTCTCTCTCTTTCTCTCTCGCGTGCTGCACCCCGGGGTGGTTATTGATCGTCGCGTGTTCCAGCCGCAGCAGCAGCGGCGGCAGCATCCGCGCGGAGAAGGGAGAATGCCCCCGCCGGGTTTGTGCGTGTGTGTATGTGCGTGCGTGCGTACGTGCGCGCGTGTATATGCTCCCGTAGCCCTATCTTCATCGTCTTCTTATTCGGCTTCTTCTTCGTCTGCGCCGCACTTAGGGTGTGCAGTTTTAGGATGTGTTACTAGAGAATTGCGCGGATGCTGCATCTGGTCCCTTTCTTATCGAGGATTCTAAAAGGGAAAAAAAAGGTTTACGGAGAGTGAAGAAACAATTATTAGGGATGTGTCGGTATAGACGAGACTTTTTAAAAATGATGGGATATGTTACAATTCGATGATATCGGTGAACATCGGCATAATGCCAGTAGGATTTTAATGAAAGTTTGTAAGATTTTTATTAGGAGAAGAATAATTTTGTTGATTATACCTTAGAGCCGTCAAGATGGAACTAGATAGAAGTTGGTCATTTAAATTACTTTTTAATGACGCTGGAAAGTAAAATGAAATTTTTTCTTTAGAGCCGCACCAGCAACTTTTTGCGTTTTTCGAATAATCGTCTGTCACTTCTAAATTACGTTCTTTTTCAACTTTATTAACGATTTTCGTAAAAAAAAAAAAAAAAAACAAAAAAAAAAAACAAAATCGCAAAAATAAACGCATCTTGTGAAAAAGAATTTTTATAGATTTTCATTACTTAATAACTGAAATATTACGCAGTGTAATAAAACATTTGCACGCCAACGACTTTCTCCTCGTTAAAAAATAAAATCAATTCGAAAAAAATTAGTAACGTTTTGGAAAAATTGTCTTAAAGGTTTATTTCGGTGGCTTTTACGTGAAATTGAAGTGGAACTAATTGAAATACTGCAGGGATAACGCGCTCGCTGTTTCTTCCTGTTTTTTTTATTTTTTTTTTTTTTTTTTTGTTTTTTATCTCACGAGCTCGCTATGTAATTTTTCAAAGTGCATAGCTCCGCGAAAAATATACATACGCGTACATTCGTATGAGCAAGTTGAAATGAAATAAAAAAAAAAAAAAAAAAAGATTAGAAGGTTTGAAAAGTTGAAAAGCTTTAAAAGCTTTTGTAAAATTTCCTTTTACCGCTGGTTTTATTTTGTTTACGTTCACGCAATGTAAATATCGAAGAGAAAGTCGAAATTTTCAAAGTCGCGTTACACAAATTGTCGGTCGATTTATAACGCAAGGTATATAAAATGTCGAAGTGACTTTTCCTTTGCCGATTTAACCGACGATTTTGAAATTTTCGATTGAAAAATCAACAAAATTTCAAATTTGAGGTGTATATGTTTCTCTTATTTAGGTGTCAATTCGACTAAAGCGATTAACTATATAAGGCGTAGAAAAAAAAAAAAAAAAAAAAAAAAAAACAACAACAAAAAAATAATTATAAATTTTTTAAAATTAATCCATCCTGATAATTTCCAATTCCGCATCCGTTCTCTTTTTAATCTCTAACCGTGAGCATATTTATTTACCATCTCGCGGGTCGTCACTTTCACCCGTCATCTCTCGATGCCGTGCGTCCCGTCATTCTTCGTTTATACAAGGACAGCTCTGCCCGGAGTCCGGTTAATTATGAAAGGAAGAAAATAAAAGCAGCCAGAGGTTGAATCGTAGCCATCGAGAGATAAAAGGACAGGTCGACGTCGAGAGTACGGTTGCATATTTCATATAGCGGAGAGAAAAATTGCGGTTTCCTCTCCTAGCTTTCGAAAAGGGGAAGGATATAAAAAGTAGAAAAACGTAAGCGTTTTTTTCTTTTTATTTTTTCCTTTTTTCTTTTTTTTTTTTTTATTTTTTTTTTCGCTCGGCTGGTTACGCGTGCGTTTCTAACACACCGGTTAAAAATTAAGAATGAATCTTGTGCGTTTTGTGCGCGCACTTGTTAGATTTCATGCTTCCCGGAAAACTTCGTTCTCTCTCTTTTTTTTTTTTTTTTTTTTTTTTTTTCCTTTTTTTTTCAACGCTTTTTCTTTGCTTTTTCGGTAGATAAACGTGTGGTGGCTATTATTATTACTGTACTTATATTTTCAAATTCTGCCTCTCTTTTACCTTTACTTTTTTTTCTTTAATAAACATAGTCGCTTGAGTCTTTGTACAATGTTTGTGAATATTTAAACAGGTCACCATTAAGAGTATCTTGGTAAACTTGGATTTTCATTCGTTTAAATATTAAACGCGCTCTGGAAATGGATTTTTCATTTAAATTCACTCGTCAGTTGCGCTTCATTTAATTCTTTCGGCATAAGAGTAAAAATAAAAATTCATTTTTCTAATGAGTATAAATAAAATTTTATCTATCTGGCTTGTATAATCAAATTTAATTTAAATACAATAAATTCATTTTTATATTCAAAAAATTAGACATTTAATATTATAGATACTTCTATCGTAAAATTATGATTACATAAAATGTTTAACTAAAATTAACGAAATTTCAATCGAAATTAACTCAACGTTATTCCCGTCAAAGCTTGATAATAATATTATAATTCTATATGAAACATATATACGTAATAATCATCGTCCAGTTCTTAAAAAAGAAAAAACAAACGCAACAATCAATAAATAATAATAAAAAATCGAAAATCCAGGCGTGTTTTGAAAGAAAAGCGAGAAAAGCAGGTGTACTCGGGGGGTTTGCACGGATGCAGGCGATTTCCATGCGTAAAAAGTGGAGATTTGTGAAGAGTGAAAGGGAAGGGAGACAATCAAAGCAGCGAGACGATTATACGAATTTCCCGAAGCGCGTCCGTTCGATTTGTGCGTTGTCGCCCAATCAAGCGACCTCTCCTTCATCCCTCCTTCGTCGTTGTTATTATTTCACCTGTTAACCCCATTTCCACGGCACGCGTATATACGCGTTGTCGTTCTCTCGCTTATTTTAACCGAGAGTTGCCGAATAACATCGAAATTGCCGAATAACAATTTATTTGACATATTAAGAGAATCTTTTATATTTATATCGAATCGTCCACGCGCGATGTATATTTTTCTACTTCGTTTGTAATCTCTCGGACAACGAGATAAAGTTAACGAAATATTATTAGATTCGCTAAAACTTTTATTCGATTGCAGCGAATCTCCGATTTCGCGTTAAAATAAAATGCAAAAACAAAAAACAAAAAACAAAAAACAAAAAACAAAAAACAAAAAACAAAAAACAAGAAACAAAAATAAAGAAAAAAAATCCCCGTTCGTTAATTTTCTCGCAGCATCGCGTTCACGCGTCCGCATAAAGGAAAACAGTACAGCTGAGGTAAAAATACAGTAATCGAGCGATAGAGCGAAAGAGCGGGGGGAGGTTTCAATGCCCTGCATTAATTATAAGCCTCGGAAAAAGAGAGTCGATAAACTGCGCAGCGAGGCTTTAATTACTAGCCATTCACGAGTAATTTCTCCCTCCCTCGTTTCTTTTTAAAGAGCGAGGAAGAGAGCGAAGAGGAGACAATTCAGGACGTTATTGTTCCGAGAACGGGGAGGGGAGGAAGAAGGAGGAGGGGGAAGTGTCAAACAACAAAACCGATTAATCGCCGACGAGAGGAGTTTGAAAACAAATATATACATATATAGATATGTATACATAAAACGACCAAAATAATTAGAATTAACAACATCCATTACTAAAGTCTTCAAGTTCGCTTATATCAAGGCATGAATTTTATCGAATCGAAAGTGCAACGTCCTTTTGTTACGCAGAAATTTTTTTTCTTTTTCTTCAATTTGAAAATTAAACCCGTGGATTGCAATGTTTGGCCATTGGGATATTTAATGAAATTCGTGCTATAAATAAATTGATCATATTTGAGTTGGCTGTTCAAGAATAAAGATTTACGATTATTTCAGGTGAAATAATCGAGTATTTAAAATTAAACAAAATAGATTTAAAAATTAAATTAAAAGTGGAAACGAGAATTTTTTTTTTTTTTTTTTTAAATCAACTATTATAAGAATGAATTGCTCGTTAAAATAGTAAACAATAAAAAAGTAATTACAAAGAATCTTAAACATCGAGATATAAAAAAAAAACCGGGAAAGAGGGAGAGAGAGAGAGAAAGAGAGACGGCGAATTTTGCAAGACCGACGCGATGTTCTCTGGCTCGTGTCTCAATTTCAGCAGGAGCAACATCGGGCACGTCCGGTAAGTGTTACCTCGTGGATTAAGCGCGTCTAATCCGATTTATCCTCGTTCGGTAACGAAAAAACAAAACAAAAAAACACGCGCGCGCACACATACACACACACACACACACACAGGCACGTAAATAAAAAGTAAAAGGCAAACGAGGAAGCAAACCTGCCGAAGTTCAATCGGGCAGCAAACCCGACCGAGAGGTGAGAGATTTTAGCCGAAAATACACGTCGGTAGTTTTAGCTCTCTCTCTCTCTCTCTCTCTCTCTCTCTCTTTTTCACAACATCGATCTCGCTCGGCCGGAACTTAACGACGAATCAATGAAAATCTTTGAGAAATCATATCTGCATATATAAATAGCTTTGTTGTTTTGTTTTATTTTACTTTTTAATTTTTTTTTTTTTTTTTTCTTTTATTCATTCTTTTTTTATCTCTGTGCAGTATAAAGATGATTTTTAAAATTTTTGATACACGTTAAGAGAACATTTGGAGAATTAAATGTCTTATACTTGATCTAGTTTTGTAATCAATGTGCGTAGTCACATTTCTCGTGAATTTGAAAAGTTATTTCTCGTTTTGTTCAAGAGCGAACGATATACTTTTGTACGTTTAAAAAAGTTTTCCTTTTAAAAAAGAAATACACATCTTTAAAGACTATCGAGAACTTCTTAACTTAAATGGTAACGAAAAAACAAACCTCTTATGTATGTTAAGAACTACGTTATAAAAAAAGCTCCTTTTCCTTTTTAAATAAAAATACTTTCCAACGCGATACTCTTTCTTTCGAATAAGATTAAAAGCGTTCAATTTAATGCGATAACATTTCGAGGAAAAAAAAACGTTTTCTTATTATGCTTCTCGACGTCGCGATTTCTCAAAGTAAACGATGTCAAAGAGGTTTAGTTGTTTACAGAAAAAGCTCGAGAGTGAGAGAGAGAGAGACGAGAGACGAGAGGCTCGTGCACTCGGTCAACTAGGAAATCACCGCCTCTTTCGTTCAATGAGTTAAAAACGCTTTCGTTTATCTATCCTTTCATTTCTCGCGGTTTCTTCATTTTTTTTTTTTTTTTTTTAATTTTTTAGCGATGAAAAAACAATACCAACAATTTGTCATGATTATACGATGATTCTTCCACGCTTCTTTTATTCACGTTTCGACGTTTATGACACGTGTGTGCGTGTGTGTCAAGAAAAATCTAGAATATAAGTACAATTGAAAAATTTAACCGTAATATATCCAAAGAGAAATTGTTATGATTATTAGCTTTTTAAATAAAATAAAAATTGTATTCTTCAAAAATTTGAGGGATAAAATTCAATTGAAATCGTTCGATTCAATCAATTTTATTTAATTCACATTAAATTCGAAGATTTATTAAAAATTATTGCCGTTGTCAAAACGCTCATAATTTATAAAACGTAATTTAATGTAATTAAAAAAAAAAAAAAAAATTTTTTAAATTTAAACGATAATGCGAAACAATGTTAAATTATTAAAAATATTTCGTTTAATAAATTACGAAGAAAAATTCACAAAGGACAATTGAAGCAAAAAGACTTTTATAAACTCCGCGTCTTAAAAACCGATTAAATCGCCGTAATTCCCCCCACCCCCTCTCCTGACAACCTGAAATCCCGGTCTTTTCCTCCGCGATCCTCTCCTTCCTCAAATGTATGAACGTTTTCAGCCTACTAACCCGTACGGCGACTCTTACCTACGGAGCATCGTCAGCGTGTAAATGGTTTCCATACGCGCAAGCGCCTTCTCGATCGTATTAACATTTTTCTATACGTCCTCCTAGGCTGTATAGACATTCTATACGTCCTTTTAGGCTGTATACGTGCCAGGAGAAAAAAAAGTTAACAGCGCCACTGCTATGTATTTGTCGCTTCATATAGCCTAGCATGTGAGTCTTCATCGAAACTTATATTTTCGAAACGCGTAATAAGACTTATGTATGTTGAGCGAAGGAGAGAGAACGAGATAGCGATAAGAGCGCGCGCACCATTGCTCCCACGTGACCACCCTATCTCTGTCTCGCTCTCTCCTTCGCTCAGTATGTACATTCAAGCGACCACGGGGCTCTGCTTTTCTTTTGTTTTCTTTCAGTATAGTGTATCGTTGGTCGGTAATATTCGTTCTTAATATGTGAGAAGAAGAATAAAAATGGACAATTTATTAAATAATAAAAAAAAAAAACGAGTGATAGTGACAGTGATGAAGAATGCAAACGTGAATTAAATAAACTAATAGAAAAAGCAAAGTCTAATATAATCCCGCAAAATTAAAAAATTTAATAATAAGTGATTTTAAAGTGATAATTTTTTAGTTTATAATTTTGTTTGTGATTTAGATAAATGATTTAAAAGTTTTTTGTGAAAAGAAATTAAATTTAAAATATTTAAAAAAGTTACTGTTTTTTCATGTTAAATAAGAGACTAAAATTCATTGATTATACAAAAAATGTGTTAAACAAATATAGTATTGTTATGATAAAAATAACATAAGAAAGTATTTATATTAATTATAATAGTATTAATATTATTAATAAGCCTTCAAATCTTATAAAAAAAACTTTTGTTAAAAATATTATTCTGTATAAATATTTAATAAATATACTCAAGAAATTTATATTTTTTAATAAATAATAATTGTTCAAGAATTAATTTTATTTTTAAATATTAATCCATTTACTATTTTTTTTAATTTCATAATTTATATTTATATTTACATTATGTTGTCTGTCACTTTTTGACACACATGTACATGTACGCGTGTGTGTACAAAATGCGCATGCGTTAGCAGACGATATCTGTAGTTTACGAACTGTCAGTACGGGTTCGAAATTGCATTTAATTGATATGCAACAAAATAAAATTAATTATTCTGTTAACTAAGTAAGAGTCTTCGTACGGGTTACAAGGCTGAAAAATTTTTTAAGCACCATGAGTGAACCTCGCGTCATTAAAGCTTTCGGCTCATATTTTGTGGATGGATAGAGGCGCCTTAGTCGCTCGCTGCGCTCGCGACTGCGGCCCTACTATCCATCCACAACATATTTTGCCTCAAGCTGTAATGACGCGAGGCTCGCACAAGGTACATAAATAACTAATACGTACGTATCCGGGCTTGTACATAAACCCGCTACATAAGCCCGATAAAGAAACGAAATCGAAAAGTTTTCAGTGCCAACGAGAGCGGAACAAGTGCGACAAAGAAGTAGACACACCAGACCGACTAATTATAATAATACGCGAGTAAGAAAAAGAGAGAGAGAGAGAGAGTTTCGATAGCGCCGAAAGAAAAAGAACGAGTTTGCGAATCCTCCTCCTTTGTCTATCTTATCCGACGATTACTTAATTAATTCGCTAGGGTTAATTAAGCGGCGCTTCGCGGCCAATTAATAACCGCTCGACGTATTATTTCGAGATGAGCCGCGATTACTCTTTTATATTTCGAGATTATTATACGCTCGAGTGTTAAATCTTATCTCGTGAAAATTGACGCCGAGAGCTCGCGTTGGATCTTCATTTTTCTCTCGCCGATATTATAATAGACTTTTATTATTTCGATTATTACAAACAGAGCTTCGACGAATTAATTTACACGCGATTGAAACTTTATTAAGAATGAAACATTTTAGTTTTTTTTTTTTTTTTTTTTTTTTTAACTGTAATAAATATCGTAACGCGTGCTTTAAAAATAAATGCATGTATTTAACCATTAAGATCAAAATTACAACTTGTAAGTTTTCTCTATTCTTTAATCAAAACTTTAAAAACAACATCTAAACATTTAATTAAACTGCCTTTTTCAAACTTTTTCGCTACAGTGGAATCGTCATTAGGCAAACGTTTACGCTTGACAAACCCAATATCACCGGTGCAAAAGCAGTTGTTTTCTAAACGTTGAAAAGTACGCATAAAGCTTATACTAACGTTAAATTTGTAAAATGAAGGGTTAAACGTTCGCGATATTAAGGAGTAAAGAACCCGCGTAAATATAGATATAGACTTACCAAGTTGCGTTAAAGATTATACATTCTATGCAGCAAAAGAAAAGGGAGAAATAGTTTCGAACGCATTGAGTGTGTGTGTGTGTGTATGAGATCGAATGGAATTTACGGTTATTTCGCAAAGCGATCCCAACGGGGCGAAAATTTGAAGGCAACTAGCTCCAGGCAAATATTCAAAGACCCATATTTTATCTCTTTTATTTGAATTTATCTTCCAAGTTATATAACTGCAATTTTTAAGGTTACTTAATTATCTTTGATGCGCTCGCGAATTTTAAAATTTTACGTATACTTTTAGTCGACGGATACAAAATTTTGTGCTTTCTTGTTTTTTTTTTTTTTTTTTTTTTTTTGTTTTCTAAGCAACAAAAAAAACCTTGAATGCATAGAATTAGAAGCGAAGTTGATTTTCATGAAAACCATTTCTATTTTCGAAAATTGAATGCCTCGGAAAGTACTTACGATGTAAAGAGAATTTAAAAACAATCTTGTTATCTTTGGATATCTTTGCACAAAATTACTACGAGAGAGAAAGAGAGACAGAGAGAGAGAGAGAGAGAGAGAGAGAGAGAGAGAAATTTCTCGCTAAATGAAAAAATCTCGAGTGTACTCTTCTCCACCGACTTCAGAATATTTAGGAAGATTACAAAAAAGACGCGTTCTCTTTTTTCGCATTACGAGTGTATTCGATGAACTTCTCTCTCTCTCTCTCTCTCTCTCTCTCTCGGTAGAGTAAAATATTAGCTCTTTTCTTCGATGTCTGCGAGTGCCTTAATTGACTGGATCTTTATTAATTTTCTTTTCTTTCTTTTCCTTTTTTTTTTATTATTATCTCAAGTTGAATAAAATTTCAATTATACTTTGTAATAAATTCACAAGTCAATTAAATAGCCTCCTAAATTAATTGTATTTTGAATTAAACGTTTTGAAAAAGCAGCGCAGAACTGCGCCGTATTCTTCGGGTTATATTTACAAAAGAGAAACGAATTTTTTAATAACCGTCCTTGATTTTCATTTCAAACGAAAAGTTAAATCTGGACTCGATTTTAGTTAACGACGAGTTGTAAAATAAAAAAACAATGTACAAGACTCTCTCTATTATATATATACATATATATAGAAAGAGAGAGAGAGAGAGAGAGAGAGAGAGAGAGAGAAAGGAGTGGAAGAGAGAAAGAAACCTTTCATTAATTTTCAACAATGAACTTGTATATCTTTCGCTTTTTGCGCGGTTCGTTTTTACAAAAAATGCGCGAGAGAGAGAGAGAGAGAAATCCTCTCGATAATCGCCGGCATTCGGGGAGATTCATTTCCCGAGCCTCGGACCTTTCGGCCACCGTCACCGACTCTCTTTTCTTCCTTTTCTTTCTCTTTCTTTTTTTCTTTCTCTCCATCTATCTATCTCTCTCTTTCTTCATTAATAAAACAGCGGCCAGCCGCGCGACTGCCGCGGTGTACGTGTGTACCCGCGCTCGGGAGCCATTCGCTCGCTCGTTAAACCGTCCGTGGATAGGTGTATGCAGAGTATAGCGCGAGGGGCATTGTTCACGCCGGAATTAGATTTTTTCAATTAAGTCCCTTCTCTCTCCCTCTCCCCCCCCCCTCTTTGGCTCTTGGGGACAAGGGAGGAAAAAAGAGCGAGGCGGGAGGGAGGAAAGAGAAAAATAGAAAGAGAAAGAAAGAAAAATGGCAGAGTTTACTTGTTGAGGAAGAATTGGAGCAGGAGGAATTACATCTACTTCCTTTTGTATGCGCGCGAGCCCCCTTTTTTTTCGTTTTTTTCGTTTTTTTTTTTTTTGCTTTTTCTCCGCTTTTTTTTTCGTTCTTTGCGGTTGGTTAATCCACCAGGAATTAGCTTTATGGCCTTAGGTATACCGGAGTGCGCTTAACGTCACGTACTGTTAAATCTAAAATATGCGAAAGCGTAAGAAAGGGAATTTAATGGCTGATGAATTTATGGTTGTTCCGACAATATACATATTCACTTTTCGATGATTTATCGATACGCGTACGTTATTTAATAACTATTACGCGAAATTTTTAGAAATAAAATAATTGTAAAATAAAAATTCTTCGAGAAATTTAATGACGCTATTTTATTTAAAAGTGATAATAACGACTTTTAAAAGTTTTGAAATTTTCGGCCATGGATATTGAATTCGAAAAGTTTTAAAAGTTCGAGTTAATCTAGGAAAATTTGAAAGTGAAAAATGACTTTTTTTAACTAAAACAACGGTAATGTACGGCTCATTGAATCATTAAAATCCTTGAAATATTGCGGTAGCTTTTTCAACCCTTTGAAAGACTAATCTACACGCGGAAGTACAAAATTAACCACTTGCATTCCAAACCCTTCGATCGAAAAGAGAGAGAGAGAGAGAGAGAGAGAGATTCCTAAAATTACCAAAATATCCATTCACTAAAAGTCACAACCACCGAAAAAAAGCAAAATAAAAATAAAGAATCCGAGTTTAAAATCAATTCCCATTTCGCGACACGCGATGTACATATACTGCAACATGAAAGTAGTGGAAAGCCAGTCGCTCTCACTCTCTCTCTCTCTCACACACACACACACACACACATGCACACATACGCTCGCAATGTTTAGCCGACCGACGTTTGATTTAACTTCCGGGCTATACAAGCGGAAGATAGAAGCACGAGAGAGAGAGAGAGAGAGAGAGAGACAGCGCGCGGTTAGTCGGTGGCCATCCACCGCAAACTGCATCCGGTAGCCCGGCAGAGATGCTGCACGACGGAGATAATGGAATGCGCGAATCCAGACGAGTGCGAAAGAGAGACAGAGAGAGAAAATTCAATCCCTGCCATGAGCTACATTGGCCGTGAAAGGACGATAGCTTGGCTTGACGTTTCGCTCTTTTACTCTCTTGCTCTTTTTTTAATTTCTCTCCTTTTTTATTTTTCATTCGATGTCTGGGCCTCCCTCGGTTCTGCTATAGACTCCTTTTTTTCTTTTTCTTTTTTTTTTTTTTTTTTTTTTTCGGTCCTCGGTCACCGTTTCATTGCTACTACCCTCTCTTTCTCTCTCTTTCTGTCTGTCTTTTGGTCCTGTTGTCGCGATTTTACGAACGATGAAGTGCGCACGAGGACCGTAGCGATTATTAATTCGTCGATTTCCGCTTGTTTTTTTATTCTTCGTCATTTTTTTTCGAGTCACCACGCGCAACTTTGTTTTTTCTTCTATATCCTTTTCTTTACGCTGCATCCTAAAAAGCTATATTTTATGGCGCAGGATTGATTTGTAAATATTAGGCCAATATTCCAAACACATAAAGGAAAGATCTCCTTGACGCGTGTATCGATCGCTCGAGATTTCGAAACGAGATAATACTTCGTGACCTAAATTAAAAAATTAATAAATTCAAGATGACGTCGTCTCGTAAAATATGAAACGTTTTATAAACTGTTCGCCTGCGTAAAACGACGTAATAAAATTAATATTCTTTGAAAATGTTATTAAATTTAACAATCCATAGCAAAAAAAAAAAACAAAGTATCGTAATTTTTAAATTAAAGAAAATTATTCAAAAAATTGTTTGCCGAGCGTTCGAAAACATTCGATATATATTCCGAGCATTGTTTATTAATAATGTCTGATAATAAAAAATTTGCATATAAAAACGAAAAGTACGATATTAAAGTTGTATTTGCAGTTGAAATAAAAAATTTAATAACGCAATTTATTATACGAAAATTGAGTGAATAAACGTTTTAAAAATGGAGATAAAAGTGCAAGCGCGTTAGTTTATTTAACTTTAAAAATACACAATTATATAGCACACCGAATAAAATAAACGAATTACGAAACTAACAAAAGAAAAAAATTGACGTCACAATGAATTATTATGAATTTTTTATACTTTTCTCGATCTTTCATAGAATTAAATGATTTGAGGATTGAAAAAACGATACTCTTGACTAATAAGGCAGTCTCTTTGAAATAATTAAATTTGCTACTTTACATAATCAAAAAGATTATTCCAATTGATATTATCCTTAAAAATATCTCTTCTATCTCTTAAAGCTCTCGAGAGCTTTTTAAATAATTTTTTTGTACTGCATGATTTCTAATGATAGATAAATAAAATTTCAAAATAATTATTAATTTTTCAATAAGTAAAATTTCATCCAAAAAAAAAAAAAAATCAGACACACAATGCATTAGAAAGTTTGCGCCCGTCCAATTTAAACTAATCGCGATCTCGCATCGGTAGAGGATTCCTTTAGTCGCAAATCGAAGAAGGGCCGATCCAAGACGCGACATCCAAGAATAAACCACTTGAATAATTGCAAACGCGCGCGCGACTCGAGTCGTGTTAGACTCGTTAGAAGCTCGACAACGGTATATGTGTATATGTATATATACAAGCGTACGCGACGACGATCTCGATACGTTCATCGACCGATCGGCTTCGAAAATAAATCGAGTCCCTTCTCCTCTTTATTTCCTGGCGATTTCCCGGGATGCGCGGCCTAAACTTAGCCAACGATGCTTCGACGTGCCGTGTCGCAGTCGTCACTCGTTCGCTCGCCTTTGTCTCGACTTTCGAGAGAGCGCGATTATTTCGCGCTTTCCTTATTTGCATCCCCGATACGTTGGACGTTCGTCTTCTCTCTCTCTCTCTCTTTCTTTCTCTCTTTCTTTCTCTTGAACACTATTGCTTTCTTTAGGACGCAGCTGGCTATTTCGTGAGAATTTGCCAATCGCGCTACACGGCTTTCATACATTTCCCTTAGAATAAAAAAGAAACGGTTTGCGTGGTATGAAAACAATTTCGGTCCAATTAATTTTCTCCTTTCATTGAAAATTTCAAAAGCATGTTTTAAATTGGACCCACTTGCCATACAAAACTCTTTCTCGCTTCGCTTTCATAAAAGATACACGCTTGAAAAAGAAAGAAAAAAAAAAAAAAAAAAAAAAAAACAAAGCTGTTGAAGGAATTAATTTGAAAAAAGCTGCCTGGAAAAACATTTATAAAACCGGCGTCTCAATTTGAAATTTAAATTCGAAATTCACCTCATCCGTTGTAAGCAAACAGCCCCGAGCTAACGCTAAGGAAAATCCAGTTGCAAGAAAGGCACCGGGTCGAAAAAACATCCCCATTTAAAGTAGTTGCAGAAGAATAAGAAGAAGAAAAAAAAAAAGAAGCGACGAAGAAAAAGCAGAAGGAGCAGCAACGTTTCTTTCACGCTCAGCGTGTCTCTGCTTTTTCAATTTCTAGTCAAGTCGATCAAACGGTACATATGTATCTCACGGGCCGGTGTTTATCCGACGCTTAACGCGCTTCTTAACTCGGCGCGCAAACACACTCGTATAGAGCGAGAGAGAGAGATAGAGAGAAAGAGATTAGCTTTCAGGAGTGTTATTGCTATCGCGCAGTTTGGTCACGATTTCCTGGCGTACGCGGCTTGCGCGCTCTACCCTCCCCCCCCCCTCTCCAGACTCGTAATCGATTAAGCTCGGCACTCGGCGCTCGAGCGCTAACTAGTCGTTCACGTGTTATGCCCGACTGTCTTTCGCATAATGTGCAGCTTTTGCAAATTTTGAACGATACGCGGCTCTCCTCGTTGTTTAATACCCGGCGGATGTGCCCGAGCATAATTTGTACCTTATTTGTTCGCGAATAATTTATAATTTTCTTTTACCTCTATAATTTTTCAAATTAATGCTAATTATGTTAAATCATTATAAAACATAAAAGTCGTAATCATTGAATAAAAGAATCGATTATTATTAAATTTTCCAAATTACAATGAAATTTTCAATCGAGCGAATGAACTTCGTGTAATATATTTATTACCGATTGCAAATTGTACAAAAATATATTATGGCTAAAATAACGAGGGATATTAATTCCTTCCACGTCGAAGCTTCCGAAATTTACGGCTAGAACAGAGCTAAGGACTCGAACGTGCTCGATCGTTAACATGCGCATTCTCTCGCAAGAGGGAGAAAGAAAGACAGAGAGAGAGAGAGTGAGAAAGAGAGACAGAGAGGTGGGCTATTTTATTACAAGTCAGGGAGCACGAGAGTATGTCTTTACGTGCTGCGTCAGAGCTTGCGCTTCGAGTTTGACTTTCTAAGAGACGTACGCTTGACTGATTTTCAACACTAATTTCCCTTTACTTCTCTCTCTCTCTCTCTCTCTCTCTCTCTGTCTCTCTCTCTCTCTCTCTGTCTCTTCCTCCCTCCCTCTCTTTCTTCTTTGTTCTTTTTTTATTTTTATAAATGCTGAAAACTGTTTAATGTTTACTGAAAATTTAACACGAAATTATTCGAGATTTTATTTTTATTCGTATTGATAGCATAAAAATATGTAATTTTCTAATAAAAATTCGATGCAGCAATAAAATTTATATTTAGCGGATGCGATGAAATTTTAAAATGTACATATATATAGTTTCTAATATATATATATATATATATATATATATATATATATATATATATATATATATATATATATACATATTTTTTTTTTAAAGGATCAAGTTATTTTAAAAAGTGAATAATTTAATGATATTCTTTGCAAAAATAATCTCTTCGAAATAGCTACCTTTTTTTAAATTCTCCTCAGATTATAAATACAGGCTAAAATTTATAAAAATATATTCCTAAATTATTGAGGAATATTAAAATATGCAATAAATTTATATTATTTATAAAAATCAAGAATAACAAGAAACGAAACTCAGACAATGATTAAAATTTTTAATAAATTTTCAACGATGTTTTAAAATAAACTCTTGGGCTATATATGTGTGTGTGTGTGTACATAAAAAAATTGGTTTAATAAAAAAGTTTTTAAACAAAGTTTTCATAGCCAGGTTAATTTAAATGACCGTCGGAAAAAGAAAATCAAAGCAAACTCAACGAGAAACTTTCCGGCGCTCCCGTTCGCGGCACTCGTTCGAGTAAAAGTATTTTTTTAATTAAAATCAATCGTCCAATACACGATTAGCAAAACAATACTCCACAAAGACGTAATTTTATTCTCTTAGCTCGCAGAGGTAGCAGAGGCAGCAACAACAGCTCGGATTGTCGCGCTCTCGGAATTAGCAATTGTAATGTCCCATAATTGTGATTCCTTAACCAAAAACTACGTAAGCGCTAAAGTCTTATCTTCTCTTTTTTCGAAAGCTCGAAAGGAAAAGCGACTCCCCGTCGATGATTGTTGACGTGCTTAATCGAATAACAACACAGCTATAGACGGCTATAAGGTAAAAGAGAAAAGGATGCGAGAGAGAGAGAGAGAGAGAGAATTGAGGTTGCCGTTGCTGGAACAGAGTTAATTCCGGTGAAGAGCTTTCTCGCTCTTCTTCCCACTCTCTCTTTCTCCGTCTCTCTTGTGAACGATCGCACGCAGGCGCGCGTGTTTACCGCTCGGGTTGAATGCAGGGCAGATGCACTCGCAGCGAGAGAGCGCATCTAAGAGCCATGGCGTGTCGGCCTAATGGCGGTCGTCTCCTCTCGAATTTACCTGGAAATCTCGTTACCGGCACTTTGCCTTTCGAACGGCTTGCCCTCGCAAACGTTCCCCGCGTATACAACCTCGTCGTCTTTGGACGAGAACAT
Organism: Chalcis sispes; assembly: GCA_949987625.1. Lineage (NCBI taxonomy): Eukaryota > Metazoa > Arthropoda > Insecta > Hymenoptera > Chalcididae > Chalcis > Chalcis sispes. The sequence continues at coordinate 71,709,893 of OX465096.1, forward strand.
GTTATATGGATGCATTTTCATTCTCTCTCTCTCTCTCTCTCTCTCTCTATACCGCGTATCGCATCCACTCGAGTTGCTTTCAGCCTAACTTTCTGCAGAGAAAGCGAAAAGTGGATGGACCGAGAACTCGATGACGAAGACGACATCAGTGCGTGCGTCGTTACTCGTCGAAGGTAAACTACGAGAGAATGGGAGAAAAAATATCTTTTAAGATTCAATTTGTTTACTTTTTAAAAGTCCGTCAACGCTGTTTGCGTCGAAATAATTTATGCTTGATATTTAATAGTTAGTTTAGAAAGAGTTTCATGCGCTTCCATCAAAATGAACTTGTTTCGGTCCTTCGCATCCTTTATACATTTTACTTCTATACCCTTACTAACTTTTTTTTTATCTGAACATAGATAATTAAAGAAAAAATATTGAGTCCATCCAAAATGAAAATTTTCTGTCTTTTTTTTGCTCCAATCGCATAATTACGTAATTCCTTATGTACACAAATAGGTGTATATATATATATATATATATATATATATATATATATATATATATATATATAGATAGATAGATAGATAGATACACATTCATAGAGCAAACATGATATGCAGAGAAAGGCAGCTTCGCACAAGTGCACCGTGAGCGCATGTAGAACCTTTGCTTGACTCTCTCGCTCTTTGTTATTCTCCATTTACCTCTATTTGCTTATCTCTCTCTCTCTCTCTCTCTCTCTCACACTCTATATTTCTCTCTTTCTCTTTTTTTCTCATTCTCTCTCTATTTCTCTTTAGCTCTAAAGCTACACATCTCTCGCTCTCGTGTGTCTCTATTTTTTCTTCCCTCTTTGCGTTCGTTCCACGCGAGGTTCTACCTTTCTTTGTGGCAGTACTCAAAGCCTTTGTCTCTTCTTTTTATCGTTCTCCTTTCTTTTTCCTCTCCTCCCTTCCCTCCCCTTATCCTCTTGTTCTTTTTTACTTTTTTGCATTCGTTATTCCCTTCCTTTGCTCCCTTTATCGCGGATGACTGACTGCCGCGTTATCACTGCCCTTTGATTCAGCGCAAATTTTATCAGTTTCGAGGACATTCGATGGCTACTTCTTCGTGCATCGAAACTTGGCATGCGCGTTTGTTTGCTCTTTTTTTTTTTTTCTTCAATATTATTATTTCCGTTTATCGAATTCTGCGGATATTAGCGAAAGGTATACGAAACCAATTCTTTTGAATTAATCTTTGTTTGCTTATCTTTTTTGCGCTCGCTTTGTAGTTTTTTATTTTCATGCCTCGTTTGGTCCATGGCTTTTTTGCGATCTGATTACGCTTCTATTACCTTTTCTTTTTTTTTTTACCGCTTTCAATTCCAACTTTATTCTCTATTTTTAGCTTTGATTATTTTTTTTTTTTTTTTTTTTTTTTTCAAATAAATATTGATTAATGCAATAAAGCAATAAATAAATAAAGGATAAGAGACGTTGATAATTTTGCTGAAAGCCTACGTTAGCTTTTTATTGTTAGCAAAAAAGATCTTCCTCGGATTTCTCTCCTCGGTCAAGTACAAAGTCATATATGCTCAAACGATTTAAAGCACTAAAGCAATATTGTTATTTACAAAACATTTGCACACATTTTCGCTATGCATCTTAATATAAAAGCGACCTTTAAATAGAATTCGCATACGTGAATTTAACACGAATAATAATATTGTTCCTCGAGTTGCGCAATATTAATGACAAAATGAAAATGACTTTCGAGCTTGAAGCTCGTCCGACGTTTCGTCGAATATCATATAAAGTTTAACAGCTTTTAGTTGAAGCAATAAATCAGCGACTACGTTAAACTTTTCGACCGAATAAATTTTCCGAAAATATTTACAAACAATTCCAATATAGAAGAGGCAGATAAAATTGAAGCACAATAGAAAAGCTAATAAAAATCTTTCCATCCGACAATTTTTGCTCAATATTTCACAGCCCCAAGTAAAAAACATTCACGAGGAGCAGCAATCGTCGTCGCGAGTGAGTGGCGTTCACGCCCGTGTGCAAAAAAATTCCATCCTCCGTGTACACATACACCCATGCCTGCGTCCATCTCCCCTCCTCTCACACACACACACACACACATACACACGCGTGTGTCTCTCTCGTCTCTTCCAAGTGAGCTCCGTTACCTTTATCTCTCTCTCTCTCTCTATCTATCTCTCTTTCTCTCTATCTCTTCTCTGCCATCTCTGAAGCTCTCGTGTTAACGCTTTTATCCAAGCGCTAAATTGAACTAAAAATATACACGTACGATGATAATCCTTTGCGAGTCTCCAGCTGACCGTTCATGCGTGGAAAGCTGCTGCTGGCCTCGCTGGCTCCGTTGTCGCTCGCTCGCACACGACGCCGACGACGGTTACGTTACCCTTTGAAGTTTACCCCTTCCCTCCTGGCCTCCGACCGCAGATATATATCAACCCGCACCCCGGCCATATACCGAGAGGAAAAGAGATTAAAGAAGCCGCGTCCTCGTCTCCTCTCTTGCGGAAAGGTGAGGTTACGGGGACGTTACGAATAGTCCTCTCTCTCTCTCTCTCTCTCTCTCTCTGCGCTTCTATAATTTTTGAGAAACTATACTGGTTAAACATTTCCTCTTTTAGATCTCTCTCTCTCTATCTCTCTCTCTCTCTTCTGGATTACATTAGAATGAAGACGACATTCTCGGTGTACTGTCTTTAATTCCAAAACGTATTTCTAACACCGAAGCCGCGAATAAACAATGCGTAGGATCCTTTATTTGAACCGTTGCTTCGTTTCGTAAATATCTAAAATAAATAAAGACAACCGCATCTAATGATCAAAAGTCGAAATAATTCGAATTACTTATTCTCCGCTCTCTATATTTATATTGTAACGCCTTCGGACTCGTCATTCGTGAGCGTAATAACAATTACGCTGCAAGCAAACACAACGTAACACATCGTTCAATAAGTCCCGAGAATAACAACGAAAAAAAACATTTTTTTTCAAAAATCATTTTTATTCATCAATATAATCTCCTTTTAGAGTGATACAATCTTTCCAGCGCCTTTCCAACATTTCTATACCATGTTTATAGAAGGATTTATCCTTTGCTTCAAAATAGGCTTCAGTTTCGGCAATGACCTCCTCATTCGAGCCAAATTTTTTTCCCTGGAGCATTTTTTTGAGATTAGCAAAGAGCCAGTAGTCGCTGGGGGCTAAATCTGGCGAATACGGGGGGTGGGGAAGCAAATCAAAGCCCAATTCGTTCAATTTTGCCATTGTTTTCATGGACTTGTGGCATGGTGCATTGTCTTGGTGAAAAAAGATTTTTTTCTTCTTCATGTGCGGTCGTTTTGCTGCGATCTCCTCCTTCAAACGTACCAACAAGTTAATATAATAATCATTGTTGATCGATTTACCTTTTTCCAGGTAGTCAATGAAAATCACGCCATGTGTATCTCAGATGATTGCCGATTCGACTCCGGAGTGAAATGATGTATCCATGTTTCATCCATGGTCACGTATCGACGCAGGAAATCCTTTTTATTGCGAGTAAATAGCGATAAACAGCTCTCTGAAGCAACGTCGACTCGTTGCTGTTTTTGTTCCACTGAAAGCAATCACGGCACCCACTTAGAAAAAACCTTTTTCATGCTCAATTTTTCATGAAGGATTGTAAATACGCTTCCAGATGATATCTGTGTCATTTCTGCAATCTCACGGACCTTCACTTTGCGATTTTTCATTACAATTTTTAACACTTCACTCACATTTTCCTGTGTAACGGCTTCCAATGGCCTACCCGAACGTTCCGCATCGTTTGTGTCCGTACGACCACGTTTAAACTCAGCATACCAACGACAAATCGTTGGTTTGGATGGAGAGGAGTCCGGGTAATGTTTTTCAAGCCATTGCTGGGCTTCTACGGTGTTTTTACCCATTAAAAAACAATGTTTTATCAACACGCGAAACTCGCTTTTTTCCATTTTTCAAACAAATTACAAAGTGACTTTACTCTAACCTCGATAACTCTGCTGTCTGTGATCCGATCGACGTGAAATTTTTACACGTTTCATGTAAAGGTTCGCACTCTATGGAAACGTGGCCAGTTTGGTACTACTAGCACCATCTCTGGGTTAGTCTCGGGACTTATTGAACGATGTGTTATATATCGGAGAAAAAGAAAAAAAAAAGAAGTTACATCGTAGAGTCGTTAAAGTTTCACGAGAGAAAGAGAGGTGCAAAGAAAATTTGTTGAGCATCGGAGCTTCGGGAGTAAGAAAGTATAAAACGCGAGTAAATACGACCACCCGGGGAATATAAACTCGGTAAACCTCCCTTACATATAGAAAACTATACCTATACGCCAGATGCTGCCGCTCGCTTACACGTGTGTTATCCCAAGTCGCTCGTATTTATCACTTTTTAATATCTCGGCCATTCGTCTGTTATATATATATATATATATATATATATATATATATATATATATATATATATATATATATATATATATATATATATATATATATATATACACATGTGTGTGTGTGTGTAAATGTGGAGCACGTATATATCGGAGCAAGTTGTACATAGCCTGGTTTTCGCGCGCTGGTGTGTTATTATGTATACTTTTTGCTCCGTTTGTACTTTTGTTTACAAAAGTTATAATTTCCTCCTTCGCTTCAGTTATGATTAATGCGCACTTTGTAGTCGAGTAGAGCCTTTAATTATTATCACTTTCAAGTATACGCGTAAATATCGCGCGTCTGTGTTCGCGTAAATAAAATTACAAAGTTACCGGGTAGTAATATCCGAGTACGTTTTAATTAAAATAAATCAGCGTTCAATTATCGACGATAAAGTTAAACTCTATATCGTTACCGATTTAATTTCGCGACGAAGAATATTTTATTTCCCAGTCCGCGATGTAATCGTTATCCGCTCGAGTCAAAGCTAATCCATCGCGATCGTTTTCTTTCCCCAACTTGCCAAAATAAACTGTTTCTCTGTAATAACAACGGAAGAACATCCTCGAGCTTCTATCGCTCGTAAAGCAGCGCGTAAACGTCGCAGCGTTAATCGCGCGTACGACGAGATCCGAGAACGATCTCCCGTGACGTAATATTTTTGCGTTCCGCGTACGTGTAAAACGTCTCCTCGGAATCTTTAACGGACGCGCAAATTCGTTTCGGCAAATTTATGCCCACTTATACGGACGCCCTCGCGATACCGAGCAATTTTCCTTCGTTTACGATCTCGCTCATCTGCGTTGGTACGCGCGCGCGCGCGCAACTCGCCATGTAAGCTTTTCTCCGAGAACTGAGTATCGATGTACAAAGACTAGCTGACCGACGAAATGTTATTAATTTCATAATTGCGCTAGATTTTTCTAAGCGTTTTAAATTAAAAGTAAAAGAATTTTCATTCGCAATGTATTACCGAGACCATGATTTGATATTTTAGATTTAATATGATTAATAATAGCAATTTTGAAAAATATAAATCCGACGGAAGTATTATTACTTAGCATTCGGTAACGTCATCGCTGACTCGGTGCAGTTGCATAAGAAATTTCATTTACTTGACTAACGCCGAGAATTTGTGGAAAATTATTCTCCCGAGTACGTTTGACTGAATGACACACGAAACTCGGCGAATTAACGTTGATTAAATACCGTTATACATTTCCGTGCAATTAAACGTTTCGTAATCCTTATTAATATACTAAGTAAGAAAAAGTTTAAGAACGTCATTTTTCTTACGTACACCTACATAACTATATACGAGGTCTGGCTATTAAATAACGAGACTGGTTACGAAAAAGGGTTTTATTATAAAAATTATTCTACATTCGAATGCTCCCCTTCAATATACTCCCCTTCCCTCGCCACACACCTTTCCATACGTTTTTTCCATTGATCGAAGCAGTGCTGGAAGTCTTCTTTGGTGAGGGCCTTTAGGAGCTCTGCTGTTTTTTGCTTTACCGCTTCCATCGACTCAAATCGGGTGTTCGAGCACTGGAGTGCGCTTACCGGCCAAATACTGCTTCACAGATAGCGCGTTATGGGCAGGTGCGTTGTCCTGGTGCAAAATCCACGAGTTGTTCTTCCACAACGCGGGCCGTTTCTTACGAACTCGTTCTCGCAGTGTTGCCAAAACTGACAAATAGTAAGTCTGGTTGACAGTCTGACCCTCTGGAACCCATTCAGTCATCACGATACCGTTAATGTCGAAAAAAACGATCAACATTGCCTTGAATTTTGATTTGGACATCCTTGCTTTTTTGATTCTGGGCGATTCAGGCGTCTTCCAATGCATCGATTGCCGCTTTGTTTCAACATCGTATTGAAAAATCCACGTTTCGTCGCAAGTAATAATGTTTTTCATCAGCCCGGAATCTTTTTTTAACCTTTCAAGGAAATCTGAGCAGACCTGTTGACGCAAGAGCTTTTGGTCAGGAGTCAGGTTTTTTGGCACCAACTTCGCACAGACTTTTGTCGTGTGTAATTCCTCGTGTAAAATTTGTTTAACCGTTTCTTTATCGGCGTTTACAGCCTCGGCAATCATTCGGATGCTCATTCGACGATCTGCACGCACAATTTGGTTGATTTTGGTCACTGTTTCCGGAGTTGAAACAGTGACAGGGCGACCTGGGCGTTGGTCATCTTCAGTGCTCACTCGGCCCTCACTGAAGCGCTTACACCACTCAAAAATACAAGCACAAGATAGAGAATTGTCCCCATAGGTCTCTTGCAACAATTTACAGCACTCAGTTGGAGTTTTTTTCAATTTAACGAGAAATTTGAGATTGATATGTTGCTCCTGTTTTTCGTCACACATGGTTTTCGGCACGAGAAAAAAACACGTTCGTTTCAAACCGCTACTGCACAAATACAATAATAGTGACGAGAACGTGTTTTGGTACGTGCATAGACAAGATATCTAGATACCCAACGCACTACTCGTTTTTTTCCCCACCCCTCTACGGCGCCCTCTAGGCGCGCAGTCTCGTTATTTAATAGCCAGACCTCGTATTAAAAGTTTATGGATTAAAGCATTACTAAGGAGAATTTTATAGAAGCGCGCCATTTTAAGGGACAACACCACTGTGACGGCTTCCAAAAATCGATTTTTTGAAAACCATCTAGAAAAATCTAAAATACATTTAAGAATAGAATGCCGTTGGTCCCAGGTCGAAAAAATAATTATTTTCGGAGATATTAAATATTTTGTGAAGCGGTGCAGGTCACATAAATTAACAAACTTCAAACTTTGAACGCATTTTTCTCAAAACCACTTTTTTGGGTGCAGCACGCAGCATAACTCAAGCAATTTTTATTCGATCGACTTCAAATTTGGACTGCATCAATAAAACTAGATTATCTAAAGAAGTACATAGGATTTTTTCGATATCTCAATAAAAAAAAAAGTTATAGCCTTTTTTTGACGAGAAATTTGGCTCGAAAATCGAACTTAAATTTCAAAAGCGTGCCTATTTTTTAAAAATCAATATTTTTTCAAATCCCTATGTACTTCTCTTCAAAATATCATATTATTAACGAAAACACTCGGTATTTTTTTTCAGATCGACTTTGAAGACAGTTCTGCTGCGTGCCGCGGATCACTGTAGAGGCAACAGCACCTGACGCGGGAGCTTCCCCAGCGCCACCATGGGGCGTGAAAAATTAAAAAAAAATTTTTTATCTATCTTTAATAAACAAGAAACAAAACAAAAACAAAATTTGGAATATGTCTTTTTTTCCCACAAAAAAGAAAAATTCTTGAAAAACGGCAAAAAAACCAGGGGGTCACAGTGGTGTTGTCCCTTAAACATTACGTCTCTTTTGAAAAATGCATGAGCCGTGTTAAACATAAGAAGCTTGTCTTTCATTCTTCCTGTATAACTTTTTTACTTTTATGCATCGTTCACTTTATGTCACCGTAACTCGAGCTGCAAGTTAAACATAAAACTTATATACCGGTGCACCGACAAGATTAAATACTTGCTATCTCTCGTATATATATGTAAGTGAGCGATGGACTGCGTTAAAATATAAAAAAAAAAACAAAAAAAAAAAAAAATGTTGGTCTTTTGAGACTGATCGAAGAAAAAAGTCTACCTACGTATAACGAATTTAAAAAAAAAGAAAAAAAACTTTTGATAAATTTTTTTTCGTGTGCTATTCAAATTAAAAAATTGTTTGAACAATTTTATAAAAATTGTAACTTTAAAAATTTCAAGTTTAAGCTTTTTTACTACCAACATTTTTGTTACACACGAAGTGAGATTTCCACTCTGAAAAATCTAAAACCTTTCGTTCGACACCTTGCCTCCGTAACAACGCAAAGTAACGCAAGCTAACGTTACCTTTGTACGCGAAAAAAAAGTTGGCGAAAAAAAAAAACAAAAAAACAAAAAAACAAAATAAAAAAGAGGAAAAAAAAGCAACTAGAGATTGACCGATTATTAACCGATCGGCATTGCACTTAAATTTCCCAATCGATCTGAGAGGTGCGCTTGATCGGGTCTCTGGTAACTTTTACGTGCCCCCGGAGGCAAGAGATGAGGGTGAACGATTCTTCCGGGATGTCGGTCAGAAAGTTCATTTGACCGGAAAGCACCTCGTCAAAGTCCGCATGTACGCGAAAAAGTGAGAGAGAAAGAGAGAGAGAAAGAGAGAGAGAGAGAGAGAGAGAGAGAGAGAGAGAGAGAGAGAGAGTAAAAGCGGACGAAAGGGTCGAAGTGAGCATACAAGGCTTGTACAGGCTCGCGCGTTCGTTATCGATTTCGGTATTGCGGAGAAAAGACAACGGCGGGGGCTTCGCGGATAAGGGAACGCAATTGATTTCAGCTCGAGGTTCTTACCGAATAAGACAATCTCAATCCAATAAACAGTGATTGAAAGATTGATAAAATGCACAGGCAAATTTTTATCGTTGAAAGAAGTTTAAGCTCTTTAAATAAAATTACGAAGAAGTTTACATTAAATTTTTCAACGCCGAAATTTAAATCTAGTCGCATAATAAATGCTCATCTACCACAAGTCGATACTTTATTACCGCGGAATGAAAACCAAATGAAAACGTGAAAATTCACAGACGTACAGACTGCTCGAGGGATCTCGAAACAGTTTCACGAGGGCGCATCAAAATTTCCATCAATCGTAAATTTCGTTTCCTTTCCATCGTCTCGGGCGTCATCTTCTCTCTCGTCTCTCTTTCCTTAGTCACACTCTCTCTCTCTCTTGCCATCTCGAGAATCGGCGGCGCCCGGAATTCCCTCCGCCACCGAATGGAAAATCCCGATTGGCTCGGCGAAGGTTGAAAATGCTCGAGCGAACGGAAGAGAAATTCGTTGCGGATATGGAATCCAAATCGTTCGCGCCCCGCGAGTCCATCGGAATCTCAATCTCCTCGCGCTCTTTTTGTGGTATTTTGCGTCACGACTACGAGACGACGTCAACGACGACGACGATGGCTATGTCCGGTGGAATGAAACTTTTTTTTTTAAACGACTATTTCCGCTTCTTCAAATTTGCGTTCTTTCAGTTTGCCGACACTGACAATGAAAGGTAAGATTCTCGCTCGATGAGATGCCGTTGTTTGATAAAAAAAATTATTCGGCCTGGCGAGGAAAAATTTTTAAAGATTTGCACTAACTGATAGTATTGGACGACGTTAATTTCACTCTCATTTAATTATATTAAATCAACACATTTTTATGATGGAATTTATTAATATTTGTAACCACTAGCTAATTTTAAAGCGTATGAATTTCAAATCTATCGAAATGATTCGAAGATGCATAGAAAGCACACGGAATAGGTTAGCTCTTAGTAAAATTGTAAAAGTTGAACTATCGAAAAAATGTTATAAAACCGAGAGCAAGTTTTGAAAATATATCACGCAAACTTTTCGTCAGAGAGAAAAAGAGAGAGAGAGAGAGAGAGAGAGAGAGAGAGGGAGAGACCTCACGAAAGATATAAAGTTAAACGAGAGAAAGAGAAGAGCTTTGATATAAGGCTTCGTCGTACCTGTTTCCGGTGTAATCAAGCCTAAGAGCCGACGGGAGCAAGTAGAGTCTAATCCCGGGGATCGTGTTAGCGTAACGAAGCACCGCCGCGGTAATAAGTCTCCCGTAGGTTTAAATAGTTGTTCGTTGAGACTCGATAAAAACGACGCTATCGTGACGATGACCTGATTGATGGGACTGATCCTTTTTTTTCTCTGTTTTACCGACCCTTATTAGGACATTTATTAACATTGCCGACAATGTTTTTCCGATCGTCCGCGCGCGATTTTTACGAAATGATTTTAAAATAAAAATATATTTATGTACCCATCAAATGTTGAGTTGAAAAAAATATATAACTTATCGAAAAAATTAATTGTGATTGTTTGGATATCAGCGTTTACATGAACAAGATGAATATAACAACATTTTCTTAAATCAATAAGTAAAACAACGTAATCGGCAGAAGAGATGATAATCGACAAAAGCTCGAGCTAATGACCATACGGTTTACGAAATGACCAAAAGTAAGAGAGAGAAAAAGAGAGAGAGAGAGAGAGAGAGAGAGAGAACTCCATCAAGTTCTGACGATGCAACGTTCTCGCGAGCCATAATCCACGTTTAGTATAAATCCCGTAGCGTAGCTCATTGCAGGCAGGCCACGAGGTGCGCGACGAGGTAGAAATCATTCGAGGCATAGGCTCGCTCGGTATATCGCGTATCGCGACCTCGTTATCGACTAACGAGCCTCGCGCGCGCTTACTAACGCCCTCTACGTTTATTGGCACAAGTGGGCGGGTGACTGACGGGATGTTGCGCGGGGCTCTATCGCGAGGTATCGCACGCGATTAATCGGCAGGATTAGCCTCTCGAGCGAGGCGCATTTCCCGACGCTGACGCCTACGATGTGCCGCGGGACGAAGCCGAGGTGAAATGCAAAGGCGGCTTTACGTGTTTTGGCATCTTTTGAAAATTCCGGTATCGATTGCCGATGAAGGAAGCTTTAATATATACCGAGGATACGCGACGTGATACTGTTGGATATTAAAATTTATTAACACAATAATTAATAATCCGCGGTCTTTCAACAAATTTCCAAATCCGAATAAATACTCTGCTTACGTAGCTTTGAAAAGTTTGCTTTGACGTAAGCTTCGGTTAATTACCATAAGCTCGCGCATACAGTTGATGTGAAAATAGCAAAGCGGTCAGTCGCGCTCGTTCATTATTGATTCCTCAAAGTTTACTCTCGCAGCGAGAGTTACCGGCGCAGCTCTTGCTACTGTACTACATTATTGCTACGATGCTTGATGTATTATGTCGGCTTTTGTGAGGAATGAGGATATATTTTTACCCGCAGCGTGACATAAAGCAAGTGTGCGCATAAAGACATTTCAAATTATACGAAAGGATTCTATGGAAACTTTAGATATATAAGAATCTCCTTTCAATGTATACCGAAGCTCGTCAAAAGCTTCATAATGTAGAGGCTAATTCGAAATAAAGGTCACTTGGCTTTTTACGAGTAATTTTTTTGTATCGTATTACTCAAATTATTGTATTGAATTGTATAATAATAACGCGTGTCCATCAATAAAAATAATAAATCGTTTATAAAAAATTCAATTTTACCTTTTCAATTTTAAATTTATCTTAAGTCATTTTCGAAATCCAATACGGTTGTAATGCGAAGTCCGAAGACGTAACTAGAGCTTGGTAAAATGCCCCACAAAGTTTGATCTATGAAACTCTTTTATAGTGATTTAATGGATTTTCAATTCCGAATCTTGAATCTCTCATTTCAAAACATTTAATACCTTTAAAAGGCATAACTAAAAGATATTGAAAAGAAAAATATACGCTAAACTTTTCACTTTTTATAGCAATTTACATTATACATCTTTTATCACCGATGAAAAATGTAGCGTTGATGAAACTAA